>JAJPUD010002080.1:0-35169 GCA_023553655.1 Myrmecobius fasciatus
TTTCTGACTTTTCCTTGGCAGATAGATTCCCAAATATTTTATCCTATCATCTGCTTATTTTCCTTTTTTTTTAAAAAAAAATTTCAAATATCTTCCATCCTATCTTCTCTCCGTGAAACATTCCCATTTCTTTCAAGTGAAACATTCCCATTTCTTTCAAATGACTGTCCTATAATCTGGTCCCTTATTTCTCATTATCTTAAGAACCTGTAATCATTTCACCCAGTTCTGCCCTTTGGAATCAAGTAAAACAAATATATTTTCCTTTTTTTTTTTTTAAAAAAATTTCAAATATCTTCCTGTCCTATCTTCTCTATGTGAAACATTCCCATTTCTTCCAAATGACCATCCTATATTCTGGTCCCTTATTTCTCATTATCTTAATTGTGTTCTACAGGATTTGTTCAAATGCAGCAGTATCTTTCCTAATGAAGGAAGCCCTTTGGGCCATTTTTTCCAAGTTTCATTTGTACATACGGGTTAGTACTACAAGTTGTGGCTTCGATCCCAATTTCTAGGAGTAACCCCATGAGTCTAAACTCCTAAAACTATGGCTCAAGAATCTCCACTGTGGAGTTTTCCATGGACAACCAGCCAATAGAAACAACTAACTCATAGAAAAGGCATGTGCTAATATGACAAAATAAAAACATGAGCTATAAAACATCCCCTAGTCCCAGCCCCACCAACTACCCATATATTGTCCCACAAATATAATCGGCTTCCATGGGAAAAGTGAATTTAAATTTAGAGTGAAATGGAAGTGAGCCACATGTCTGTAGGATATCTGTGGTTCAAATGGATATAAAAACCCTTGGTTGGTCCTATAGGACTTAGAAGTCCTTTCTGGCATCCAGAGTCCTCCCACGTTCCCTTGGGATCTCGGCTGGATGGATTGCTCTGTTGGATTTCCATCGTCTGCTCCTGTCCACAGCTCTGATCTCCTCTTCCAATTCTTCAAGGCAGCTATTGGTCTCAAGCTTCTGCTCCCTCAGTTGTGTCTGAGCTACCTCAGACTGATTAACTACAAACATATGATGGGCTTCCTACCCTCTGGACGTGTCGCTGCTGGATGTCGTAAGGATAGTGGAGAGAGAGAATGAGAAATTCCCTCCCCTCACAGATGTTTCCTGCACCAGGCTGGCCCTAGCACACACCTAGTCAAGTTTTCTCTGTTTTATTTGTTCGTTTTGTCCAATAAAGCGTGTTTAATTGTTTCAGAGAATGATCATGAAGGTACCAGAGCAACAATTCATTTTTATAGTTAGTTTCACACCACAATAATACCTTGAGATTTAAATCTGTAGATTGTAGATGCAGATTTGAAGAACAATTAGACTCCACTAAAACGTGGCCCCCAGAATAGAACCTAGTGTGCCGGATGTGTCTGACTGGGACGGAGCTCAAGGGGGCCGTCCTCTCCCCGGTGATCACATTCATTCTTTTGCAGCGTATTTCAGCCCATGTGATTTTTAGCAGAAAGACTAAGTTTTCCCCGACTTTAAACAATTGCCAAAATACATGCTTACTTTGACCTGGACCTGGACTTATTATCCATAAGCAGAGGAAATGGGACAAATAAGGACAGATCAGAAAAAGGACTTTTGGAAAGAAAGACATTTTATGAATATACTGCTGGTCAAGACTGGTGAGTCGTTTCAATCATTTCTGGGGGACTTTTTTCCTGATCACATTCTGTGATATATTGATATTATTAGTGAGTTAATCTATATAAAAGATAATATCAAGGAGGTGAGGTGAAAATGGTGTTGAATTTGGAGCCACTTGAATTGAGATGTTTAATTCTTATCTGCATGATCTTGGGCAAACCACTAACCAACTTGGTCCCAGTTTCCTTATTTGGATATGGAATTGGACTAAATATGGAATTGGACAAATATGGGAATTGGATTAAATGATCTCTAGGGTCCCATCTAACTCTCAATATTGAATGCTATGTTTCTGAGACAGAAATAACGGTCCTATAGAGACCCATCCATTCATTGCAGCCCTTTTGGCGACGAAAACATTTGGAAACAAGGTAATTACCCGATAATTGGTGAATGACTGAATGAATTCTGGCACAAAAGTATAGAATGGACAGCGGCAGAAAAAAAAGAGTGTTCTGAGAAATTTCAAGAATCATGGGAAAATGCATTTGAATTGAGGCAGGGTGAAATAAAATGAATGGGGATAAACATGTACACAATGATGAAAATGTAAATAAAAATAGACTGGGATTGATGGCAGTGGACAAGGTTGACCCTAGAATGCGGGATGAAAGAGCTTTCCTTCCCAGTTGAGAAATGGGAGCTGCTTAAGTGGGAAGTTGCATATGTTGCCAATTGCAATCATTTGTGTTCATAGGTATGGAGGTTCACAGATGGGAGTTAGCTTGTGAGTCAAGTCTAATGCAGATGAGGAAACTGAGACCCAAATTTGTACAAAGTTTAAGAGTAAAAAAAGTAATTTCAACTCAGATCTTGTAACTTCCAGGTCTTAGTACCACAAAAACCTGACTAGACTCAGACCTTTGGGACCTTTATTCCACTAACAAAGTCACTTCTCAAGTTTGGGACCGATGATTCAGCCCCCGTCAAGTCACTGGGCGTCTTTCTAGCAGTATTCAAGTTGTCCACAATTTACGTTCTCTAGATTTTGATATTGACGTTTTAAAGGAATAGTAAAAGTAATAGCAATTGTGGTACTCATCAGAGTCATCATTGTCATAGTCTTATTTTATTATTGTTAATATTATAATTATATTACATATATAAATGTAATTATATTATATTTAAATATAATATTTAATTATAATAACTAACATTAAATATATTTTATTATTACTATTTTATTATCTGGGGGTCAAGAAGCAGCTGTGGAAAATGTGGAGTGCCACAAGTTTTCCCAAGCTACATAGCTTGTCCTCCACTTATTTTTTCCTACTTATATTGTCAGGTCATTCTCCTTTAAGAGCCTATGGATTTCTTGGAGGAGGCTCAGTGGTATTATGGGGCTTGATACAGTAAGCATAATGTTATCTCACTCTGGAACATGGGGAAGGAATAATGTGCACAAATCTGTCTCCCTTAGAAAATACATTCAAATCCTGAGTGTGTTTATATACAAAAGCATGGGTGAGCATGTATGTGTGCCTGTGGCTTTGGTGCTCCTGTGTAGATTTGGCATTTTAAATTTGGGGTTCAGAAGGAGCTTAGGATCTTGTTTAAAATCTATTCCATTTCCTCAAAATCTATTCTCTTACCTTAGCAGGGAAGTTATTCTATGGCTTTTTCCTAATTTTTCTATATACCCACTACTGTCTCCCTCCCTTTACTTTTTCATTTTTCCTTCTTTCACTTTATAAACATCCGTAGCCTCATTGGCTGACTCCCCCACATCCCCCTCCCCCAACCACATTTCTGTTACCTACTTTACCTAGTTTACACCCCCACTCCCTGAATTTTTAGAGATGAGGGCCCTCACTCACATCCGAAGGGATCTGACCTTGAATTCTCCTTCCTTGAGAAGATGGAAACTGAGCCCCAGTGAAGTATAAATGACAGAGACAGGATCGCATAAGAAAGACCCCCCTGACAGTAATCAGAGGAAATGGAAAATTTAATTAACGTGTCTCCCATCAACCATCAGCTATAAATCTATGGTTTTCCTCATCTCATTTCTATTACAAATTATTGTGTTTCAATTACCAGTTTAAGAGCACATTTCCTCAAGGAAATACGTCTGCTGTCTGTCGTGAATGGAAAGGGGAAGGAGTAATGAAAAATTAATTTTTCAAATCTGTGCCAGGAATTTTTATATATGTGTGTGTACGTGGAGAGAGATTTTTTTATTCATGTGAAATATATATATTATTCACATGAAAAATGTGTATATATATATATAGAGAGAGAGAGAGAGAGAGAGAGAAAGAGAATTTCAATCCAAATATATAGAATTTCAATCCTACACAAATATACACATAGAATTTCAATCTCCCTTATATATGTATATATATATATATATATATATATATATATATATATTTATACATCTCTAGCATGTATCTAGAAATTTAAAGTTTGCAGAGCATTTTACATAAATCATTACACTTCAAACCCATACCAACTTTGTGAGTAAGGTTCTATTATGATCCCATTTTATAGATGAAGAAAGTGAATTTCAGAAGGGTTAGACAAATTGGCCCAGATCAGTAAGTGACTGAGTCAGGATCTGTATGGAGTAGCTACCTCCAGAGAATTTTACAACATCTCAGAGTCAAACAGGACCTTGGAAGTATCTAGTCTAACATACACCTGGGCAAATTCCTCTCTCCAACTCTCCTTAAAAGCGTTTATTTTATCTCTGCCCAGAGTTCCAAAACAAGAACATCCACTCCTTCCCAAGGCCTGCCATTGTCTTTTCCATTTAACTGTGGGGAAGTTCCTTTTTCCATTGCCTCCTCCCATTCCCACAACCCTCTCTTCTGGGAACAAACACTTCCCCACGACTAATCACGCAAACCATCTTGTCCTCCATTTTTCTTCTCTAGAATGATCACTCCTAGTTTCTTGCATGTGATGAACTTCAAAACACTGACTACTTCAGTTGCTCTCCTCTGGACGCTTTCCAATATAACAGTGTTCATGAATTTTGGCTCCCAGAAATGGCTCCTCATTCCCCTGAGGGTCTAGACTGGCTAGGCAGGAAAAAGAGAATATCCATTATAATCACCCCCTAATTTGTGGAGGCTACACCCCATATAATGCAATTTAGACTTGACTTTATCAGTTGTCATGTCATATTAATGAATCAGTGAAACTGAAATCCACACAAAGACCAAAGTGCTTTGTAACAAGACCTCTCCTGCAATGTACTCAGAGAATTGTTTTTTGAGCCTTTGGGTAAATTTTTACATTTATTCCTATTAAATCTCTCAAGTTAGATTCAGCTCAGTGCTCTAGTCCCTAGCTTCTTAAACCATGATCTCGACCCCATATAGGATCACGTAACTTAATGTGGAAGTCACAAAATTATGATTTATTAGCAGTAAAGTTTGATTTACCTATCTATTTTATATACTTATATATACTCAGGATCATGTACAAGTTTCTCAGGTGGAAAGGGTTCATGAGTAGAAAAAGTTTAAGGAATCTTGTCTAGGTGACAGTCAGTTTGTCAGAAATTCTTTGTGACATCTTTGAAAAGACACTACTAAAAAACATAAATGTTAAATAACAAAGAACACCACCTAAATCCCTGCATCCTCCTCTGGAGGCTTCCTGCCACATGGACAAGAAGCAGATATCCACCAGCCTTGAGTGTGATGAACCAATGAGTTCCAGATCCATTGATTTCTATTACTGTCTGGCCTACTTTTCCACAAGAATATCAGGACATTTTGCTGAAGTCTAGGTAAATCACTGATAAAAAAGTCCTTTGGATCTACCATTTTAGTAAGATTGACGAAAGCTGGAATACATGGAAGACAATGTGACTTGGCTCTTTTGGATATCACTGAGATGGTTGATGAACCATCTTTTTAATGACTATTTAGAAAATTTAGTAAATGACTATTTAGGAATCAAAATTGAACTCATTGGACAATGGTTTTCAGGGTCTGATGTATTTCTTTAAAAAAACATTTCACATTAGCCCAAGAGATAGAATAATGATCTGGAAGTCAGGACAGTTGCTTTTAATCCGTAATCAGCTTGCGGACATGGACAAAAGGAGGGGACAAGCATTTATAGGGTGTCGGGCACTTGGAGCTTTTAAAAGTCTTATTTCATCTGATTGTCCCAGTAACTCCACAAGGTAAATGCTGTTATCATTTCATTTTACAATTGAAGAAAGAGAAGTTAATACTTGGCCAGAATCCTGCAGTTTCGAAGGGTCTGGGGCTGAAGTGGAACTCCATCTTCTTGATTACAGGGCCAATATTGTGTCCACTGAGCTACCTTGCTGTCTCTGATTAAATCACTTAACCCTGCAGTGAACTCATATAATCCTTCAATACTATAATTGATAACTCTTACTAACGATCCCTTAATTGCCAGATCCAATAGCTTCTCCTCAATTTTCATTTTCCTTGACTTTCAATAGAGAGATCACTCTCTCCTCCTTGATACTCTCTTCTCTCTAGGTTTTTGAGTCAACTTCACATCCCCTTCTACAATGGGCACCTTGCTGGTCCATGAAAAAGCCCCTCTCTCTCTGTGCTGTGGCCATTTGTGCCTGAAATGCTCTTCCTCCTCTTCTGATTAACTACCTCCCTAGCATCTTTTAAGTCCCATTTTCTTCAGGATGCCTTTTCTCACCCCCTGATCTTAATTATTCCCAATTTAATCTGTCTGTAATTTGTACATATTTTCTTGTCATCTCCTCCATTAGCTTATGAACTCCTTGAGAAAGAAGCTATCTTTTGTTTGAATGTACACGTCGATCCATCTCATTGATGTGTCTAGTTGATCCATTTCATTGAGTGTCTAGTTGATCCATCCCATTGAGTGTCTAGTCGATCCATCTCATTGACGTGCCTAATCGATCCATCTCATTGAGTGTCTAGTTGATCCATCTCATTAAGTGTCTAGTCGATCCATTTCATTGATGTGTCTAGTTGATCCATCTCGTTGACGTGTCTAGTCGATCCATCTCATTTACAAGTCTAGTCGATCCATCTCATTGAGTGGCTAGTTGATCCATCTCATTGACATATCTAATTGATCCATCTCATTGAGTGTCTAGTTGATCCATCTCATTGAGTGTCTAGTCTATCCATCTCATTTACAAGTCTAGTCGATCCATCTCATTGAGTGGCTAGTTGATCCATCTCATTGACGTATCTAATTGATCCATCTCATTGAGTGTCTAGTCGATCCATCTCATTTACAAGTCTAGTTGATCCATCTCATTGAGTGTCTAGTCTATCCCAAGGAGTACATCTCCTCCCGTGGGAATCTTAGGTCATCCCTTTACATAGTGCTTGTGACCAATAGCAAACTCTTAATAAGTTATCGATTGAGGGACTGCCCAGATTGATGACTGTGACCTGAAAAATTTCTTATGTTCCCCCCTGTGTCTTTTAAAACTTAGATTCCCTCTGAAAATATTCTCTCTTCTTCATCCTACCCCAACTCTTCCTCTTTCAGAAACCCATCCATTCAACATTTCAAAAGCATTTATTAAGCCCCCCCACACACACACATGTGGCAGCCATTGGGCTTCGGCCCTGAGATAGAAGGCACAAAGGAAACGGTTCATACCCTCGAGGAGATTGTAGTCTTGGAATTAGAACCATTTCCTCTCCCTCTCTGGAGAAGATGCGGCAAACTGCAGAGTTTCCCAGAATCCGAGTCCCCGGCTAGGGCAGCCCAGTGTTTATGTTAGAAATGGGTAACACACAATCCTCCAGTCACTTCCATATGTGTGTATGTCATCGGCAGGTCCCAAAACGCGCCCTGGGGACAAAAGCGACCGGCTATCTTTGTTCTCGCCTTCTGCTCAGTCTTAGGAGGCCCTGGGCTCTCGAGAAAGGAAGCTGCCCATGGCCTGAGAGGATGCAGATGAATAATGAAGCCGGTGTTTATAATACATGCTAATCTCAAAGCGGGACAAAGTGAAAACAGCCCCCAAATGGCAACCGCCAAGAAAAATACTCCCAGGGCACGCAGAAAGGAAAGGAAGGCTCTCCTCTGCACAAACATGGGGATTGCCGGCTGAATCCAGAGAGTGGAAGGGGCCAAGTTGAGAGAGTGTAGGGGGCCCCAATCAAGAAGTGGAAGGGGCCATCTGGATCACAGAGCCCCGACACCTGAGCTAGCGCAGGGCTCTGCACCCCCAAATGCTCTTCTTCCACCCATTCATTCATAAACACTTGGTTAACTGAATGGAATTGAATTTCAATGCATCATAATGAATTAAACGGCAAAAAACTCAATAAATTATTGTGCTCTGAGGTGTTATTTCAAACCCACACTGCCTTTGTTCGCCAGTGGTACTTCAGAAATAGCTGCTGGAGTGGGAAGGGCCAGCTTTTTCAAGACCCCCAGGAGCGGGGTCCTAGCAGCAGAGAGAAGAACCCCTAGTTCTCATGAGCTTAGGGCCAGGGTCATTAAATGAAGGACTCATGGAGAGTCTCAGTCACCACTGGAGCTTCACGTCCCTACTCCAGCCAAGAACTCCTTTCAGCTACTATTTCCTGGGACTAAATGATTCAATCAACAAACAGTTGCTCAGCAGAGCACTGGGAATATACATCATATACATTTATGCACATGGATTGTGTGTGTGTACACACTTAAAGAGAGTGGGTGTGATTGGATGTATAAACCTAAACCTAGAAGAGAGGGGGTTTGGGGGAGGAGAGACAGAGAGAGACAGACAGACAAAAAGACACAGAGACAGAGAGAGATAAAAAGAGAGAGAAGAGAGACAGAGAGAGACAGAGACAGACAGAGACAGAGTGAGAGAGACAAAGAAACAGAGAGACAGAGAGACAGAGACAGAGAGAGAAAGACATAGAAGAGAGAGACAGAGACAAAGACAGATAGAGACAGACAGAGACAGAGAAAGTTCCGCTTCTCATTAGGAATATGACTTAAATACAGTGGTTTGATGGGAGGATGCTCCTGAAAATGATGATGAATTAAAAGTAAACTAAGGAAAGCATAAACTCTTAGATGACAGAGAGCTAGATGGATCGATACACACATGTGACACAGACATATACTGAGATGCTACATATGTATCATCATGCAGATATATTGTACCCAGCATGCATGTAATATGTGCATGTTTATGTATGTGTTTATGTGTGTTGTATACATGCATATATAAGGGCCCCTATAGATGTCTACATACAAATACATCATATTTCTAATATTTGCACGTACATGGTACATGTGGACTTATATATAGCTTGAAGAGTTTGTACTTTTCTTGAGTTTCTTTTTTTTCCCCTGAGGCAATAGGGATTAAGTGACTTGCCCAGGGTCACACAGCCAGGCAGGCAGTGTTTTGTGTTTGAGGCCAGATTTGAACTCAGGTCCTCCTGACTTCAGGGCTGGTGCTCTATCTACTACACCAATGAGCTGCCCCCTTGATTTACTTTTGATCCACCCCCATTTTTAAAAGTGCCCTCTCATCAAACATTCTGTAGTAAGAATGCAAGGGCATTTTCCTAATTAGGAATAGAATTCCCTCCCTCTCTTCTTCCCTCTCTGTCTCTCTCTCTCTCTGTCTCTCTCTCTCTGTCTCTCTCCATCTCTGTCTCTCTCTGTCTCTGTCTCTCTGTCTCTTTCTCTCTCTCTTTCTCTCTCTCTCTCTCTCCCCCCTTCTCTCTTTCTCTGTGTGTGTCTGTCTGTCTGTCTCCCTCCCTCAGAATTTATACCCTGGCCCATACATCTTTGGAAATGTAGTCCTCTCTAACTCTGACCATATTTGCTATGTTGAGTTTGAACCACTAGTAACTTAGACACAGTTAAGAACAAATTCGTTAAATTTGTTATTCGCCACCTAGGCTTCCAGGCAGTCTCTATGGGACCTATTCTTACTTATGGAAGAATATCTTTTTCCCTCTATCTGGAGGATTTTTGGCTTTGTTTTGTTTTTTCACTATTTCAGCTTAGGTGAAAATTGTTCGCTTTACAATTCCTCTGTGAAGTCAGAGCTTTAATCTCTCTGCTCTCCCAGTGGCCAGGGCAAAGCTTTTGCCTTAAGTTAATTTTTAATATAAATCTGTTGCGTACCACTGAGGTTTATTTCTGCTCTTTCTCAATGTTTTCCAAAGTAAGAATGAAACCATAGAGAGGAAGGGAAGGACCTTTATAAATGGGTGTTAGAATATCTTGCCCAAATCATCGTCCTTGGATTATACAAACCAATCACAAGTTTGGGCTGAACTGACCATGGCATGGGACCAGCCAAGATGCTACTCCAGCCTTACACACACACACACACACACACACACACACACACACACACAGACATGACTGGCTCTGTCCCAGAATTTGAGAAGTGACCAGAAGCTCCCCAAATTGCCCCCAACAGTTCGCCCTATATGTATAGACTTGCACAGAAAATGTAGGACTCAGGATGTATGGAGAGCATATTGTCTTTTGAACTGAAAGAGCTATACTTTAATCCCTGGACACACATTGTACAACCCTGTGCACTTCAGTCAGCTTTCTAGGGCTGGATGAGGGGCTGGAACGAGACCAAAAGGGGCTTTGGAGAGCATCCAGATCAACTGAGTGACTCTACGGCTGAGGAAACTGAGGTACAATGATCTTATGTGACTCATATGTAGAAATAGGAGAACCAGGATTCTAAGCTATGACTCCACCAGTATAATGCCTCTGGGCTCTACATTTATCACTCTAGATCATCTCTTAAATCCCTTTTACTTCTAAATATCATGGACTTAAGAAGTTCAAAACTAAAACAATAAGCTTAAGAATAATAGTGGCTCGCTTATAAATAATGCCTTAAAGTTTATAAAGTGTTTTACAAAGGTTATCTCTATCCTCACAACAACCCTAGGAGATGGGTACCATTATTATCCCAATTTTGAGAGGAAGAAACTAAGGCTTGTTCAGATTAAGGGACCTGCCTATGTGTTTGAAGCAAGATTTGAATTCAGGTCCTCCTGATTCAACATCCAGCATTCAAGTGAGTTTAAATATATGTGAATTATGTTATGTGATAGGAGAGATGGCACTGCTTAAAGAATGGCCTTGGAGTGAGGAAGATGGGAATTTAATTCTTGCTTCTGATATGAACTGACTGTGTCCCTGAGAAATCCCATAACCCCTCAGTGCTCCAAGGACTGTGAATTATGAATAACTTTGCCAGAGGGCATCAGCAGAGGGAGTTTCTATTTCCACATTTTCAGTTGATAAATGAGAGGAAAAGATGTGAGGAAAAGAGGAGAAAAAAGAGATGAGGTGGAAAGAAAGAAAGACACAGAGAGACAGGCAGAGACAGAGAGAGTAAGAGACTGTGACAGAGAGACAGAGACAGAGACAAGTAGACAGACAGAGACAAACAGAGAGTCAGTAAGACACAGAGACATAGAGACAGATAGATGGTCAGAGACAGGCAGACAGGTAGAGAAATAGAGAGACACAGAGAGACAGAGACAGAGAGACAGGCAGACAGACAGACAGAGACAGAAACAGAGAAAGTCAGAGACACAGAGAGACAGATATAGACAGATGGACAGAGAGAGAGTCAAAGAGACAGAGAGAAAGAGACAGAAAGATGGACAGAGGCAGCCACAATCAGATAGGGAAAGGGAGAGAATGTAGAATCAAAGGAAAGAGCTTCATGTCCCTGCTCTGCTGCTTGTATACTCATGGCTTTGAGCTTCAGTTTCTCCCTTTATTAAAAAAAGGAGGAAAAGAAAAGACATTTGCCTCTTAATAGAGTTGAAAGAGCCCTCAATGTGGTGTCCAAAGTCCTGGTCCTGCTCCCTCCGAGGCTCCTGGACTGTGACAAAGACAGTGAAATTTCTTTATTGAGATATTTAGTTCGGAAAACAAGTTTGATCTGATTTGCCTGCTCCTTCCTCTGAGAAAAGAAATGATTATTTGGCCACCAGAACTTCGAGGCCATCCCAATGGGCATAGTTTGAGGGTAAAATAAGACCTTAAGGTGACTAATTACCATTGTTTCCAGGGTGCCCTTGTCAAGCTCTCCCACCGTCCACACCCTGGGATCCTATAGCCAACAGATTAACTCCCTGGTCCCCATTGTCAGGAAGATCACTGGGGATCAGGAGGAGAGTTGAAACAAAGTCCCAGTTAATGTCAGAGCTGGAAGGATCCACCAAGCTCACACTTTGTCCAAGCTCACCGGCTTCAAACCCAGCAGGTTCTCCTGCAGCAGGTCTCCCAGCTTCATTCATCATCCAGGCCAAAGGAGGAGGCCGTGGCCAGGCAGAGAGAACATGCAGAACATGAGCACAGGGATGGAGGTGTGAAGGACAGGATCAGGGACCGAAGAAGTCCAGAGGAGGGAGGCGGGAGAAGCGCTGCAGCTTTTTGGTTGGGAGGTCACTACTATAAAGGGTGATTGTTGTTCCTGATGCTTAGGAGAGGTTCAGGAAAATAAATCACATCACCAGTGCCGAGATGCGATGCCCTTAAAATGCCCAGCATACCCTGGGATCCTTCTTCCCTCAGAAGAATAATTCTAACCAGGCACCGACGCCTAACAGAATTCAGAGTGAGCAGTTTCTATCTTGAAGCTGCAGTTTCAAAGTCATGACCCAGATTTGTGCCATCTGAAAATTTGACGCCTTCCATTTTACAGCATTATTCAAGTCACTGGCACAGGATTAAGCACATTGTACGGGGACCCTTGGGGCCCTCCTGCCAAGAGAAAAATTGAGCCACCAATTGCACTTCTACCTGGGTAATCAATAAACCTTTAGGATCAAATGAGACAGCATTTGGGAAATCCATAGCATAGTGCCTGGCACTTAATAAAGGCCTGTTGGCTTCCTCCTTACGGAGTGCCTGCCCTGTGCCAAGTACCACTCCAGCTCATCTAGACGGTTTGGAGTACGCTTAACTCTCCCAATACCCAACTCCGTAGCTTCTCCTTTGAGACTCTGTCCAACCTTAATGGAAATCCACATTTGGGCAGCTTTGAAAACTACATATGCAATTTATTTTATATTTTGGGGCTTAATTATGTACTTGTAGGCTTATTCTATACTTAATTATATATTTCTATACTTAATTATATATCTGCTGTCTACTTAATTGTATAATTATATACAAAAACAAAAAGGCAACTTGTACACAGTAAAGATCCCCCGGATGACTTTGGAGTTGAGGAAAACCTCAGTGGAAATATGCTTTGGACCTACTGACCATGTGATCTGTGAACATCTCGGAGCCTCGATATTGATAAGATCAGGATAACCCTGCTTGTTAGGATCATAGTTTTGTGTGATGGTGTAAAAGGAGCTGCCTGAGGATTTAAGGGACCTGGATTCTAATCCTGGGCAGTCTCACTCAGTCTCAATTTTCTCACTCGGAAAATGAGGGAACTGGACAAGGGGATATATAAGGTTCCTTCCAATTCTTAATTTATGACCCTATTTCTCTGGCATTTGTCTTATATGCTAGGTGACATCCTTTTTGAAAAAAGAACATGAAGCTCCTATAGCGTGGAAATTATCTTTGATGAATCCACATGGTTGTGGGATTTTAAGTGAATACCACCACTTCCCTTTTTAAATTCTCAGAAATTCTCTCTACATTCAATTTTTGCTAAGAATAGAAGCTCAATTCACTTACCTAGGACTTGAAGAGTCCTTCCTCTTCCATGTTACTGAAAATTAGTACATCCTTTGGACTAATTAAGTTTCTTCTAAAGAAAACCTTAAGATAATGAAATTTCACATCTGTTGGAATAGGAAGCTACATTTGTGTGGATAAGGGAGAGTCAGGTCCATTGGATCATTCCTTGAAGGCCTTTTAAGGGTCTTTAATTCAGTCCTTTAAGTTTCCTGATGAGGAAACTGAAGGGCAAAGAGATTAATTGACATTATTTGAGTGGGAAGTAGTAGAGGAGAGAATCTGGAGACTCGGAGCTTTGGGCTCTAAATCCAGCATTTCCTGGAAGAGAGATGTCCAGACGGTGGGACCTCAGACGGTCAGGACCTTTTGCTAGGACTCATCAACCAGGGATGTGCCTTTGAATTCTCTCCATTAGGGAGCATGTCACCATGTAGATCTGGGGCATCTGGGAAGAGATCGGTAAATTATCGCGGTCTGATGAAAGCATTTTTTTTTTTGTTGTTGGCTTTACAATAATTGTAAGCATAATTAGATCCAGGATGTAGAATTGAAGGGATCCTCATTATTTCTCCATTTTAAATGGCAGGAGATAAGTCCAGAGAGGTCAAGAAGTGTGTCTAGAGTCAGACAGTTAGGAATCGCCCTCACTTGCCTTTCTCACTGACCTCCATTGTCCATCTCTTCCTTCTTGTGCCCTTTGAGGGGAGTCCTTTTCTCTGGGACTCAGTATATCCGTGTGCAATATGGAGATGTTATTCTAGTGTGCTTTCCACCTGTTGGGAGGACCAAGCCAGATGATATATGTACATACTACTTATATTTTTGTTCTGCATATGGTAGGATGTGTTGAAACGAGCAAAGAAAGATAAAAAAATAAACAAATGCTTGCTGCTATTTTCTGGGAGGAGAGGAAGGTCAAAGTTAGAATAAGAATGGTCCTTGGGGTGGATAAGACAGAGAACTGACAGAGATGCTTGACTCTGGGTTTGCCTTCATTTTCCCTTTCAAAGAGACCAGCCTTTGAAATGAAGAGCAAAGGAAAAAAATAGCTGGATGAGAATCAATGCCAAAATAAAGGGGGAAACCATGAAACGGAGCCTCAGTGTCCCTCAAGAACTCAAGACAAATGGTTCAGATCCCATCCCTGGATCCTGAATGAACTGGTACAGTGATAGCCGAGCCACTAGCAATGATATAAAAATAAGATAGATGCTACAGAAGGGGAGAAGGACAAAAGATATCTTGATTTTCACAAAGTGCAGGGAGTGGAATCTACCTATTAAAGGTCAGGGAGCTTGACTTTGATTCCTGGGGATACTCTAGAATGGATTAGGAAGGAGGGTTTAATGAATGCCTGGAAATGGCAAGAAGTCATCCCAAGGAGTCTTCTGGGTTTTATCCAAATGGGTTACAGCTTGTTCTCTGTCCGGCTTCTTGACCACCTCACCAACTGCCTTGCCAACAGCATCAGAGACCATGCTTGGAGATTTCAACCCTTTCATCTGCCTCAGGAAAATGTTCTTGCTGAGGGTGACTGACCTTCCTGGACCATTATTAGAGGAAGATCTCACTCATATTTTGCTTCACTCCCAACTCTGAGGTCTTTGTGAACCCTTCCAAACCACATCATCCCCATCAAGTAGAGGAAACACGATCAAATAAACCCTGTCATTGTTCTTGGAAGGGGTGTGTCAGCCCACTTCCCTATGGTCCTGCTCATCATCCCCGTAACTTATGGGACAAAAGTACCCCTCCCTGGGTACCACTTCCCTTTATGTGTTGTCTGTTCCTATTAGATGTAAAAACTCATTGATAGTGTGGATTGTCATCCTTTTAAAATTTGTATCCACATAGTACTTGGCTCATAATAAGTTTGAATATATGCTTTAAAATTTATTCATTTATTCATTCATTCATTCTTGCCAGACTATCCTTGATTCCTTTTATTGACAGAATTGATAAAATGGCAAATTACAAGAATTCTGTTGATCATTTCTTACTTAATATAGATTTTCGAAAGCATTTGACCAAAGAGTTCACAGTAATCTTAGGAAAAAATAAGAAGAGAGGAACTCTACAATTTGAACAATAAATGGATTTAGAATTGGTTGAATGACAAAACTCAAAGAATAATCATCAGTGTTCAATGTCAGCTTGACAACAGGTCTCCAGTGTAGTGCCAGAGGGATCTGTGCTCATTCAGGGCTATTTGACATGCTTTACCAATGATTTGGACAAAGACATAAATGACATGGTTTTCAAATTATCAAATGAAAGAGAATAATGAAGATAGTTGGGATAGCAGATGATGGAGTTAGAGTCATATTATATATAATATACATATACATATATATATATATCATAAATTCTACCACTTCGATTATAAAAAAGGCTTCCTATTAGAGCTCTCCAATATTAAGATGGATGACAATAATATCAGCTGATAATAGTGTAACAATTAATTTTGAAAACTAGAAGTCAAAGTGGCAAAGATACAGATTTCCAGTTGATGTCAGGAGAACCTTCCTCAGAATTCCCACAGGGAAATGAGAGGTAGTGAGCTCTCCCTCCTTGGAAGTCTTCAAGCAGAGGCTGGATGGCTACTCCTTGATGTGCTGTAAAAGGACTTCCTTCCTGCTCTGGGGTTAGACTAGGTGATCCAGCAATTCCTTCTGATTCTTTGAATGGGAAGGTACAGCCTTAGGTCACTGTGGGGGCCACAGAAATGTCAAATGGAGGTGATGAGTGAGAAGTGGCCCATGCTTCCACTTCCTGTTGAATTTCACCCTTTGAGTGCATAACCTGAGAAAAATGGTGACGATTCCATGGTGGGATTCATTAACCGTGGCTGCGCTCAGAGATCTCCGGACAACAGAGAAGAGGAGACCTTACTTGGAGGAGCCCCTTGGATTGTTGTAGGAAGAAACAATGGAGTGAACACATAGAGTGCTGGTTCCCCCAAAGACACCCCGGTTTTTCTCAATAGAAAAGGAAAACCATTAATGGCCAGGCCATATAGGATGTGTTCCCATCCAAATATCAAGACAATCTCTGTAGAGAAACACTGACAGTGGCTCAGCTGTCACTGTACCAGTTCTTACAGGATCCAGGGATGGGATTTGGACCATTCATCTTGAACTTTTGAGGGATACTGAGGCTCATGATTTCCCTCTTTATTTTGGGTATTTACTCTCTGCTAGTCGTTTTTTTCCTTTGCTTCTCTTTACAAAGGGCAAGTTTGACACAAGGACCCAGAGGACATGGGTTCAAGTTTCATCTTTGATAATCGCTAACAAGCCTCAGATTCAGTTTTTGAAAAATGACATTGTCAAGTGAGGTTTCCCTTCCTGTCTTGATTTTCTGTGTCTCTGATTCCCAATTATCCCCATCAATATCTCTCCATCAATCCCTCCATCCTTCCATTTGTGATAAGGAGATGATGATGATGACTAAAATCTATATAGCACTTTAATGTTTGCAAAACATTTTGCACGTTAATTTGATGAGGAAAGCTCTGAAATCAGAGGACCCGAGTTCATATCCCACTTCTGATGTTTAGAAACCATGAGACTTAGGGCTGGTCATCTGACCTCACGCCACCTAAATTGCTCCTCTGTGAAATGAATTTCACTAAGCACCCACTTCTGGCTCATTTGTGGTTACCCCAAAATTCATAAGAGCAATGGGGATGACGGGACAACTCCCGTCCCTCATTTCTTTTGACCCCGCCTTAACACATTCAGGGCTGATGGCACTCTCTGATGCATCCCGGGCATCAAAGAAAGGAGAAAAAGAGGCCCAGAGGGCCTTCAGAATATTAAGAAGAGGCTGAGCCACATGGAGAATTGTACTTTGATGTACCCTTGAGCCGACCGTTAACTGCACTCCCATTGTAATAATAGCCAATATTTTTATCATGCTTACTCTGTCAGGCGCTCTGCTTGATAATTAGGATCTCACAACAGCCCCGGGTGGGAGGCTGCTGATATTATTACCCCAATTTGCAGATGGGGAAACTAAGGCAAACTAAGTCACCCAGCTAGGAAGTGTTGGAGGACAGTTTGAACTCAGGGGGTTCTGGTGCTTCATCCACCACAGCTCTGGGAGATCCAGGGTCTACTTTCCTGGGCAATTGTTTCTCAGGTCTCCCCAGATTTCCTATAAAGAATGTTTTCCATCAGATTAACGACGTTAATGAAAAGAAGATAGCACTAAAAATTAAGAGCGACTGTAACAGAACTAGCAAGATCCAAAAGGAGATGAGAAGCCACCCTCAAAGGAGCCTTTCATGGAAGTGTGATCCACAGGAGGCGGTCACTGCACTCATTCTCAATGGGTCAGCGTGTTTTGCTGACTTACTCTCTCTAGTACTCTTGGTTCTGTACCATGGCTCTTGGGGAAGGAGAGATGCCTGGAATCATGGGACTGTAAGAGACTGAAAGGACCATTTAGTTAGTTTGAAAGGAACATCTCCGGGGAGCTGGACATGGTTTTTCATGTCACTCTGGAGTCACTGCAGCCCTTGAGCTGTCGGTCCGTTATCATGAAGGCACATGGGAGAGAGCACTAAACCTGGTGTGAGGAAATCCTCCTGACAAAGCCAGTCTCAGGTCCTAATTCACTGTGTGACCCTGGGGAAGCCCCTTAGTGCCTCGATTTCCTCATCTGTAAAAGTGGATCCCGACTCACCCGCCTCCCAGGACCGCCGTGAGAATTATCATCTCCACGTCCAGGCCACTCCTTTCAGGGGTCATCCTTGACCTCCCGGGGCCTTTTCCTGCTCACGAGCCCATCCCTGAGGTCTGCTGGAACTCACCTCCCTCCACCACCTCCTCTTTATACCCCCCCACCTTTCCCCCGCCTTTGTTTTTCCTGGAAATGTGAGTCTTTGGGGATTGAGAGGCACAGAGTCACTGGGACAGTGTTGGAGCTAAAGAGATAAGAAGGGGTGGAGGGGAAGGGGCTGCAGGGAGGCGGTTACGGCCCGGGATGGGGCCAGGAAACAGGATCAGTTCCTCTGATTGCAAACCTCTCTCTACAATTCCGTTCTGTCTCAGCCACAATCTCACGGGCTCGACTGCAGGAATCTGGGGGCAAAGCAAGCCAAAGGAGCATCCTGGCGAGGCCCTGGACGCCAGGCAGCCAGGAGAGATTTTTCCATTTCACTTTTCAAGGGCCTGGAAACAAAGGAAGCAAAACAAAGCCTGATGCATCCTCCCTGCTTGTAGAAATGCCATAGAATTGTCTGCAATCTGTGCATTTGCTTGCAGCAGGGAGCCCACCCAGCAGCGTATCAATCTGGGGATTTTTGACAATGACTTCTCACCAGAATCCTCCAGGTTCCTATTGGGTCTACCCAGGGCTAACCAGCTCTTCACCCTATGGCAGGAAGCCTGAGCCGGCTGAACCCATTTGGAACCATCACTGTGTGGGACCTTCCGGCTGAACCCATTTGGAACCAACACTCTGTGGGACCTTCCGGCTGAACCCATTTGGAACCATCGCTGTGTGGGACCTTCACTTTGTCGTTCAAAACAGCTGGAAGGATAATGGTCAGCATTTCTAGGGCTCAAGGTCAAGGGCAACGGGAGATAAGTCGTCCAGATGCAGAAAGCTTATTTGTGGGGCAGCCAGAAGTGGGCTCTGAGTGTGAGACATCCAAGAACAGGGACAGAAGGGAGGGGAGAAGGAAAGAGAATAGCATTTATGAAGCACTTCCTGGGTGCCAGACACCATTCTAAGCCCTTTTTAATGACTCTTGACAGATCACTATGACTGAGGACTTTTTGAGTGTCCCATTAATGGAAGGAAATGACTGGGAGTTACCCTTTGCAGCAGGTGTATTTTAACCTTTATTCCATATTTCCCTGTACTTGTGAGAGACTGTGTCTTAGATCTTGGAGTATATATTGTACCACCTTATAAAATACCCCTTTTATTACATTTTTCCAATTAAAAAGCATTTGTTTTCTTTCTTTTATTCTTCCCCCTCCTTTATGAAGGGAAGCACTTTGAAACAAATATATACAGTTTCTGACACTGGCCATGTCCAAAAATAAAGGTCTATCTAGTTCCTTGCCTCTCTAAATAGCAGGTGAATAGCGTGTGCTCTGGAATCATGGTCAGACACTGCATTGATGAGAAAACTTAAGTCTTTCAAAATTGTTCATTTTTACAATGCTGTTCTCACTGTGTACATTATTCTCTCGGTTCTACTCGCTTCACTCTGCAGCAGTTCATACATATCTTCTAGGATTTCTCTAAAACTGTCCCTTTCATCATTTTCATGATGGTTTCCCATAAAAACCAACCAAAATCTGTATGAATAAAATTATTCTCAACTAATAATGTTTGGAGAAATACAAAGTCTGCTTGTGGGGGCTTAGTCCAATGACATTATAAAATTACCTTCCAAATCTTCAGGGAGTACCCCTTGAACTCTGAGGGGCATGTGCCATTTGCTCCAGAATCTATGAGAGTCTTCAGAGTTTATATGGGCTCCAGAAATATTTCATTTGATCTTTAAAACTTTGTTATGTACTATTATTATCCCCATTTTACAGCTGGGGAAAGTGAGGCTGGCAGAAGTTAAATAAATTTCACAGCATAGTTTCAATAAGCAATTCATTAAATAAAATTCATTAAATCAATATTTACCATGAACCACATACTATGCTAAGCACTAGATATATGAAGGAAGGCAAACTCTAATTCTAATTTTCTAAAAAAAAAACAAACAAACAACAAAAAAAAAACACCGTTGTATTTTATTGGGATGAAAACTAAAGTAATTGTAAAGGTTCTATAGTACTTATTTGGGATAGAAATAGAAAAACAATTTTTTGGGAGTATCCAACATGTACAGAGATAAATAAATGCTAATTCTATACAAAGTCATTTTGTATATAATTTTACAGGATGGATTTAAAGTGGGAACAATTAGGATTAGAGAAGTCTGAAAGTCAACATGAGGGAAATGGCCTCCATCAAGCTAGGGTCGGGAAGAAGAGCATCTAGAATTCTTAGCCCTTTGCCTGTAGCTAGAAGTCTGGGATCCTAGCCTGGGTAAATGCATTCAGGAGTCCGGGCCTTTTTTAGGGAAAACAGTTAGTGGCCCGGGGGATCCGGGGGGAGCAAGGGATTCAACCGTAGAACATGCAATTGTAAGCTCCTTAAGGACAGGGACTATCTTATATCTCTCTTGTAGCACCTGGGCACACAGTAGGCCCTTAAAAATACTTATTGATGATTTATTGATTGATTGACCTGGTTCACCAAGAGTTGTAGTTAGAGAAGGGAAGAGAGTATAGGGAAGAGAGGATGAAGAACAGGCTTATTGATCATAAGGCAGAGTGAAAGGTGGATAATAAAAGGGTATTTTGAAATCTTAAATATGGAAGTGGAACCTATGGAAGCGAGGGCAAAATTGGACCATTTTAGGTGGTCCAGATGAGTAATGGAGCTGCACATCATGGGAATTGAGTAGATGAAGGCTCTGGGAAGTTAGGCTGACTGAGGGCTGGTCAATATACTACTAATAATAGCTGACATTTCCATAGTATCTCTTATATGCTCTACAGTTAGTAAATGATGAAAGCTGGATCTTCTGAGACCACTTCCTATTCCTGTTACTTTACACTAGTCTTCCTCAAGAGTATTTCATCTTAAAAACCTGTTTCAATAAGAAATGCATGTAGAATGAATATAGTGTATGTTCTGGAGAAGAGCTAATTTAGGAAGTGGAGAAAAAGGAAGAGGAGGAGAAGAAAGAGGAAAGCATCTTAGATTCAGTTTACCTGATCCCATCATTTTACGGAAAAGGAAAATAAGATTTAACATGAAATGTCTTACTTCAGGTGACAAAGGCATCGAATCCAGGTTCTTTACCTCCCTTTCCAATTTTCTTTCCTCTGCGCCAAGCTACCACTTCTAGGAGAGCCTCATACAACACCATTCCCACCCCGCAAACCATTACTCTGAAAAAAAGTTAAATTAGAAAAAAATAAAGGAAGGGATCTATCAGTGGGTATTTGTGATCGGAGCTGGAGGAAGCTCTGGGTGCTTACTTTCTGAATGATCCCCATGAAAATTGGTGACTCTTCCTCATCCTTTTCTTTGCCATTTTTATATTCTTATTCTTTTCATCTGAATTTTGAACATCTTAATAACATCAGCGGGACATGTCTGGCTGGTCTTCACCAGCTGGGGCTCAGTCTTTTTAAAATAAAGTGGAGGGTGGGAGTGGGGAGAACGCAATGGGATTTTCTGGTCCTACTTAACCCACATTGATATTTTACATCACAGAGAATGGGAGATTCAGAGGGTAGAAATGTCCCCTGAGCTTGTGCTTTCCTCCTGCTGCAAGGAGGTTTGCTCTTCCAAGCCGTTCATTACAGATCAGAGCTTGTCAAGATTATGAGACAACTAATCAAAACAACTTGGAGGAGACTTGATCGCATCTGCAGGTACCGGGACAATGAGGGCTTTTCAGAAGCAGAGAAAAGGTGTTCTCACCTTCAAGAGATGCTCCCAGGCTTAGAGGATCAGTGAGAGACCGGAGAGGCGTAGAGCACTGGTCCAGAACACCTGGACCTGAGACCTGGTCCGCTCTTATGGCCTTAAGGAAGTCCCTTCTCTTTCCAGATCTTCTCTGAGGAGCATCAAACCTCTGACACCCCACGTTCTAAGCTACCTCTTGACTCTAGGATTCTAGTTTAAGGAGCCCCCCATCTTGGACATCCTATTTTATTCAGGCCCCTCCGGCTCTAAGACCATTTGGACTTTGTCATTCTACGGTCCAAGTTTTAGAGCCTTCCAGGTCCATAGATGAAGGTGTCTGTCATTCCGTATTCTAGATTGGAAGATAATGTGATTCACTTCTCGTTCCATCTCCTGAGATCCTCACTTTTCATTTGATGTTCTTGGTTCTCGGCTTCAGGATTCTCTTCCAAATCCCCCTTTGATTGAGAGCTAACAGGGGTCCTCAAAGCTATCGAGCCAGACCCTCATTTTCTAGCGGAGAGACTCACGCAGAACGTAAGTGACTCGTTCCCAGTCAGAGGCAGGATGTGAATCCACGTCTTCCTACAATGATAAGACCAGCTCTCCATCCAACAGCCTCTGTCTGACTAGTGACTGCTCACACTGACTCTGGCCTCCTTACTTTGTCTTCTCTGTCTTTGCCACCTTTTCCTTCTCAGTTCTAGGCACTAAGGCCCCTCCCAGATGTGACACTTTTATGTGCAGGTCCCTTCCCTCGGTGACATACTAAGGTGTATACAGTCCATGGTCTTTTCCATCTCTAATGGTCCATGTTTTCTCTTTCCTTCCAGACTGATGTTTTGGGTTCGGGTGGGCACCTGCCCACCTCGGGTGGGTCCTGAGATTTGTAGGAGATGGCAAGAGTGAAAGAACGGGAAAGGTCCACTCAAGGATTGGGCAGAATGCTCTTGTTGCACTTTCCCTCAATCACAGGAATAAGGAAGCAAATGAATAAAGTGCAATGCAAGATTTCAGTTGCTAACATGGAGATCCCCCTTGGGTAAGAGGGGGGCTTCCCATTGGACACTATTTTCAGTCTTTCTAAAGTCCCAGCCATAGTCCTAGATTGGAGGAGGTGGGACAAACAGTCAAAGAACAAGGAAAGTAATGGAGATTTACTTTTGGATTGGGGGGGCATTAAAGTTGGAAGGAACCAACTCTCCCATTTCACAGATGAGCAGAGTGAGGCTCCGAGTAAGGGAGTTGTCCAAGATCACACAGAAAGTAAGATTCCAAAGGCACTCTCCATTCTACTCCCTCTGTCCTATTTGTCTCAACAGGGAGAGAAAGAACTTGGGGCAATGACCCTGAAAAGGAGGAAGATGCTCACAGACACCCCCTAAGAGCCCCACTGAAACCATCACTGTTTGGAGACAAGTTCTCCTGCTTTATATGAGCAAGTGATTCAGGAGTCCATCGATCCACCTCCTGGTGTAGCATCAGATGAAGCTGTGGATATGGAGCCAGAAGAGCTGTGTTCAAATCCTGCCCCTGGCACTTATTACCATGGGGTGTTGGGGGCAAATTGCTTCCTCCCTCTCATTTTCCTCATCACATAAAAGGAGAGCTTAGACTGGGAACCCCAAAGGTCCTTCCTAACTCCAAGTCTTTGATCCTGAGTCGCTCAGTCTTAGACCAACAGAGGAAGGAGATAGGAAGAGCAATCAGACAGCAGCCTCATCTATCCCACCATGTCAGCCATGTCTAGGGGGGGCATGATGGAGGTCATGTCCTGTGCATGTCAACCCTTCCTAGCTCCTAGCTTGGTAGTAGGGATGCTAGGTCAGGATCAGCACTTTGGGGTGGGAAGCTCCGCTTTTCTACCCATTCTCTCCATGGCTTCGGTTATTTCTCCTCTCAGTACCTCATCTCCCCAACACTCCACTTCCCATCTCAGGCCATCCATTACCCAGACTGCTCTCCTTTTCAGAAACTTTCTCCTCACTTGCTGCCTCCTTTTAGAAGGTTTAATTTCCTTCCAAGTTCAATTCAAATGTGACATCCTAGGCGCTAATGCCCCTTCTCTCCCCGAACCCCCTGTTTTTATTTTACATGTATTATGTATTTATTTCTGTATATAGTACCCACCCATCTCATCTCCCATCCCCACCTCAATAGGTCCTAAAGATCAGACATAGCTTCATATATGTCTCATCTCTAGCACCAAGCGCAGTGCCTGGAATACAGCAGGCGATTAATAAATGCATATGAATGAATGAATATGTAAAATGAGTGATTTAGTAGGACGAACTGCAAGAGCATTTTCAGGTCTGAATCCCAGAATCCTCTCCTCCCTCCGTCTTCTCCAGGACAGGGTTGACTAAGGGCTGAAATCCAGAACTCCGGTTAGCCAACTTCCTTGAGAATTCCCCTCAAAGGGATTATTTCAACTCCTTTTAATTGAATTTTTTATGCATATTTGGGCTCTGTTTGGACTTTATTTTTTTCAATGAATTCTCTTTTCCTTTCTGGGGCCAGAGGCAAAAATAAACAAACACATGTTACAGGAACCTCTGTAGGACACGCCTTAGACGCTCCTGTCTCCTGGAAAATTCTCCTCAGGAGTTTACAAGGCGCATATAAACATGGCCCCATGAAGGGTGCATTGACCTTTCAACTGTTTGTCTTGCAAGAATGCTCAGAGGAGATTTTTTTGTCTTTTCTTCTTGGTACCTTTTGGTAACTTAAAGCTCAATTAAGAGGCCCATGGGGGGAGAAAAGAATTAGGCAGTCCGCATTGGTGGGGAAATGACGCCCCAAGAATGTGGGCCCTTTGGATCGCTGTGTTTGTGGATGGGAGGGGTATCATGGGAAGTGGGAGGGAGCAGCAAGAATTAGGAATGAATCAAATTGGGTTTCAATGGAATTTTCAGGAGAGAGTAAAACTTCATAGAACTCACAAAATAAGAGGAAGGAAGAAAACTGCACTGATGGCCCGAGACGCCCCTTCTGAGGATGCTTGCGAGGATTTTGTAAAAGATCGGCACTTTGGGGGGGGGAATCCCAGCTTTTCTATTTATTCTCTCCCTGGCTATGGCTATTTCTCCCCTCGGTACCCCATCCCACGGCAAAGCCGTGGCCTCCAACACGTATGGTCGGGACAGCCCATTTTAGAGTCTATTGGGAGGAAATTGTGTCTATTGGGAGGAAAAACTAGGAAGTGAGAGCTCTTGTTGGCGCAACGGCATAGTCTTAATTCTTGGGCAGTTTGCCTCAGATGTCTGCCTTGGGGCAGCGTGTGTCCCTGGGAAAGATTTCACAAGTCGGGCTATGGGATAAGCTGCCCGAGGTCTCAGACAAAGCAATGACAGAAAGCTCCACAAGGACTCCATTTCTCCACAAGGGGTGATGGCCGCCCTGACATTTTCTCTGGATTCTATTCTCTGGAAGGGACCTTCAGCAGATTTCACAGGATCGTGATCCCCAAAATCAGACTTTCTCTTTTCTAACGTGATTTGAGTCTGGATTATAGAAGTCTTAGAAGGAAATAGTCAGCAAGTCCCAATTTTGTATTACAGGAACTGGACTAACCGTACTTCCAGATAGAAACTGCTAGGGTCTAATTTGATGAATGAAGGAGGCTCATTTAATGCAATTAGCAGCACACACTCGCGTGGTGAATATTAAACTGCCGAAGGCCTGAAAACAGTTGTTTCCTTAAGTAGGGGAAATCCAGCTCCTCAAAAGATGAATGACATTCACTTCTCTCAGTGCTGCATAGAACCACGGGACGGGTGACAGTACACTGCAGAGTTGGGCCCTAAGTTCAGAGCTGGAAGAGATCTTAGGGTCGTTCAGTCCAGCCTCTTTATTTTAAAAATGGAGGAACTGAAGTCGAGTGAGTTTCCAAGGTGGCACAGGCTGGTTATAAGGGGCAGAGCTAGGATTCACACTCAGGTCCCCCATCTTCAAGTTCAGTTTCTATGGTGCCCAAAAGTGGGTGGGTGTTGGGCAAACTTTATAGATGTCAAATCAGTTATGTTCATTGGGTATATTTTAGTGTCTATAATAATGAAAATGACACTTTAAAGGGATTTTTTTTCTTTTTTGGAAGAATTAGGGGTTTGTGCTGAAACCTAATTAGCTACAACATACAGCCAACAAGGAATGGTGAGGGAAAAGTGAATGGATGAAGAAATGAAGGAAGAAATGAAAAATGGTTACTACCAGATACAACGGTGTTAGAGACCCAAATGCGATCAAAGGTTTCATCAAATATATGGACATTTGGGTTGCAGGTGATAAGGAGTGAGAAGCCGTGAAGATGAAGAAAGGATTTAAAGTTGGTAAGACCCGAGTTCAAATTCTGATTCAGATAGTTGAATGACTGAGCAAGTTACTTAAATTTTTTTCTGCCTCAGTTTCCTCATCTACAAAATTGAAATACTCATAGCTTCCAGGATTGTTGTGAGAATAAAATGAGAAAAGGTTTAGAAAGCCAGTTACCATAAATATTAGCTTTTGCTTTTGTGAAGGATATGATGACGAGCGGATAAGTTATTGTCCAAAAGGGTAAGGGCTGCCCCTTTTTGTCTTCCTATGCCCAGGGTCTGAATGGGGATGGCACAGAGGAGGTAATCTCTGATGATCCCTATCGATACAGCCTGCTGGGATATTCCATTTTAGCAAAGCTTCTGCCCGTTCCCTAAGCCAGATTCTGATTATGGGACCTGGAACCAGTAGGACGAGGAGCCAGGCCTTCTTCTGTGCTTGTTACTGAAATACTCCTTGAAACTGGAAATGATTGAATGTGACACAGCCGAGAACACTCGCTTTTCCTGCCAGGGAAACCCCCCAGTTTCTGTTCTGCATACACAGCAGCTGGGAGGGGGGGTTGAAGGGGGTAGGAAGGAAGTCCCTTCTAAATGTGAGATCCCCAGTGTCTCCTCGGCGATCTTTGTGCCCCGGTGCTTTGCCCCAAAGAGCTTGAGAGCCTAGCTGCCTGTGAACAAGGCCACGGATTCTCCTTTGCCGCTTCTTGTGGGGGCCATAATGGGCCCAATAATGTGGATTTAAGTGAGAGCCAGTGACCCAGTGGATAGGGAGCTGACTCACAAGCCAGGAAGATCTGGATTCAAATTTTGCCTTCAACACTTACTGGAGAACTGCTCGGTGTCCCCCCACCATCCTCTAAGGTTCCAAGCTGATGTCCTCCTTTGGGAGGGGAGGTTCTTTAGCCTCTCTCTGTCAGTCCCTCAGCATTGATTAAGGGAATGCTCTATGCCGGTCTATGAGTTTCTGTTCTGCAGATGTAACACGCCTGGTGGGGACGGAGGGGACAGGGAGGAAGTCCCTTCTAAGTGAGAGCTTTGCAAAGTTCTCCTTTGTCAGGCTTCTGTCCCAGTGCTGGCCTTGTCCCCCAAGGGACGGGAGCCTCAGTGACTGGGAGCGAGGCCACGAATTCTCCTTTGCTACTTAATGCGGGTTCCATAATGGGCCCAATAATGTGGATTTAATTGAGAGCCTGGGGGATGGGAGGGTGGTGTTGCCTTCTGTAATAACTAACAAGGAAGGGAGGGAGGGAGAAGGGTTTAGGGGGAAAGAAGATGAGTTTAGCTTTGAACATGCTGAGATGAAATTATTATTATTATTATTATTTTTGCCGAGGCAATTGGGATTAAGTGACTTGCCCAGGGTCACACAGTCAGGAAGTGTTAAGTGTCTGAGACCAGATTTGAACTCAGGTCCTCCTGACTTCAGGGCTGGGGCTCTAACCATTGCACACTCAGATATCCTGAGATTAAAATGTTTATTGGAGTCCAGTCCAAGATATCCGAAAGTCAGTCGGAGATACAATTGTGCAGCTTAGGGTTCCAGGGATGGGTTGTGTGGGTACGACATGGCTTCTAAGCTATTCAGAAACCTGCAGTAGGGGAGCTCTCTCCATGTACTCTGACAGACCAACCTTGCCTTTTTCTTCCCGTTCTGCTGCCTGACCATTTCCAAAGAATCCCACTGCACACGCTGCTTCTCTGGGGAGCTCCCCAGAACCCCTTCCCCAAGTTCCGTGAGGGCAGACTTTGCCGTTCCATCCCTATTTCTTAATAGAGTGCCGGTATACAGTAAGCACTTAATAATTGGTAGATAGTTCCTTTCGAAAAGCTGGGTGGTACGGTGGCTAGAACGCTGGGTCTGAAGCTACAAAGACCTGAGTTCAAATTTGTCCTCCTACACTTACCAGCTGGGTAACCCTGGGCAAATCCCAATCTGTTTGCCTCAATTCCCTCACCTGTAACATAAGGATAATAATGGTACCCACTTCCAGAAGGTTGTGAGGATTAAATGAAGTAAGAATTGTAAAGCACCTGCCCCAAAGTAAGCTTACATAAATGTCAGCAATTATTATAATGAATTATTTATTATATTATAATAAATTATAATAATTTGTTATATATAATAGATTATAATATTTATTCATTAATTCACTGGGCATCAGTGGAGATCTCAAAACTCTCCCCAATTTAGGCCATCCTCCGGCTGATGACCTTTCCACATTTACTCAGCAGGTCCGTGGGTGTCTCCTGTAGAGCCCCCACTGGACCCTAAGTCTTTCCAGATTGGTGAGACTTCCCAAAGCTTATGTTCCAGAGCCACAGCCTTCGAGAACTCAGCGTCAGCTCCATGTTACATCGGAACAAGTTTTTCCTTGGAAAATGATGACTGTTTCAGGGGTCGGCTAAGGAAACCTGTCGTCCCTCTCAGAACCTACAGGTTTGAAGCCCAGTAGAGAGGCAAGAACTGTCACGGAGCTTTTAAGAACTGTGTTCCAATCCTACCTCGTGCATGTATTCACTTTGTGACACTTGACCTCTTGGGGAATCAGGATGCTCATGTGAATAAAGCAGGGATGGGGTCAGTGGCCTCCCAGCTTCCTTCTAGTTTTTAAACTGTAAAGTTGTGACCTTAGGAAACCCAAGCATCATCCCATGTATGACACGGAGCGCTCACGAGTGCCCCGATAGGAAAACTCTCAGGTGTCCCCCAGTGACACTAGGAACTTCAGGGACTGACTTATAAGCCTGGTCTCCCTCTGGGAAGGATCCTCCCTTCCCTTTGGGTGAAAGGGAGTCTAGGGGATTTTTCTCAAAGATCCACCCAAAAGGAGGAAAGATGTGAATCCAGGAGACGTGAGGAAGAGAGGGGCGATGGCAAAGGAGAGCCTGCAGCTGCTGAGAGGGGTCCCTGCCCCGGCTGCCCTTCAGGCCGGCGGAGCCGACCAACGTGGGACCCTTCATGATGTCTGGCTTCTACACCCACATCCAGCCCGTCCCACCTGCCCCCATTTCCCACAGCTGCTGCTTCTTTATCTGCAAATCAGGGAAAGTTAGGATTGGACCATGCTCCTTCCTCACACATAAGCGCACCGCTGTAACGTGAGCTGTCATTAGTGCTGAGGATGGGAATAACCAGACACCTCTCCAATTATGAGCCCGCGGAGGGGCTGCGGGGCACTCAGAGACACTGGCCCACTTGCCTGAGCTCCTACTGTCAGTGAGTGCATTTCAGAGGAAGAAACTGAATCTAGGTCTTCTGGACCCAAAGGTATAAAATCTCTATCCACTATAATGCACTCCCCCTGCCTCCCTCCTCTCTTTCCCTATCCCTCTCTCCCTTTTCCTCTCCTGTCCTCCCTCCCCTTCTCTCTCCCCTCTTCCTCTGCCTTTCCTCCCCTCTCCTATTTTCTTCCTATTCTTTTTTCTTTTCATTTCTCTTTCTTTTCTCTCTTTTCTTTCCTTTTTATTTCCCTCTTTCCATTCCTTCCCCTTTTCTTTTTCTTCATCTCTTCTTCATTCTTTCTTCCTTTTTCTCTCCCTCCCTCTCTCCCTCCCTCCCTTCCCTCCTTCCTTCCTTCCCTCCTTCCTTCCCTCCTTCCTTCCTTCCTTCCTTCCTTCCTTCCTTCCTTCCTTCCTTCCTTCCTCCCTTCCCTCCTTCCTTCCTTCCCTCCTTCCTTCCCTCCTTCCTTCCTTCCTCCCTTCCTTCCTTCCTTCCTTCCTTCCTTCCTTCCTTCCTTCCTTCCTTCCTTCCTTCCTTCTTTCCTTCCTTCCTTCATTCCCTCCTTCCTTCTTTCCTTCCTTCCTTCCTTCCCTCCCTCCTTCCTTCCTTGCTTCCTTCCCTCCTTGCTTCCTTCCTTCCCTCCTTTCTTGCTTCCTTGCTTCCTTCCTTCTTTCCCTTTTCCTTCCTTCCTCAGCTCCAGATTGAAGACCCTTTCCATCACACACCCCCTCCCCCAAATTGCATCCCCCTCAGCTGCTGATAATGAAGCCCCCCACTTGCTTTGACCTTTGGCTTCAATGGGGCAGACTACCCTCAGAAGGGAATAACATTGATGGATGTCGGGCTGTGTTTAATGCCTCAGGGAATGGCCTCCAGAAGTTAGCCAGGGTTCGAGGTTGCCCAGCCTAGAACTTTAGGGAAGAGATGGAGGAAACCCTGAGAGAACAGGAGCGCTCTTTGTGCCATTTCTCCATCTTCAAAGTCACCTTGAGGATGGAGCCAAATAATGAGCACGGGAGGTAAGTGGTGAGCCCCTCCAAGTCACTACTGCTCTGAGAAGGCAGGAGGGTGACACGCTGAGCTGAGCTTGAGCGCACGAACCTCAGTTTCCCACCTTGTAATCGAGGGGATTGAGCTAGGAGGTCTCTGAGCCCAGAGTGGGTTGTTCTGTCCCAGGGAGACTCCGGAAAGGGCACTTTTCACCTGGAGAGCCCCGTCTGTCTCGGGATGCCCAGATAACATGAGCTAATTAAGCTACCTGATTAATGCATTTCAGCACGGGTTCCAAGCTAGGACTTCCAGCAGGGCCTCTTCTGGAGAGGGCCCTCCTCTCCTCTGGCCTGCCCTGTAATTATCCTTCCCTCCAGGCCCCGTGCTGTGACGGAGAAGCGACATGGGGCTCCTCACTGCCGATCTGCGGATGCATTCATAACTCCTGGAGCTGCCACCATTTCTAATGCCTCTTGGGAAACTCCAGAATACGTTAAGCTTGCGGAGGGCCTTCCCCAGAGATGACAGGGACGCCGACGCGGGAGAACTCCGGATTCTCAGAAAAGTCTTCAGAGAGACCGGGGTAGCCCCGACAACCAGCAGGGATGGAAACTCCTTGAAGGCAGGAACTTTTTTTGGGGGGAAGGGGGTCTTTGTATTTTCTATCTGAGAGAAAGAGAAGGGGAGAGAATCTCCCCAAATTATATGCATGTGGTCCAGAAAGAGGCCCTTTCATTCCACTCCTGTGGTCATTTCTTTTTTAGCAACATGAAATGGAATACATATGTTTATCCAAAATATCCCAAGAACGAACATCAGCTGGGAACCCAGAAATAGACGTGGCCGTCCAGCCCTCGGCCGTTCTCAACCAGAAGAGCATCCCTGCCCGCTCCAGATGGCCATGGTTAAAGATAGAATCAGAGATTTCAAAGTGGGAATGGTTCGGGAGGGTCTCCTGGAGAGGACCCTGCACAGGGAATCCGGAGAGCTTCATCTCACCCAGTCCCAGTCTCCTCATCTGGAAAATGGGTAGGGGTAGACTTGATGCCCTCCCGGGTCTCTCCCATGTCTGATGCTACGATCACTGAATTTGCATGGGGGGAAACACAGAGAGAAATAATGTGACTAAGGCAGTGAGGGCACAAATGAGTGGTCACCAGGTCTCTCTCTCATCTCTCTCTCTCTCTCTATCTCTGTCTCTCTCTGTCTCTCTCTCTCTCTCCCCTCTCTGCCTCTGTCTCTCTCTGTCTCTCTGTCTCTGTGTCTCCGTGTCTCTGTGTCTCTCTGTGTCTCTCTGTGTCTCTGTCTCTCTGTCTCTGTCTGTCTCTCTGTCTCTCTCTGTCTCTCTCTGTCTCTGTCTCTCCTTCTCTCTCTCCCTCTCTTTCTCTCCCTCTCTCTCTCCCTCCCCCCACCCTTACCCACTCCAGTCACCATCAGACCCCTGTGATTGTCACTGGGCTGAACCCTTAACAGCTTTCAGATTTTAAGCAGGACAACAGCTACAATGGCCATAGACAGAGGGACTATTAGGGTTGAGAAATGGGGGGCTCACCACCCCAAAGCTCCAGGGACAGCTGCTAAGCAGATTCTCCCTCAAGCCCCAAAAACAGAAACCATACTGAAGTTGCTCTGGCCTCTCAATGTGCATATATTAAACACCTGCCCTGTGCTGGACAGTCAGTCAATAAGCATTTATTAAGCACCTACTATAGGCCAGGTGAGACGCTGGGGTCCATTGCATCCTGTAGGTCCCGAGCACATGTCCCAGCCTTGAGGAGGCCCTGGGTTCGACTCTCACACAGAGCCAGCCTTCATTCCCGAGGGCTGTGATGTCTTCCTGGTCTTCTGGGAAGAGACACACAGACGGAGTTGGGGACAGGTGGTAGAGCTTTAACTTTGGGGCCATATTCGATGCAAGGCCACGTGCTGGGGACACAGACAGATTGTCTGTCCTCAGAAAAGTGACTTCTACCTGGAGGGAGCAGAAGCCACCCAGCTGAGCAGAGACCCACGACTAAAGCCGCCATTTCTGGGTCCCCTGAAGCCTTGCGACGCGCTTTACAAGAAATGATCCCCCCCAAGAAAGATGGGGGCCCCAGGGTCAGGAGGAGTCAGGCAGAGGGGGCTCAGATGAACAGCGACAAAGACTGCCTGGCCAAACTGGAATCCAGGTCTCTGCGACCACAGCTTACTGCTGAGAATATTAAGGAACACCACGTTTCATGCTTTATCTCCCTCGTATCTTGGGGTGAGACTGGCCTCCTGCTCCAGGGTTCTGTCCTCTCTAATGCATTCTCCTAAATGTTTCCAGGTGACTTTCTTTTTTTTTTTTCTTTCTTTCTTTCTTTCTTTCTTTCTTTCTTTCTTTCTTTCTTTCTTTCTTTCTTTCTTTCTTTCTTTCTTTCTTTCTTTTTTTTTGCTGAGACAATTAGGGTTAAGTGACTTGCCCAGGATCACACAGCTAGGAAGTGTCTGAGACCAGATTTGAACTCAGGTCCCCCTGACTTCAGGCAAGTGACTTTCTTAAAGCTCTGTCAGCGCCTTCTCCTCTCCTCCTGGGGCTCTCTCTCAGCTCCGGAATCAAATGGGACTTCCCTTGGTAGAATTCAATTCCAGCCCCTGTCCCCCAACTTTATTACTCATTATTGTGCTTTTTTCATACTGCACAAGCTCTTTGCCTGCCTCAGTTTCCTCAACTGTGAAATGGGGATGATAATAGCTCCTACCTCCCAGGATTATTGTGAGGACCAAATGAGAGCATATTTGCCAAATGTTTAGCACAGTTCCAGGCACACAGTGGGCACTATAAATGCTAGAACCCATTTGGACTCTGTACGGCTTGACAATGACAATAACGGTGATGAAAAAATATGGCAGATGAGGAGATCACTGGCTTAGAAAATGAGAATCATTTATAAACTCCCCTAGAATAGGATCAGGAAGTTTAAGCATCCGGCCTTCCCAGACTCACCAGTCCATCCCCTTCCCCAAGCCCCCTGACTTTTAGAGACCAAAGGTGTTTGGGCCTGCACATAACAGTACCTGGTAATTAGAATATAATGATATTATTGTTATTTTTTATAAAGCTTTTTATTTCCAAAACATATGCACATATAATTTTTTAACACTGACCCTTGCCCAGCCTTGGGTTTCAGATTTTCTCCTCCTTCTCCCCACCCCCTTAATTTGCTTGCCATCAATTCAATATATGTTAAACATGTTAAAATATATGTTAAATCCAAAATGTGTGAACAGAATATAATGATATTCGACTGAAAGTCTCTAGAGAGCAGGAACTGATTTCTGCCCGCTCCCAGGGCTGATACATTTCAGGTGTTTAACAAATATTTATTAATTGATCAATTGATTTTAGAGTACTTGGGTGCATCACCACACTCAACAAGGTTCCAGCCTTAACCAATATTATCAAAACTCAAGAGGAAAACGGAGGTTCTCGCAGGTCTGATTGGGAAAGACTCACCTGCGTGGCTGTAACTTGTAAGGGTCCGATTCACAGGATCAGAAATTTGGAGCCAGAAAGAGCTTTAGTGGTGATTTAAGTCAAATTTCCTTCCTTTGATTAAGTCAAACCTCCTTCATTTGATTGTCAAACCTCCTTCCTTTGCTTAAGTCAAACCTCCTTCCTTTGACAGATAAGGAAACTGAGACCCAGAAAAGCTAACTGATTTGCTCAGATTAAAGTAAATTGCAGAAAACCTATAAAAATAGCTTGTGGCAGAGCAGGGGAAAGGCCCAAGAATCCTGGATCAGATGAAACCCACAATGACCCTGTGGGGAAAGGCCCGTTTCTATCCTGCCACAAGTCTGCTCTGGAGCATGCTGATCATGTTACTCGTCGAGTTTGGGGTAAATGGCAGCTCTACAAAGCTTGCTCAGAGTCCCTGTAGGAACCAATAATATTCCTGCTTGCGCTTCTGGCTCCTCACGCCGCCCCAGCAGAATTTGGACCAGTAATTCTATCCCGTTCTCCATGGTTGCTCATGCACGTGTGATCGGCATTCGCCTTTTGACCTCCATGTTTGTTTTTTAAGGGATGGCTTTTTTCCCTCTTTCTCAAGTTCCCTTTGAAATAGCGATTGGCCCAGTCCAGTGCTGAGCAGCTTCCCCTTGGGGCCATGGTGTCCGAGGCCTGAACAGGAACCTTTGCTTTTCCCAGCTTGATAAAGACTTTTTCTTGGCCCCTCCGCTGCACTTCTTAGAAACATTCAATCACCCATCTGGAATCCCATGTGAAAATTTCAAGGTCAATAGGAGGAGCACCGAGGCAAGAGGAAAATCCCAGATGTGGAGGGGATGGAAGATGAAGTTTGGAGACTGATGTTAAAAGGGGGGAAAGAATGCAGAACTCCTTTATGCATTAACTCGCTCGTTCTTTCAGCAATCTCAAAAATCAAAAGTCGTGGTGATGGGCAGTGGAGCGGAGAAGGGTCTGCATTTGAATCAGAAGGGCCTAGGTCATGTCTAGTAGCTAAGTGGTTCTGAAAAATTCCCTTACCTTCTTAGTCCCCTTCTCTCTAAGACTGTCAGCTAGAAGCAAGTATTATTATATTATACTAATAGTTATTAATATTATTAATTATATTATTTATTAATCTATTATATTATATTATATTATATTATATTATGTTATGTTATGTTATGTTATGTTATGTTATGTTATGTTATGTTATGTTATGTTATGTTATGTTATATTATATTATGTTATGTTATATTGTATTATATTATGTTATACTATATTATATTATGTTATACTATATTATGTTATGTTATGTTATATTATGTTATGTTGTTATGTTATGTTATATTGTAT
>JAJPUD010002080.1:45169-77366 GCA_023553655.1 Myrmecobius fasciatus
TATATAAGGTTTAAATCTGTATCTCTGCATTTTCTACCTGTCATTTCTAGTACTAATCTCTGGGGCCAAGAGGAAGAAGTCTAATTTCTTTTCCCCACAGTAGCCTTTAAATTACTTGGAGACCATTATTATGCCATCTCCCAGAAGTCCTCTCTCCTCTAATACTTCTAGGCCCACCTGCTTAAAATGATCCTGCCGTGACATAGTTTCTGATCTCCTTCTTACTTGGACACTTTTTAGAGCAAAGAAATGGTGGTAGGGATGAGGATGAGGATGGTGATGGTGCTCCTTGCTACCCAATTCTACTCCAAGCATGTCCCTAAATTCACTGCTTTGCATTATTTGACCAAGTAACCAGATAATTTCTATTACATGAGACTTTTGTTCAGCCTGCATCTGCCCATCTTGCCCATGCTGGAAATGCAGGAGTTACCAATGGGCCAATCCTAAAGTGACATCTTTGTCTTTGTTCTGGATCTTTGATCTGCTTTGTTCCTGATCTAGGCTGTTGTTTCTCTCCTTAAGCTGCCAGGTGGCTTCAAACAAAGAACAAACAGTCTGTTTGAGAATCAATCTTATTGATTCCCATAGAACTTGTCCATCTGTTTTATTTTGCCTTCTGTGGCTGCCAAGTATGTATCATGATTTCCAAAAGAATCATCACGTAGTTGCTCTGAATGAAAACATCTCCCTCGTATCCATTTCAGTGTTTAAAGATATTGAGAGAACAGAGAATGTTAGATTTTGTTGTAAGTCATAGTTAGAAGTTCTTTTCTTGCATGGAGGGGGTGAGTGGGTAAGAGCTAGCACAGAGAGAACCAAAGCTGTGAAGGACCTTGACATAGAATATGGGATGGAACATCTGGGGGGACTCTTGACACAGAGCTGCAAGATATCTTAGAATATGGAGCATGGACTTTGAGATGGAGAGTTGAAACGTGGAATATGGAACATGGACTTTGAGATGGAGAGTTGAAACGTGGAATATGGAACATGGACCATGGTAGATTAGAGCATAACATATCCTTAGAACCTAGAACACAAAGTACCAGAACTGGGTGGTACTTTAGGGCACAGGACACAGAATGTGGTCATTGGATGGACCTTATATCAGAATGGAGGGCTAAAACAATAGAGCAGCTCAGGCTCAGCATGCCTCGAGCGAGGGATCTATCATTTCCTCTAAAACTGATCTTAGAAAATTTCTGGCCTTTTGTAGCACTTAAAACCTCGGAGTCCCCATTGATCGTCCTCTCTCTTCCACGGCTAATAAGCCACATTGGTTCTCCCTCTGACTCTCTCTTTTCATTCATGGTAACAATGACTGCAACATTAGAGTCTCATTAGCTCTTTCTTGAACAGCAGCTCTCAATTCTAATAGCCTCTGACAGATCTCTGTGCCTTCTGTATCCATCATCCACAATCATGCTATTCCTTGTTAAAAATAAAGATAAATTAAACATATAAGTACAAATAGAAACAAACAGAAAAGAATTTTTGACTCCCTATTGCCTCTAGGCAAAAAATGAAAATGAATTACTGAAGATTTTTATCCCCTCTATAATCTGTTTTCATCTTTCCTTTCCAGATATTCTCCCCATATATACTATGTAGAAGCCAAACAGGTCTATTAGATATTCTCTGAACTCAGCGTTATTGCCTGATTCTAGACTCAAAGACTTTGTCCCATTTCTGGGATGTCCACTTTCCTTCTTTGGAGGTTTTATGGTCATTGAGCCTCAACTTGTCTCTTTGCAATGTTCAGTCATTGCTCCTACTTCTGATTCTTGGAACTGAAGAGGATTTATTTCAACTTTCTTCCATATGGTATTCTGGAGATGAGAAGACTTAGGAAAGTCATGAAATTATCTTCAAGAAAGGTCATCATTCAGACGAGTTTAGACTTGCTCTTTTTTGTGTTCAGGGGAGACAATTAGCAGTGATAGTTTTCTCTCTTACCAATTTTTGTCTTTATTATCTCCATCTTATCAATGGACTTCCTGAAATATGCACCCAAACTGAATATCACATGTACTGACTGATCAGGGCACAATTCAAATCCTTTCTTCTACCTGTGTATATTTATTCACTTCTCAATTCCTGGCCTCAGTTTCCTTATCTGTAAATTCCAGATAGTAGTCTCTAGAGTCTCTTCCAACAACTTTTCTCTCTCATTCTGGACACGACACCCCTTTGTGTGTCATGTGAGTGAGCTTTTCTGAAGAGTGATGTTGCCAAACAGGGATGGCAGCCTTGGGAGGAATACAGATACCTACAGGAAACAGTGCAGGAAGCTCCCATTGCCCCCAGTTCCATGGGTAGACAACTAACAAGCTGTCCACTCCAATCCAATCCCTATGCAGAGAGCAAAGTTTTCAGAGTTTTAAAGGAAGCTCCAATGTAGAACAAATGGAATATAGTTCTGTAACCAGTGACAGGTAGACAGGGAGTCAAAGGGGAACTCTTGACCAGTGAAATGAAGATCTCTTCTGACTTGCCTAATGAGCAATGAGAAGTGAAGACAGAGGCTTTTGAAATCTAACTCTAATTATGTCCAGGCAGGCAATTTTCTGGGGAGGTCAGTAATTCCTAGTCTCTCAAGCACCTGAACCCCATGGCATTCAGCTCAAATTGCCTTTCACTGACTCACACTCTTTTAATAAAACTAGTTCACAATATTTTAAAAACTCACATATAGCACTCAGTCCACCAAAAAACAGCTACCCAAATCATTTACTTTTTTTTTTTGCTTTTTGCTGAGGCAATTGAAGCTAAGTGACTTGCCCAATGTCACACAGCTAGTGAATGTTAAGTGTCTGAGACCAGATTGCAACTCAGGTCTTCCTGATTTCAGGGCTGGTGCTTTATCCACTGCACCACCTAGCTGCCCCCAAATCATTTACTTTTGAATGATATTTCCTCCAACTTATACTTGTGCCAAGGACTTCTTCATCTGGTAGGACATGACTTTACACGGAGCTAGGTTTTGTCTTATTAGAATTTGCCTATCATTCTAGTCTGTGAAGGTCATTTTATTTTTAGTTCATGCTTATTTTATCCAATATGCCATCTCTATACAATCTTTGAATCATCTGTAAAGATTGTCATCCATATTATCATTGAAGTTAATGATAACTGTGTTCAAGCCTACGAAACCTGGAGTACTCTACTCTAGTTGGTGACATTGACCCCTTAGCTAATGCTTTCTGTAAGTGGTCAGTCAACCTGTTTTGAATCCTAAATTACTATTTTGTCCCCCTTTCTACATTTGTTTACATAGAGAACTTTAGGACCTTTACTAAGTGTTTTAATGAACTCTAATTTAATTAATCTATTACCACATTCTTCTGGCAAACAATGGAAATCAGTTGAGTTTATCACAATCTGCTCTTGAAGAAGTCATTCTGACCCTGAGTTACCATCTCTACCATTTCTAAATGTTCACAAGCCAACTCCTTAATAGTGTATTTTGTTTTTTCTAGGAATATAAAATAAGCTCATCATAACTTACTTTATGTATCCAGTAACATATTTAAATGATTTTTGATGATGGGCCATCTAGATGGCATAGTGAATACAGCATCAGTCCTGAAGTCAGGAGGGCCTGCCTTCAAATCCAGCCTCAGACACTTAATACTTAGCAGCTGTGTGATTCTGGACAGGTCACTTAATCCCAGAGATTTTTTTGCCTTATTAAAAATAATATTTCTGATGATGATATAATAGAAAGCAGCAAAGTGAACTCTTATCTTGGATTTCAGCTCCCTAAAAACCATTTTAGCCACTCTTCAATCGATAAATGGTCAAAGGATATGAACAGTTTTCAGATGATAAAAGTAAAACCATTTCTAGTCATATGAAAAGGTTCTCCAAATCACTATTGATCAGAGAAATGAAAATTAAGACAACTCTGAGGTACCACTACACACCTGTCAGATTGGCTAAAATGACAGGAAAAGATAATGATGAATGTTGGAGGGGATGTGGGAAAACTGGGACACTGATGCATTGTTGGTGGAACTGAACAGATCCAGCCATTCTGGAGAGCAATTTGGAACTCTGCTCAAAAAGTTATCAAACTGTGCATACCCTTTGACCCAGCAGTGTTTCTATTGGGCCTATATCCCAAAGAAATCATAAAGGAAGGAAAGGGCCCCACATGTGCAAGAATGTTTGTGGCAGTTCTTTTTCTAGTGGCAAGAAACTGGAAACTGAGTAGATGTCCATCAATTGGAGAGTGTCTGAATAAATGATGGTATATGAATGTTATGGAATATTATTGTTCTGTAAGAAACGACCAGCAGGACGATTTCAGAGAGGCCTGGAGAGACTTGCATGGACTGATGCTGAGTGAAATGAGCAGAACCAGGAGATCATTATACACGTCAACAACAATATTACATGATGATCAATTCTGATGGACATGGCTCTCTTCTACAATGAAATGCTCAAACCAGTTCCAATTGGTCAGTGAAGAAAGCCATATACACCCAGAGAGAGGGATGTGAAAAGTGGACAGCAACGTAACATTTTCATGCTCTCTATTGATGTTTGCTTGCATTATGTTTCCCTTTTCGGATTTTTTTCTTGTACATACGAATTTTCTTGCACAGCAAGACAACTATAAAAATAAGCATACATATATTCGATTTGTCAAGTATTTTAACATAATTAACATGTAGTAGACTATCTGCCATCTAGGGGAGGGATGGAGACTAGGGGGGAAAATTTGTAACAGAAAGCTTTTCAAGGGTGAATGTTGAAAAATTACCCATATATATGTTTTGCAAATAAAACACTTTAATAAAAAAAGAAAAAAAACATTTTATTTTATTCTGTCAAGTTCTAGGATCCCTCAACTTGTTGAAAAACAGAGTAGCAATCCAAGATGGCCTTCCATTTATTTTACAATATTATAATCCCAACCATCCTCTTCAGAGATCCTGGATCATACATTTAGAGCTAGAAGGAATTTTAGGGCCCAACTCTTCCATTTACCAATGAGAAAGCTGAAGTTCAATGTGGTTAATTAATGTGCTCAGGCCCATAATAAAGCTAATAAGTTTTTGAGGCAAGATTTAAACTCACATCTTCTTAACCCCAAATCCTCTATTCAAGCGCGCCAACTCGCTGCTTAATTAATTAAAAAATCCTTTTTGTTGTCCTTATCATTCACTGTCAACATAAACTGAGTTTTAGCACCCCTGACACTGTTTAGGCAGGATGGAGCTCTGCCCTTCCTATCTACTCTTGATTCCCTGCTCTTCCATCTTCTCAGTACACTCTTGTAAATTTGGAAATGAGTTGGTCACTGAGGGAGCTCCTTGTGCATCCACATGGGTCTCCTTTGATTACTTTCCCTTTTCTTATTGTATTTTTAAGGGTCTTTCAAAATAGAACACAGAAAATCAGAGCTAGAAAGGGAGAGCAGAAAACATCGAGCCAAATCTCTCATTTTACAGATGAAGAAATTAGAATCTAGAGAAATCAGGGGATTTATCCAAGTTACGCTCAAGACTTGAGTTTAGAAGCTTGCTCTGAATCTTCATCCTACACCAAGACTTCGGCCCTCTGCTGCTTCAATTTGGCCGATTGGCGCCTTCCTAACATTAATAATATTTCTAGAGAACCAGAGATGGATGGGCCAGCCCTGAATGGGGAAGAGGAGGAAAAGTGATAGAGTGTCGTAGAGTTGAAGGGACTTTCATTGCCTTTCTAACGTATTTTTCTCATTATATAGAGTGAGGGAAGTGGTGATTTGACCCTAACTTCACAAACAGTGAACGACAGACCCAGAATTCTAATCTAAGTCTTCTGAATAAATATATAATCTTTCACCAAACTGCCTTGGACATGGCAAGGTCTTCATTGTTATCGAAGGATCAATGAATAAGAAAGAAGAATCCCATTGGAAACCACGAGTGTTCCTGCTCTTTACACTTCTTCTGGTCACAGACTGAGGGAGCTGTGTGCTGTTTTCTAGACAAAAAGCCAAAATCGTTGTGTGGGTGCTTTGTTTTCTGACTTCTTTTTTCTCTGTGCTTGGATCTTGATCACTCTCCTTCCTCTACCCCATTGCCCCATCTCACCCCTTCTTTGTGCTGCTTTTGTTCTGGAAACTCTACTCTCTGGGCTGTTCTCTTCCAGGGTTCGAACCCTCCAGGCTCCAGACTGCAATATTTCCCTTTCTGATACATACCAGTAAGTATAAATAACCCAGTGAATGAGGCTGAGTGGAAGCTTATGATGCCCTCATGAGGGTCCTCCCTTCCCGGACCCCAAAGCTGTCTGAGCTGCCCTTGAGCATAGGCCGGGATTGTCTGAAGGCGCTTGGTGAGCCCATGGGCCAAAGCCTCCAAGAGACCTCAGGTGAGAGCTGTAGCCTCTCTCCTCCTGCTAAGACCTGAAAACCCTCTCCCAGGGGTTCCTAGGGATATTCTCAGGACAATGTTCCCCTACCTTTCCATCTAACTCCAGAACCACTTATTACAGATTAACTACGTGCTAAACCCTAAAGATGTGGGACAAAAAGGGAATGGTCCCTGTCTGCAAGGAGTGTATATTCTACTAGAACAAACATGAGATACACAAATAAATACAACACAGACACACAGACACACACACACACACACACACACACTCTAATGATTTGGCAGATTTTCCAATGGCGGTCATCCTGACAGAGGGGATCTGGTCAGCAGCTTCCCAGGCGATCCTTCCCATGTCTATCTGGAGAGGAGATGGAGGCTACCTGAGGTCCCTCTCCTGGTCAGCCCCATCTATTCCACAATGCTCTAGCAAAGGCCTCCATAAGTCATGTTCCGTGAACGTACCAAATAAAAGGATCTGTGCATTTCAGCATCCAGTGGTTCCTTTAATTGTGGGGAAAGGCCCCGTCTTCTCAGCCAGCAGGCTTAGTATTGTATCACAAATAGGGGAACTGCACAGGAGATGGGGGGGACTCACCTGAGAGACAGCATGGTCTATTTCCTCTGTCCCTCAGCAGTTCCCCATCACTCACCTCCTCAGAGATCTCCCTGACTCTTCTATCAGTCAACCTACAAATGCCCTCTTGGGAGGAATCCCTCCCCTCTGCACGCTGAAACCCATCTATTGGACTTTCCCATGCTCCACCTGAACCTATCTCCATGCTTTTTAATATTTTTTCAGCTTTTTGTCCCCCACGCATGAAAGTTTAGTTCTCTAGGGGCGGCGTTATTTAGTCCGGTTTGATTATAGCTGCTCTTCAGTTCTGTCCTTTACTGCTTTGTATGCTGGGTCCAGACTAATTGTGGGCTTACATAATGATGGAGTTCACTTTGACGTGATATTGGTGGAAACCTCTTAATGCCCCCATGCTTCTATTTGCTTTGCAGAAGGCCCATTTTAGGATGTTCTGGCTGCCCTGGAGTGGGCTGAAGGGGGAGTAAAGGGGAGCTCTCATAGGAATCCTTCCTGCTAGTGTGATTAGGCTGTTAGGTTTTCCTCTGTGGGGGCTACAATGGGATGGCCCCCCATCACTGCTGGAGGGGACTTCCAAACTCTGGACACACTTTATCTATTTCAGCTCATTATCCACAATTAAAGCTGTTATAGAACGCCTGGGGCGGGGGGAAGCATTGAGGAAAGCAGTCATTTCAGTGCCACAAGGTTTATTGGAATTAGCCCGACCCCACACCCTCTTTTGTAGTTAAGAAAGATGGAGAGGAAAGTGGGTTCTGAACCTCATTCTGTCACTTACTGTTGGTGTGACCTTGGGCAAAGTTATCCAATCTCATTTCTTCATCTCTAAAATCTCTAACCTATCTCCCAGCTCCAAATCTATGGGGTTGGGGTCCCGGTGAGCCCCATTTGTGTGTGTGGGGGAATGATCTTGGGGTAAAATTCTTTCAGTGGCACAGAGCCTGCTCAAAGTCTTTCAAGGTTTTCATCTCCCTTGGGTGGATCCTAAGCAAGTCTGGCTGAGATGACTCCCAATGCCCTTCTGTGTTCATTGGTGCACTGTGGGTTTTACACTAGATGGACTCTGAGGTCCACTCTGACACTGCATTCATGAGCCTGTGCACCCTCCCTAAGATCTCCTTCCATCTCCCCAAGCAGACCCACTTGTATCTTCTCCACAAATTTAGGTCCAGCAGGTTCTTTTTCTATTAAGATATCAACCTTCTTTCAAAAGAGAATATTTTGGGGCAGATAGTGCAGTAGATAGAGCACCAGCCCTGAAGTCAAGAGGATCTAAGTTCAAATCTAGCCTTAGACACTTAACACTTCCTAGCTGTGTGACCCTGGGCAAGTCACTTAACCCCAATTGCCTAAACAAAACAAACAAACAAAAAAAAACATTTCTTCTAAATACACAGAGATGGAGACCCTCATTCAGGATTTCACCTAGGAATGATATTAACAGTTGATATTTATAATTCACTTTACAGCATAACTTTTTCAGGAAGAGACCACAAATAGAAATATACACATTTTCATTTTCAGAACACGTATGATTCTGTGAGACTCAGAAAGGAACAGTAATGCACCCACAGGTACTCAGTGGGGCCCTAAATTTAAATCTTCTGAGTCTAGGCACAGTACTAGGGATCATAGCTCTAAATTTGGAAGATGAGAGGAGGCAACAATTGTGCTAAAAAGAACTGGAATCAGTTCACAATTCTACCAACAATGCAAAACAGACGACAGACAAATAGATGATAGATAAAGATTAAAATAGATAGATAAATGAATAAACAAATGAGCAAATAAATGAATAGGTAAATGAATGCAGAAATTAATGAATAAATACATAAACAAAGGACCTAGGAGCTTTTCTTCCTTCTTTTACCGCTCTTTCATATACACACACAAATGTGTGTGTATACTACCATATACAATGCATTTTGGCATGTATTTCAGTATCCAGTTTAGGCAAATACTGGTTCATTTCTTTCCTGGTACCTTCCTCATCACCAATGAACAACCAGAAGTGTAAGGAGGTCTAGCATACAAATGCAAGGGAATTGTTCTTATTCCAAAGAACAAATGATAATTTCTTCTTTACCACATTTAGGGATTTAACTTATGAGTAAAGAAAAATATGGGTCAAGATAGAGAGTCACCAGATGAAAGTGGAGTAACCATTCTCCATTGAGCTCTTTAGTGACTAAGAACAAATCTCGATGGCATCAATGACTGTGGCTATCACTTTCTTAGCCCCAATCAAAATTGTGAAACTGAAAGTTTAGCCCTGTATTTGCCAGTAATTCATTATATGAATTTGACCAGATTGATTTTATTCTATGAGAAATCCTACATGAAATGCCAGGGTGGAATGAGAAGAATCTAACTTGACATCCCATTTTCAGGCTTTCAAACGACTATACAGACACAATTTACTTCAAGATTCACAACAACCCATCTCTTGTGATTCCATTTTACAGATGAGCATGCTGAGGATCAGCAAGATGAAGGCTTGCCCAGCTAGTGCCAGAAATGGTGATTTGAACCCAGGTTCTCCAATTCTATCTCATGATTCTTCTTGAGCTTCTAGGTTAGGCAGATTTGGGATTTCAAGGCACATGAATATTCATCAGGCATTCTATCTGCATATCCATATTTCCTTCGGCATGAAAGACCTGATCCAACTGACCTGCAGCAATACCTTTCAGTTCCAAGGTTTTCTTCTACCACTGAGCAATACCAGATGGCTCTTTCACTTGATTCATTACAATTCTGTAAAAATTGATTTACACCACTATGATTTTTTATTGTTCAAACATTGCCAAAGTCAGATCCAGAAAAAACTTCATGGCTAAAAGGAATTAAAATCTGCTCAAATGTCCCTATCATTCCTGTGATTATCTCCCTAGAGTCTATGCTACATGTTGAAATAAGGGGTCATTGGAATTCAAATTTTATTTCCTGTAGCAGACATGTTTGCCCTAAACATATATGATGCAGAGCAAAGAGAGACATGATTAGGGGCTGGACACATATAACTATGATTTGGGGCATCGATACTCTTATTTCTGAAGAGTATAGATGCATTTATGAGTTTGTGTGTAAATAGATATGTACAAAATATATTTATACATACATAATCATGTGTGTGTGTGCACATACAGAGACAGGATCTGAGGAAAAGCATCTCTAGAAAAAAAAGCATCATATTTGAGGTTTTTGGCAATATGTGTAACATTCTCTATCTAAAGGATATTTATTGAGAAATTAAGGGCTTTGGATTATAGTACTAACTTCATCCCCCCCCCATTCTAATGTTTGCTCTAGAATCTTGTTTTCTATGTTCTCATGTCCTTCCTTCTGTCCACTGTCCAGAGAACAGTGATTTTCTGTTTTAAAGGCTCTTCCAGAGATAGATTTCTCTGTTTTAAGGCACCTCTCAGCTCCAATATTCTGTGTTATTTGTTCTAATATCTTTTTTCCTAGCAGTATCTTTCTGAATTCAATGTTCTAAGGTCCCCCTTGACTCTCCAGATTTTCTTTATCTTGACCTAGCTCTATTTAAGTTGACTTTTGAGTTAGCTTTATTTTAGAGACATATCTCTCAGGCGTGGACCATGTGGGAGAATATATGCATCCATGTTGTCACTGAATCCCAGCTAATATCCCCAGCAGGAAAAAACAATTAGCAAATCCATTCCTTATCCTGTGTTTGAACTTCAAACAAATGCTAATCCCTTCTTTCACTGCTGAGTTGTGCCTTCATTATAAGCTATTAAGGGCCATTAATAAAGGAAAGTGTTTGGATTTCTTAAGGAGCTGAAATTCGCACATTTCCAGGGGTACCAGGAAGTCAAGATCAGTGAACACTCTCAGATGGAAACACCTGCCACCCAGCCCCTCCTTCAGGCCCATTAACATCCAACTTCTGAAATAGTAGCAGAAAGAAAAGGCTGCATTGGGATTGGGATAACTCTTCATGTCTTTAGGGCGTTAGCCAGTAGCTGTTAGCTGTCTTAAGAAAACCCATAATAGCAATGTGGGGGTAGGAGGGTAAAATTTCAGGCTCATTGCTTAATTAATTAATTAATTAATTAGGAATTAACCATTGAGTCCATTTTTTTTCCAAGTCTGGTAAACAAGTCCTGGGTCTATCAGTCAAAGAAGTCCTTAAGGATTATCTATCTAGACCCCTCATTTGGAGGGGACTTCTCAAAGCCCCTTGGCTCCAGTGTTCCTCGGGTAATCTATCAAACCACTTGAAAGATCGACTTCTCTTTTTAGCATTTGTTCACATTACAGTCAGGCAGAAAATCAGTGTTCATCACTTCCCCGAATCCCAGATTTGGAAGAGACCTCAATGTTCATCTAGGAAAACCCAACTCCAAAAGTTGATTTCATGGTTGGATTTTCACAGCATGGGAGATTGAACTGAATTCTACAAAGCCTGCCATGACTTTCTTCCCCAGGGCCACATGTGAGTCTGTAGTCAAATTCAAGTTTGAATTTAGATCTTATCAAGTCAATAAGCATTTATTAAGTGCCTTGGACAGGCGGCTAATTGGTGCAGTGGATAGAGTGCCAACAGTGGAGGAGGAAGCCTCATTGTCCTGAATTCAAATCCAGCCTCAGACCCTTCCTAGCTGTGGGACCTTAGTTTACTTACTCAATCCAGTTTGCCTCTAAAAAAATGAGCTAGAGAAAGAAATAACAAACTGCTCCAGTCTCTTTGCCAAGAAAATCCCAGATGGGGACACAAAGATCCAGAAACAATCTAACAAGTGGCTGTTATGTGTTCAGCAGTGTTCTCCCCACAGAACAGCAAGAAATCAATACCATCTCCTCTCTCCATATGACAATAAGAGTTAACATTGAAATGACCTGTTAAAATTTGGCAAATATTCTAATCTACCCCCTTTTCTGATTCTCGTGAGAGACTTGAGAAGGTGATCATATTAAATGTCATTTTACAGATAAGGAAACTGAGATTCTGACAAGTTAATTGTCAGATTCAATTATCAAGGAATTATCGGAAGCTAATTTTCCCAGCACTTTTTCTAATTCCAAATCCAGAGATTTATCCTTTAAACCCCAGTGTCCTTCCTTATGAGACAGGATCAAATGAGGCAAGGAAGGTAAAGTATTTTGCAACCAAAAGGTATTTAAAAAACTTGTCATAAAAATCAGTTGTTTTCATGCAGAACTTCCTCTTTCTGCTTTCAGTGGATAGTATTTGCACAATGCATTCAAATGATCTTTCCAGTTAGAAGATATTGATGCTGGGGCGGAGGACAGCTCACTCTCTGTAATATCTTGTGATTTACAAAGCTCTTTGTGTCCATTATCTACTAGAGCCTCAAGGCAAGCCTGGAACAGATGTGCTATTCTCGCCTTTATTGTTTTTATCTTACAGATTAACAGACTTAGACAGCTGGAGGGACATGGAAAAGAGATGGATGACTGGAGGGAAACATCATTGCACATGTAAGTATTTGAAGGGCCATCTCAAGGAACAGAGAATTAATCTCATTCTGTTTGGCCCCAGAGGGCAGAATAAAGACCGAGGAGTAGAATTTGCAAAGAGGCAAATCTAGGCTGGATATCAGAAAAATAGTAAAAGTTGTGCATAAGTGGAAAGGACTGCCTAGCTAGGAAGTGAACTCCCCATCATTGGAGGATCTCTTTTTAAGTATATTTTAGTGGAAACTCTTATATAAGGCATGGGTATTATTAAATGGCAGTGATGACCTCTCCTAACCAAAATTCAGTGATTCTATGACATTGTAACTTCCCTCAGGTCACCCAAGGAGGAAATGAATATTTAATGTAATCTTAAGGGGGATAGTGGGAAATAGAATCTTATTTTTTATTGTTAAATTTATCGTTAAATATCTTTGAATCCTCCTTGATGTTCTGCTGGGTTCATGACAATGATTTTTTTTCCTCTCTTTTTTCTGTCTTTTTTTTTCTTATTTTGCATTTGTTTTAAACAAATAAATAAAATTTAAAAAGAGAAAAATTATCAAAGAAAGTTGTCCAATATTCTACAACCAGAAGGTAAAATAGAAACTGAAACAATCTATCCATCACCTCCTGAAAGAGATCCCAAAATGAAAACTCCTAGGAATATTCTAGCCAAATTCTAGAACTCCAAGTGAAGAAGAAAATACTGCAAGCAGCCAGAAAGAAACAATTTAAATATTTTGGAGCCACAGTCAGGATAACACACAATTGAGCAACTTCTACATTAAAGGATCAGAGATATTGGAAAATGGTATTCCATAGGGCAAAGGAGCTAGAATTGCAATCAAGAACCACCTATTCAGCAGAACTGAGTATAAGCCTTCAAGAGAACAAATAGATATTCAGTGAAATAGTAGACTTTCAGGCATTCTTGTTGAAAATGCCTGAATAGAAAATTTGACTCTTAAATACAAGACTCAAGAAGCATAAAAGGGGAAAAAGAAAAGGGAAACCATAAGGGACTTAATAAGATTAAGCTATTTACATTTCTACATGGAAAGATGACATTTGTAACAATTTTTTTTTTCAGTATTGGAGCAGTTAGAAGGAGTATATATATATGGAGGGCACAAGTGTGAGTTGAAAATGAAGGAATAATATTTTTTAAATAAAACTGAAGAGTGAGAGAAAAGGGCACCAGGAGAAAGGAAAAGCAAAAGACAGAATAGGGCAAATTACCTCTCATAAAAGAAACAAGAAAAAATATTTTATAGCAGAGGAGATGGGAGAGGTTAGACAGAATGAGTGAAACTTACTCTCACTGGAATTGACTCAAGGAGGGAATGACATACACAGTTAGGTATAGAAATCTATCTTACCCTGAAGCAAAATAGGAGGGGAAGAGGATGAGAGAAAGGGGGTGAGTGATAGAAGGGAGAGCAGATTGATAGAAGAGGTAGCCAGAAATAAAACATTTTTGAGGAGGAACAGGGTGAAGGGAGACAGAGAATAAAATGAATGGAGAGGAAAATAGAATAGAAAGAAATGTAGTTAGCCATCATAACTATGAAAAAAAATTGAAGCAAATTTCTCTGATAAAGGCCTTATTTCACATACATATATAGAGAACTAAGTCAAACTTATAGAAATAAGTCATTCTCCAATTGACAAATGAGCATAAGATATGAATAGTTTTCAGATGAAGGAATCAAAACTATCTATAGTCATATAAAAATGCTCTAAATCATCATTAATTGGAAAAATGAAAATTAAAACAATTCTGAGGCACTACCTCATACTTATTAGATTGGCTAATAGGGCAGAAAAGGAAAGTGACCAATGTTGAGGAGATGTAGGAAAAATGAGACATTAATGTATTCTGGTGAAAATGTAAACTGATTAAGCCATTCTTAATTAATTAAGCGAGTAATTTGGAATCGCTCTCAAAGAGCTGTAAAACATGTATATCCTTTGACCTAACAATACCACTACAAAGTCTGTATCCCCCCAAAAAAATAAAACTCAAAAAGGAAAAGAAGTTATATATACAGAATATTTATATAGCAGCTTTTTTCTGGTGGCAAAGGATTGGAAATAGAGAAGATATCCATCCACTGGGGTATGGCTTAACTGATTGTGGTACATATTTTGATGGAATATTATTGTGCTATAATAAATGATGGGCAGGATGCTGGCAGACTGAAAAAAAATTATAGAAATTGATGCAAAGTAACATGTACTGTGTACAAAGCAACAGCAAAATTGTAAGATGATCGGCTGTGAATGGCAGAACTATTTTCAGCAATACAATGATTCAAGACAACTCTTCAGAACTCATCGTGAAAAATGCTTTCCATCCCCAGAAAGAACTAATGGTATCTGCATACAGATTGAAGCATATTTTTTTTACTTTGTTTTTCTTGAGAGTTTTTTTGTCTGTTTTCTTTTGCAATCTGACTAATATGGAAATATTTTGCATGATTATACATGTATAACCTAGATCAAATGGCTTGCCTTCTCAATGAAGGGGATGGGGAAAAAGAAAGGGACAGAATTTGAAACTTAGAAGTTTAAAAAATGAATGTTAATTTTTTTAAATTGTGTTTTTGGGGAGGAAATGAAAAACTAAACAAAACAAAACAAAAATCTGGCAGAAGGGGAAAAACACCCAATACTCTTGATTCTTGCAATTTTTACTTAAACAATTCTTTGTGACTGGTTAATTGCTCCTCCCTTTATTTTTTTCTTCCCATGTTTAATTGCCATTTAAAACCTAACTCAAATGGTTTAATTTATTTGACCCCACTTTACTCATTACTATGAGATATGGCCAGCTGTTTTATGGGAAGCAGCATTTAAAGCACGAGTAAGAATTCTCAAGAGAGAGGAAGGGCATTCTTGATAGACAGGACTACCGGAGCAAAGTCACGAAGATGAGAGAATATAGTGGCTCTGTGGGGACAAAAAGTTAGGAATGAAACTTGAGCCTTGTTTTTCATTTTTCATCCACAGAATTGGGAGACAAGTGGTACCGTGGCAAGTAGCAAAAGTAAGTCACAAGAATTTATATTTAGAAAGTGAAGAGACTTCAATATCAGGCAAAACAGCCTGGAGATTCCCAGAAAGGTAATGGGAATCTACTGGAAATTCTGAACAGAAGAATGATATCAACAGAGCTATGATTAAAAGAAAATTCTATTAGCAATCAGGATGACTTGAGTTAATATTTACCTACTTGAGATCAATCCAACAATTAGTTGTCTGAGTATTGGAGTGTTTTGGTTACTAGCTGAAGGATAAATTTGAAGGGAATAAAAGAGTAGAAATCAGAATTAAAGTCTACCTAGCATTATAGGAAGAAGTTATAAAGGAGAGAGTCAAGAATAAGAGCCGACAAGCCATACACAATTGTCCATTTGGCAAGAAAATGGCATTGATTCAATATGATACTTAAAAGAGATCCCAGCTGAGGCTCCCCAGAATTAGATCCTCACAAAATTCTAGTTCCAAATCCACCTTTTCATTGTGCTCTTCCTACCCCCACCCCCATGTCTATTTAGTTTTAAGTCCTATAAAGGGCATCCCTGAGATAATCAGAAATAAGTCAAATATACTCAGGGGCCTTTTCCCAACAGAACACTCATTCAGCCATTCAGCCCCATTGTACTACCTGCCTCCCAGTTCTGTGGATGAAAAATGAAAAACAGGGCTCAAGTTTCACTCCTAATGAGAGATTAGTCTTGAAAGGCTGATGAAATCAATTACTCCCAGGCACAATTTGGACTGCTCAGAGACAGGCTACATGCCATTGACAAGATCCTGTGTTGTCTTTAATAAGTCTGATTTTCATCTTCCAGCCAAGAGACCACAAAAGCACCTGTAAGCCAGGATGAATGGGATGTTCTGTGTTTCAGCTTGTCAGGCTGATCAAGCACTGACCACCACCCAAGCAGAAAGGCCCAGGCACATGGGAGTCAGAGATTTCCTCATAGGCTTGCCATTTTCCTAAGACCTGTTACTCACTAGGCAGAAAGGAAGCAGTAGTAGTAATAACATCAGCAGCAGCAGCAGCAGCAGGAGAAATTAAGAACAATACTGATAACTGACATGCAATAGCACTTCAAGGTTAGAAGGCTTCAATAAAATAACTCATTTAAGTATTTCTTAAATCTTAAAATTTAATCTAGATCCATCCATCCATCCATCCATACATACATACATACAGCTCATATATTATCAGAACCAGGATTCAAATATTAGTACTGCTCTAAACCAAGTCACTCTACCTTTCTCTTTAAAAAAAAAAAGAAAGAAAAGGGGCAGCTAGATGGATAGAGCAGGCCCTAAAGTCAGGAGGACCTGAGTTCAAATCCAGCCTCAGACAACTTAATACTTCCTAGCTGTATGACCCTGGGCAAGTCACTCAACCCCAAATGCCTCAGGAAAAAAAAGCCTAGTTTGCTAATAGAGAAATCAGCAAAACATTGGTAAGGATTAACTATTTGGGATGTCAGGAGAGTGAAGGCCTTTTTGCATATTGTGTTATTGTACCAATAAAGCACATACCTTGGCAAGTTTGACTATCACTACTAGCTAAAAATTACATAGCACTTACTTTGTGCCAAACACCGTGCTCGCCACTTCACAGTGATTATCTCATTTGATTCCCATAAGAACCTGGGAAAGTAGAAGTGATTCGGTCTCCCATTTATCAAAAAAGGAAACTGAGGCAAACATGATTAAGCCAGTCACCAGACTATCAAGTGTCCAAAGCCAGATTTGAACTTAGGTTTTCTTGATTCCAATTCCATTGTACCCTCTAGCCACCTAAGATGCAAAGACCTTAATTCCAGAACAAATGATGAATGATTTAAAAAAGCTCCTTTCGATGTCTGCTTATTCTTAGTGCCTGTGTGGAAGCTGATGGGTTTTTCCTTTTGTTGTCAAGATCACAAAGAAGGTAGACGCGGTGCCATATTTGCATGTTCAGCACCTAGGACAGCATATGGCCCATAGTAGGCACTTAATAATTGCTTCTTAAATCAATTTAAATTGAATTTCTTTTTATATTGGGAGCACCCATACTGGTAAGATCTTTCACCTTTCTTTGTAGCTCTCATGCTTAAAACATAAGAGGTATTTCATACATTTTTATTAATTGATTGACTGATCGATACCTAAGAAGAATCATAAGATGATTCTTGTTCAACATCTTCATTTTTCAGAAGGTGAAACTAAAATCTATAAGAGCAACCGAGATTGGACCGATGTCATCCTGCTAGGCTGCATCAAGGATCAGACTGGATACCAGGCCATTCACCTCATAAGTCTCTGCCTGTTTAGTCACAGCCTGCCTGCCACGACGCCATCCATCACTTCATCAAGTTTGTAGGCTTGTCAGCAGGGCACCTCTGGATCAATGAACCAGCCCACAGGCAAGGAACTGACCAGATTTAGCGATGCTGCTGCAAATTACATGTTCCCTCTATCAATGATGAAATGGTAATTACAGACCAGAAATAATGCTGGGGAGGAACTGCTTCTCCCGTTTCTGTTTTTGGACAGCTCATGTTTTATGTAACAAGAACATCCAAGTCTGCGGCTCTTCAAGGTGGACAGAAAACTTGTCTCACAACAGCTGGTAGAGCTAAGTAGTGCAAGTGTGACTGGGTCCGTTTTGGAGACGGACCTCACTCAGACAGGAAATTCTGCTGCTGCTGTTGTTATTTTAAAAGCAATGGGTGGAGAAAAAGCAATGTGTGCATTTGGAGCTGGAGATCTGGCCTTACTTCAGATCTTCACTCTGTTACCTAACAAGTGCTCTTTGGTAGTTGTGTTACTTAGGGGAAAATCAGTCTTCTTGTGGTCCAGTGTTTACCACATTTTCTGACATAGATGCTTAATAAAATGATTGTTAATTGACTTGAGTCAGTTGACTGACTTAAGATCAGTTTCCTCATTTGTGAAAATGAAAGATTTTTTAATTTAATTTTGATTTTTAAATTTTAATTTAGCCAATCCCTCTGGTCTCTTTCATCACTCAAAGTTGCCCTCCTATCTTTCCTTGAATTCTTTGAGTCATTCAACAAGTATTTGTTAAACATGTGTTTCCTATATGCCAGCCTTGGGAGTAATCACAGAGACACAAGCAGGGGGGAAATGTATCAGTGCAAGCAGTCCATGAAATTTCTGAGTGGAACCTCAAATATCAGTTTTGCAATTCTGAATTCGGGCTCTTTCCAATGGGCAATTCTGACTCTCAGCTCTCAGTTCCATGATACTAAGACAATAAAATCCACGAGGTTAAAGATCCCTTATAACTCCTCCATGTGTCTCATTAAGCATTGTACAAGATTCCTGGGCAGCTATGTGGTGCAATGGATAGAGTGCCGATTTTAGAATCAAGAAGACCCAAGTTCAGCTGTGTGACCCTGGACAAGTCACTTACCACTGCTTCAGTTTCTACTTCTATATCATGAATTGGAGAAGGAAATGGCAAATCACATATCTTTTCCAAGAAAACCTCAAAAAAGAATCAAAAAGAGTTGGATATGACTGAAATGATTAAACAAGAATATTGTACATAATTGGTGTTTTTTTAGCCAAAATATATTGAGTGAATATTTCTCTATCCTTTAAAACACACACACATCTGTGTAATCATATATGTATATATGTGTATCTATATATATACATATACATATGTATATATATATATAGATGGTAAGGTATATGTATATATATGGTATATGGTGAGATAGATATGTATATAGATACATATATACATATATATATCTTACCATTTTATCTCAGCTCAAAATCTCAAAGTTTGTTCAAATTAGATAATGACTAATTGAAAGCTAAAATCTATGTAGTTAAGAGGTCGTGTGATATGGCATAATGGATGCAGAACTGAATTTTAAGTCAGGAATACGTGGATTCAGATTCTACTGTGACACCTTCAAAGTATGTAACCATAGCTAACTCACTTATTCTTTCTAATCCTCTTTCCTTTTTTTTGGTAAGTAAGAGGTCAAATTATAAATTCTTCCGGGCCACTTCTAGCTCTATAATGCTGGAATTGTAGGATCCCAGGTCACCAATCCTAAAGGGATGTGTGTGTGTGTGTGTGAAAGAGAGAGACAGAGAGACACACAAACACACAGAGAGTTAAATGAAGAAATGAATGTGGACGCCCAAGGTGATCAATCAGGCGTTGATTTTATTTGGTTTTATTTTAGATATGTACATAATTTAGAAGCGAGGGCAGTTGATGAAAAGTCAATATAAAAGTACAGCACTGTCCTATCAAAAATAACGTGAAGGGAACTAAAGCTCAACATGAGCTGAAATCAGCCCCACCAAAAGAAATTTCAGTTTTGTTTTGTTTTGTATTATATTGTATTGTTTTAGCTAAATTAGGGGAAAAAGTGAAATCAAAGAAGGATGGGCTCACCTTTTAAGGTGAATGGTAACCTACAGCAGAGATAAACAGGGCCGCTTGGCTTTTACTCTATAATGGCTTTTCTAAAAGGAAAAAGAGAAAATGAAAATTGTTGATAGGAAGTTGATTTTCAACGCAAATAATGAGATGCCTGAAGAACATCTAACCATTTGATGAATTCTCATTGCATGCACTGAAAGAAAGAAAAGCATCCTCTTGTATAGAAGGAGGAGAAAATGAGGTGAATCCGAACTCGCTGTAACATTTGAAGTAATTAAAGATTACCAAAAATGGGAGAGACACCACAGGGTTAGAGGAGAGCATATATTGCCTTATTTTTTAAGGAAAAAAAATGGAGAGTGTAAGCTACCAGCTGGTTTATTTGACTTTAAGTGCAGCCAGAATTCTGGCCTGAATATTAAAGAAGTAATTATGGGAAATCTAGAAAAAAGCAATGATCCCAAAGGACCAGCATGGCTTCATCAAGAGAAGGTCACCCAAGAACAACCATATTTTATTTTAGGATAATGTGATTTAATTGGTAGATTAGGAAAATGCTAAAAGTACTTAACAATGTGCTTGATACAATATCTAATTCTATTCTTGTGGCAAAGATGAAGAGTTTTGTCCCCGACTATTATACAGTACAATCTAAAGGATACAGATGTGGTGAAATGGCTGCACTCAAAGAGAAGTCATTTAAAACTAAATGTCAATCTAGAAGGAGCTCACCAATGGCGTTCCCCAGGGAAGTGTACTGGGCCTCATCTATTGCCTGTACACACACACACACACACACACACACACACACACACATATTCAACTTCTTGTATAAACAAAGCATATAGATTGTTCACATATCTTTTCCAAGAAAACCTCAAAAAAGAATAAAAAAGAGTTGGACATGAGTGAAATGATTAAACAAGAATATTGTACAAAATAGGTGTTTGTTTAGCCAAGCTATTTTGAATGAATATTTCTCTATCCTTTATGGATGGATTTTTTGAGGGATTGTTCACAAAATATACAGGTGACACCAAAATGATAGGGAAATTCTAAATACACTGGGTATCGGTGATAAATAAATCAATCTTGATAAGCTAGAGGTTAAATTAAAGAAAATATAATGTAATTTGAAAAAGAAACAAGTTCAAAATCAACTTTATAAAAACAGGGAGGGCAAAGAGGAAGAGGAAGAGAGGAAAAGGTAGGATGATGAGAAGGAGAAGAAGAAGAAAAAAGAAGAAACAAAAAGGAGAAGAACATGCTCAACATTTCAGTACTTAGTAAATGCAATAACCAAAAGTTATTAATATTGTGTTAATGTTTCATTGGGAGGCAAAGTTTCCAGAAAAAAGGAAGTGTTATTTCTGGTGAAGTATTCTGACCTCATCAGAACTCATTTGGAGTACATTGTTCAGATCTGTTGCTGTTTGTCCTTTGCTCTTGAAGAGGAGCATGACATCAGGAAGATGATACCATGACATGTAAATGAATTGGATTTAAGGAGGGAAGGCTGGGCAAGGTCACCTGCCTCACTTTCCCCTCCAGACCCATCTGGGTCCACGGGCAAGATACAGATCAAAAGAACTGGAGATGGCCATGAATAATTATTAAGTATTGGTGTCCCAAGTCTGCATAGACACTAATACACTGAGGAAGCTTATCCATAATTCATAACCCAGAGGATGACATCTAGGATGGTGAAGGGCATTGAATCTATCCTACATGAGGGACAGTTGGGGGAAATGGCCCAGAAGACCTAGGGGTGGGCCATGAGAATGATCTCCAAGCATCTGAAAGACTGTCATATGGAGGAGGGCTTAGATTTCTGTTCAGGCTCCAAAGGACAAACCAAGAGTAATGAATGGAAGTGTCAAAGAGGTTTGGACTGATACCACCTGGTGAGGATTTAGTTGAGGAAATCCTTGCTCAGTTATGGCTTGAGGTAAATGATCTCCAAGCTCTCCCTTTTAGGTGGAAATGCTATGATCCTATGACCCATCCCTGAGATCTGGTGATTTCTCTAGGTCTCTCTCTCCCCATAATGCCTAGCCCCAAGGTGACCACAGGATGTCCTGCCAATTCTAATGTTACACATAAATGTCCATTATTGTTGTGATCAAAGTCATAATCATCTTAGATTGTAGTTATGAACTTGGATGGGTTGATTCCAAAGCTGTTCCTTCCCCTCCTCTCCCTCACTCAGGGAAGCACATGGTCCCATCGATGACATTCAATACTTGTTGAAGTCAACATTTACATTTATACTTCCAATGGCAAGGAAAGCTCATTTGGATATAAAACTATAGCCATTTTCAACGAGCAGAAATTTTAGACAATGCAAATAAACCTTCTCAACTGAGCTGCCCAGAGATAGAATTGGTGGTCCTGGAAGGTGGGGGTGGGTTGGTCTCACTTAAAGTCTTCCAGCAGCCATGAAGCAAAACCTTGTCAGGTGTGTCTTGGGAAGGGATTGGGATCCAAGGATGTCCTGGACTTGAGGGCTTCAGTGTTCCCTTCCAACTCTGTTCAGTGAGCTGTGTGTGTGTGTGTGTGTGTGTGTTTCTCTTCATCCGTGAGAAAAAAATAGAGAATAATAATAATAATACTTTTCTCACGATTTTGGTGTAAAGACTCAAATGAGATTATAGCTTCATAAATCTAATGTAGATAAGATCATAACATCATACATTTACAGTGGAGTCTTTGGGACAGGAACCATCTTTTGCATCTTCTTGTATTCTTGACATTTAGCACAGTGTCTAGCACATAGTAGGTGCTTAATCAATATTTATTGACTGAATGTTGACTTGATGGATGCAACATGTGGATGATTCTGGGTGCCCTGGAGGAGCAAAAATAACAAACCCATTTCCAAGTTGTAGAGGAGAATTTCTATTTTCCTTTTTCTCTCCTAACATGGTAGTAGCATCAGCTGGAATGGTGGGCTCCACTCTTCCCTGTCCATAGGCTGTGCTTTTCAGTGAAACTTTTGTGGTCCTTGCAGAGAGGAGTTTGCAACTTAATTATTTGATTCCTTTGTGATATGAGTAAGAAGATGAGAAAGTCTTCATTGACAAGAGCTGACCAGGACATCTAAGGTTTCCTTTGGTCTTCCTAAGGTTTTCATAGCACCATTATTATTCATCTCCTCAGCTCCTTCCCTTATTGACAGCCTCCTCAAGTTCTTCTCCCAGCACTGGAATCTGTTCTCCAAATTTATTAATGGGAGGTGGAGCTCTGTGCAGACAACCAAAATAATCTCATTTTATCAGTGAGAAGGAGACCTAGAGTAAAAAAAAGTTACCTCTGGGCCTCCAGACCAACCAGAGAAGTTCCATGTTTTCCACTTTTCCTTAAGGTTTGAGCCTCAGATACGTTGATTAGAGTAGTAAGTAAGCTGAAGAAAAGCTGAAAACAGAGAATCAGTCACTCAGTCAGTCATCATCTGCATCTTAAACACTTTCTGTGTGTCCAACTGTGGGAAGACCAGGGGGGAAAGCAAAAATGGTCACCGTCCTCAGGGAGCTTACAATCTAATGGAAAAAACAATGTACATACATATCAGAACACAAGAAGTAAATACAGAGCAGAGAGAAGTCTTAAGGAGGCTGATCCTCATATAGGGCATAGAGGTGGAGGGAGCAGGGAGGAAGGGAGAGCAGGGGGTATGGTCACTTAACCTCTCCCAGCATCTTCTCTATAAAAGTCAGATCATTCATGGTTCCTGCTTCACGGACTCATTGTGTGATCAAATCAGAACCTGAGCAAAGGGATTTTCAAACCTCTCAGGGTGATTATGAAATATCCAAGCTGGGAGGGACTGTTCTGCTTAGACTACCAGAGATAAAAGGCCCCTTAGTAGAGGAACCTCCAGTCAAAGAGCCTTAAATGTGGGAGCCAGAAGCAGCCCCCAAAAGTGTGAGCTAGTTTGGGGAAGAGGATGGAATAAGGAGCCTCAGCTGGCAGAAAATCTTCCTTCTTCTGGGATACACTCCTGATACTCTCTCTGTGGTGTTCCAGTCCTGGCTAACTTCATTTAGGCTTTCCTTTTTCATGTTGTCTTTCCCTATATATAAACTTGCATGTTTTTATCGGCCTTTGCATAGTACCTGGCATACCATAAGTGCTTAATAAGTGCTTGTTGTGTTGTTGACTTGACCTGGAAAGTAAGAGAGCGATTTAAAACATACATTCTCAATTATTTCTAGTTCTCTGGGAACTAGAACGCAAAGGTAGCAAGAAATCTAAGAACGAAGAACACAGAAATCTAAGAAGAAAGAACACTGAACTTAAAATGATCTCCTAATATAGAACTACTTTATGTAGATCGTCTATTGAGTTTTTCCTCTTGATCTCCAGCTTGGAGGAGGCCTAAATAGGAGCCATAATATAAACTGGAAGTAAATTTTCCTATATTTTTGGAGTGAGAGATTTATTGGAAATTGGGGGATGAGAAGATGGGGCACAAGTGGATGGCTCAGTGGATAGATAACTGGCCCTAAAGCCAGGAGGACCTGAGTTCAAATCCAGCCTCAGACACTTGACAGTTACTAGCTGTTTGACTCTGAACAAGTCACTTAAGACCAATTGCCTCAAAGAAACAGAAAGACAAGGGAACATGAGCTTCCTAATTAGACAAAGATTCCTCCAGAACTGAGCCCTGTCCAAGTCAAATGTCTGGGTAAGAACAGGGAGGGAGGAGTGCCTCAGTTTCTGTAGATCCATTCAAAGATATCCTGAAAAGGAAAGGACTTGGCTGTTTTTTTTTCTCCTGGGGGCAGTAGGGAGTCAATGAAGATTCTTGAGCAAGGGGGTGATAATTGTTATTTCTTATTATGTTATTATTGTTCAGTTGTATCTGACTTGATGACCCCATTAGAGTTTGTTTGGCAAAGGTACTGGAGTGGTTTGCCATTTCCTTCTCCAGTTCATTTTAAAGATGAAGGAACTAAGGCAAACTGGCTAAAGTGACATGTGCAGGGTCACTCGACTAGTGTCTAAGGCCAGATTTGAACTCGGGAAGATGAGACTTCCTGACTCCAGGCCCAGCGCTCCATGCCATATGTACCACCTAGCTGTTCCCAAGGTGGAGTAGGTCATATTGATACTTTAAGAATATTATTTTAGCAGCTATACAAGGAAGAAATGGAAAAGGAAGAGGGGGGACAGACATAATGAAATAATTGAGAGTAGAGGTGATAATGGCTCAAGTTATAAGCGGAGAGAAGGAACTGATACATAAGATGGGAAGACTTGGCAAGTGATTGGATATGGGGGTGACCACCATGAGTGAGAACCCAAGAATGGTGGCCCCTCAAGGCAAACAGGGAAGTCAGGAAGAAGGGAAGATGTGGGGGCTTCTCAAAAATGGTGCATTAACTATAAGTCCAAGATGAACTCAGAGATGAAAGGAGCTAATGAGGACTGGAGTGGACAGAGAGGGGTCCGTAGCAGAGATAAAGCTTGAGTCAGAGCCCCATGGGACAGGAGGAGATGGTGGGAAATGCCCCAGATTAGAGATCTGGGCTTAGAAGCCCAGTGTGGTCCTTGCTGATTGATTGACCTGTCTCCTGGACGCTATGTGAACCTGCGAGCCCGTTCTTGTGGGCATAGGTTCCGGTAATGTAATGTAATCCATGCACAGCTCCCATTTGTGGCCTTCTGGGAACTCTCCAGCGAGCATCGGTCCAATGTGGACGGGCCTTTCTTGCCTTGAGATGTCATTGTGCGGACAGAGATGAGAAGCAGCTAGATTATTTCTTAGCTTGCCATATGACCAGCCCATCCTCTCCCTCATCCCCACGTTCTATGACGAATCCTTGGCGTGACCCCTTGGTCAACAAGCATTTATTAAATGCCTACTATATGCCAAGTGATAAGGATACAAAGAAAGGCAAAAGACAATCTCTTCTCTGATGGAGCTCACAGGATAATGGGGGGAATCAAGGTGAAAATAACTAAATACAAAAAAGCTATCTATAAAATAAAGTGGAAATAATCAGCAGAGGGAAGGCAGAGACATTAGGAAACCCTGGCAAAGGCTTCTTGTTGAAGGCAGAGTTTTAACTGGGACTTGAAGGATGTCCAAGAGGCTGAGATGAGAGAGAATGAAAGTCGGTATTCTCCTGGCTAATTAATGGCTCATTTACAATTCATCATGGCCTTTTTCCAAGCCACTCTGACCCTCTCCATCCATCGGCACTTGGGTAATTCTCAACTTCGTTTCTTCAGAGACTGGTTTCCCATGAGTCACAGTGATATGTCACCGAAAGAATATTAGTGGAAAAGATGGGCTTTGATGTCAGGGAGTTTGGGGTCATCCCAAAGGCAAGCCAGACAGTTCTCCTCCTCCTCCTCTCCTGTCTCCAAGCGCCTTCATTTGTAGTGTCTGCTGCAGATTCACACACCGAAGCTGCATCTTAAGAGAGTCAGTCCCTCTCTAGCTCAGAGGCTCAGTATTGTCATCTGCAAAGTGGGGATAATCAATTGGCACTCAATGCCACACGGAGAAGTGCTTCTCTAGAAATGGCTTGCTAGCATGATCACGCAATAGGGAAATGGTCTTTCCTGCTATCTGCGGCTGTGATTTCTGACTTCCTGGATTCTGGGGGGGACCTTTCCATGGGCCTGAGGAGGCAGATGTCCGGAAGGAGTTCTGAGAAAGCTGCGTAAGCTCTGACATGAATAATTTACTTCCCAAAGATCTCCTGAAGACTCTGGCGTTGCAGCTCCTGGCACCGCAGCTGGTCCATTAGTCTATAAATACCCGACAGGTGCATGAGGGAAGGAACTCTTCCGAGCCCGACAACGGATTTCAAGCAGAAATAACAGGAAGGTGTTAGGATACAGGAAGATCAAAGGATATTACCTTGAAAGCACAAACTTATTGAATAACTTAAAACTTTCCAGGGACAGAAATAATCCTTAGAAATGGGTTGACGTCCTTCCTGATCCCTTAAGGGATCTTATTATTATTAGTATTATTAATAGCCAGTACCTTAAGTTTACAAGGTGTCTTACAATATTATCTCATTGAAGCCTCCCAACCATTCTAGGAGATGGCTATAATGATTATTCCCATTTTATAGATGAGGAAACTGAGGCAGACAATGATCATGTCAGTTGTCAGCCAGGAAGTGTCTGAGATCAGATTTGAATTAAGATATTCCTGACTCCAGATCCAGGGCTCTATCTACTGTCCCACCTGGCTGCCCCTAGAATAGAGCTACCTATCAGGACACAGTATATCAGAGCCAGAAGGGACCTTAGGAAGTAGGATGTCCAAGCTGTGGTGGATCTTACGTCTCTGCACTTAGAACGTTAGCATAGAACTTGCTGCATAAGCTGTGATGGTAGAACACTTGGAAGAAAACAACTTGGACCTAGAAAGACCCTAGAATGGGAGTTAGGTGGCACCCAAGGGAGTAGGTCTGGAGTCAGGAAGATCTGAGTTCAGATGCTTACTAGCAATGTGAGCTTGATGGAATTACTTTTGTTTGCCTCAATTTCTTCACATGTAAAATAGGAATAATAATGGTACCTACTCCCCAGGATTGTTGTGAGAATAAAATCAGATTTCATGAAAGCCCTCAGCTTCATTTCTGGCACATGATAGGCACCATATAAATTATTATTGCTATTTTTAAATTTTAAAATACTGGAACGTCAGAGTTGGAAGAGATGTTAGAATATGAAATACAGAATGCCAAAATAGATAGATCTTGGGATGTAGAGCACAGATTGTCAGAACTGGAAGGGACCTTGGAACATGATGCAGAAAATATGAGAGAAAAACAGAAAATCAAGCCTCCAAGTTGGAAGGAATCTCAGCACAAAGACAATAGAACATTAGAAGAGGGTGGGGAGATTTTATAACCTAGAATGTCAGAGCTTGAAGAGACTTTGGGGCACAGAATGCTAGAGCTGAAAGGGGAATCTTAAGTGCCAGAGTTCTAAAGTTGGAACAAAGCTTGGAAATAGCTTTGCCTGGTGCCTATAGCCTTCGTTTTCTAAAAGAGGGTATTATTTTCACTGTTCCATGTGACAGCTACTTGGAGAAACTATCAGTCATCCACAGGGGGCCAGACAATAGCATTTTCTATTTGCAAAACACTTTATAGTTACAAAGTTCCTTATATGAATCATTTTAATTGGGCCATATAATATTCTAGTGAGATTAAGTTTTTCAAAAGGTATAATCCCCATTTATTTTTTTATGAAAGCTTTTTGTTTACAGAACATATGAGTGATTTTTCTACATTGACCTTTGCAAAATTTTTTGTTCCAAATTTTTCACCTCCTTCCCCTCACCCCCACCCCTAGAGGCCAGGTAGTCTAATATATGGTAAATATGTTAAAATATATGATAAATCTAATATATGTATACATATCTATACAGTTATCTTACTGCACAAGAAACATCAGATCTAGAAAGAGAAAAATAAAACAACCAAAGAAAGAAAACAAAATGCATGGAAATATTCACAGAAAGCGTTAAACTTCTGTGTTGTGGTCCACACTCAGTTCCCACAGGCCTCTCTCTGGATGTATATAACTTTCTTCATCACTGAACAATAGGAACTGATTTGAATCACATCATTGTTGAAGAGAACCATGTCCATCAGAATTGATCATCGTATAGTCTTCTTGTTGCCGTGTACAATGATGTCCTGGTTCTGCTCATTTCACTCAGCATCAGTTCCTGCAAGTCCCTCCAGGCCTCTCTGAAATCGTCCTGCTGGTCGTTTCTTACAGAGCAATAATATTCCCTAACATTCATATACCATAATTTATTCAGCCATTCTCCAATTGATGGGCATCTATTCAGTTTCCAGTTTCTAGCCACTACAAAAAGGGCTGTCACAAACATTCTTGCACCTGTGGGTCCCTTTCCCTCCTCTAAGATCTCTTTGGGATATAAGCCCAATAGAAACACTGCTGGGTCAAAGGGTATGTACAGTTTGATAACTTTTTGAGCATAGCTCCAAATTGCTCTCCAGAATGGTTGGATCCGTTCACAGTTCCACCAACAATGCATCAGTGTCCCAGCCTTTCCACATCCCCTCCAATATTCATCGTTATCTTTTCCTGTCATTTTAGCCAATCTGACAGGTGTGTAGTGGTACCTCAGAGTTGTGTTAATTTGCATTTCTCTGATCAATAGTGATTTGGAGCACCTTCTCATGTGACTAGAAAGGTGTATGACAGTAAGGGAATATTATTATTCTCCTAAAAACAATGAACAAGGTGATTTTAGAAAAACCTAGAAAGATTTATACAAACTAATGCTAACTAAAGTGAAACAAGTTGAACCAGGAATACATTGTATACAGTAACAGCAAGATCGTGCAATGATCAACTATGAAAGACTTGATTCTTCTCAGTGGTTCAATGATCCAAGACAATCCCAATAAATTTTGAATAGAAAATGCCATCTGCATCCAGAAAGAAAACTATGGAGACTAAATTAAATCAACACACGCTATGTTTGTTTTCTTTTTTATCAAAGGGAGGGTGCAGAGAGAATATACTACAGACCACCTACCCAGAAGGATGAAATGACAAATGAATTAGGAAATAGATGCTAAACCTTCTACTGTAGGAGTCATGGGGCAATAAATTGTCTTAGCATCTACTAGAGCTTTCTTTTTATTGAGAGTAGAAAAGTTGCTAAATTATTTCTTGTTTTATTAAAATTTTTAATTCTTCCAAGAGTAGAAGAAGCAAAAAAGAGAACTCTTCTTAGGAACCCAATTATTATCAACTGTTGAGGACTAGGCGTAAAAATATGGGAACCTTGGGAAGAAATAACCACTCTATTTTGATTATATACCAAACACCTTGGATGGGAGAGAAGAAAGCCTGGGTGAACCTTGGAATTGGAAGCAGAAAGTTTCATTGATATTCAGAAAGTAGAGTCAGGATCTCGAGCCCTTCCTAGATTAAGTTGACCTAGGAGAACATGGAAAGCTCTTGTGGTAAGTATGAGACCACAAATATAATATAACATAATATACATATATATTAATATATATAACATAATCTAATATATATAACATAATATATAATATAACATAATATACTATAATATAACATAATATAATATAATATAACATAAATACTAATTATGACAAGGAACAAGACAGAAAGAAACAGAGAAGCATTTAGCAAGTATTTGCTACTTGCCAAGCATGGTCCCAAGCGCTAGTGTTGCAGATTGGAAAGGACCAAAGTCTCTTCTCTCAAGGAACTCATATTCTTATTAGGGAAAAGAAGGAAGTGAAATAAACATTTCTATAGTATATATATATATATATATATATATATATATATATATATATGTGTGTGTGTGTGTGTGTGTGTGTGGGTGTGTGTGTTCCAGACATTATTTTAAGTGCTATTTACAAATATTATCTCATTTCATCCTCACAACAAGCCTGCAAAGTAGCTGGTATTACTATCCCCATTTTACAGCTGAGGTAGACAGAGGTTAAGTGATTTATTCAGGCTCATACAACTGACAGGTTTCTGAGGCTGGTTCTGAACTCAATTTTCCTCCTTCCAGGCCTGAATTCTGTCCACTGCCTCTAAAATAAAATAAAATATCTAATCTAATTCGGAAAACACTGTTCAAGAAACTTATATCCTAATGGAAGAGAGAACCATATGAAGATATCGTATGGGAGACCCAAAGGGGAGGGAGGTTGCCTTTATATTTGATGGTAGAGTTCCAGGGAAGGGCACTTTGGGACCAAAGTAAATTGGAAAAAAGAGCATGGTGCTTATGGGCTACCGAGGAGCTAGAGTTTCTGCCTCCATCAGGGCTAGCCTAGGAATTGATGGCTACTGGTCACGCCAGGGGCCAATAGGAAAGTGCCCAGCACGACCAATATGAGGGAGACCCACGCCTTGTATCGGCTCATCCATTTCTGTGCCATAGTCTGTGTCTCGGTTTGAAGGCAAAGTTGCTCTGTGGTAGTTACTTCTGCTTTCTCAACCAAGGAGAATAATCCGGACACTGGAAAGAACAGGATGGAGCCCATGAAAACTGAGGAAAGAGTGAGAAAAAAGTTCAGTCCCCTCATAGAATGCAAGTCACCACTTTCCTGGATGATGCAGGGTACCAAAGGCACCAGAAAAGTGGTTTCCTGTGCTGTGTGTTTGTGTGTTCTGAAAACCTTTGTGGAAGATGGTCATGGAGCTGCAGAGAGATGTGTTACAGCTCCCAGTGGGCGCAACGATTTGGGCAATTTGTACAAGGAGGGCAATCTCAAGTGAGAAAATCGCACTTCTGGATGCACACTGACCCACCAAAACCTACGACTTTAGAGAGGTGTCTGTAATCCCATAATCAAGGTGGGCTAGTATTGCTTCTCAAATCTAGGTCTTCCTGGCTTTGGAGCCGGCACTCTGTCCATTTGGCCACATTGTCTTATTATGAGAAAAGAAATTGGAGTTGTTCCAATGGGATTTCATCATCACCTGAGGTCTTCAAGCAGAGACGGATGACCAATTTAGGGGACAGAGGTCGATGATAATTTGGGGTTAGAGGCAAGTTAGACTTGATGGTCTCTTTGATAGCAATCACTCAAAGGGTCTGTGGTGGTCAGCATTAATATAGGAACGGAATCCAATCTCGGAAGGCTGCTGCTCGTTTTGCATTAAGATTCTGCCTGTCAGCAGTTTGGCTGAGCCTGAATTCTGACTCCTAGAAGGGTCTGAAGATTGCTTCTTTTCTCTTCTGGGGCAAGGAAAGACATAGGCCTGGCCCCAGAACAGGAACTCGATTGACACGAGTACCTCTGAGATCAATTGGAGTCCTGAACCTCTCTGACCACCATTATTATTGTGATTTCATCTTTCTTGGTCATCCACAATGGACCAGGGACTGAAAGGGAAAATCTCTATAGAACTGAGGAAATGAAAGGCTTGGAAAGGTCCTGAAAATTGACCAGGTTTGACCTTCAATGTCAATTAGAACAGCAGCATTTTTCAGCATGGAGCCCCTGACACCTTTCCTGGACCAATTATTCATTAAGCATTTATTAAACACGCACTATGAGCATGTCTGTTTCTGTGTCTGTCTCTGTCTCTCTCCATATCTTTCTTTCTGTCTCTGTCTTTTTCTCTGTCTGTTTCCCTGTGTCTGTCTCTCTGTGTCTCTCTCTGTGTGTCTTTCTCTGTCTTTACTCTCTGTCTCTTTGTATATGTCTCACTGTCTCTGTTTCTCTCTCTGTCTCTCTGTGTCTCTCTTTCTGTGTCTTTCTCTGTTTCTGTGTCTGTCTCTCTGTGTCTCTCTCCATATCTTTCTTTCTGTCTCTGTCTTTCTCTCTGTCT
>JAJPUD010002080.1:77376-90762 GCA_023553655.1 Myrmecobius fasciatus
TCTCTCTGTCTCTCTCCATATCTTTCTTTCTGTCTCTGTCTTTCTCTGTCTTGGTTTCCCTGTGTCTCTCTCTGTGTCTCTCTGTCTTTCTCTGTCTCTACTCTGTCTCTTTGTATGTCTCACTGTCTCTGTTTCTCTCTCTGTCTCTATCTCCATGTCTGTTTCTCTGTGTGTCTCTGTGTCTGTCTCTCTCTGTCTCTATCTCCATCTCTATTTCTCTCTGTGTCTCTCTGTGTCTATCTCTCACTGTCTCTGTCTCTCTCTTTATGTGCCTTTGTCTCTCTGACTCTCTTTTTTTCTCCCTCACCCCTTTGATGTCATTATTCCTTAAGCATTTATTAAACTCGTACTATGTGCCAGGAACTGTGCCAGTGGGGACACGGTAAAAGCAAACTCAGTCCCTGCCCTTAGGTAAGGGATGACAATGGGATTGACCATTAATGAACTGGCCATCCATTAACGGGATGACAATACACAAATAGCTTTAGAAAATTCATAACATGTTTCCCTCCTTTAATTCATTTTCTCAAATCTGATTTGCATTAAATTTGCATCTGGGCTTATTTCCCTCACCCCCCACCCTCCCCACCCTGAGATGCTGAGCCCTGGGAGGGTTAGCGGCCTTTTCAGGGCCTCTTCCCCACCCTCCACTCCCAGGCCATCCCCAGTCCAGAGCTCAGCACAGACGAACCTTTCAGTAAAGGTTTCTCCAAATGCTGAATTGAAGCTCAGTGTCAAGATAACAATCCTTTGCATTAGGATTCTGGGCACTGGGGCTCCCACTTGCTCAGTATTGGAGGGGGGAGCGCTGTTGGGACAAGGCAAGGGCAGCAGGGGTGATTCCTTGGAAGGCTGGAGCGACATTTGGGTTTCTTCAAGGACATTTACTTATCGAGGTAATTCTCCCCCGAATGAAAATACATACGTCCCCTGTCTGAGCGGGCGGGCTCTGGACGCCGAGAGAGCCGGCCTGAATCAGCAGCCTGGGAAGGCCATGGTTTCTATGCATCTGGCTGTGGACTCCCCCTGCATACTGAGCACGCTCTCCAGGCTGGGTTCAGCCCCGCTCTCTGCTCCTGCCATCATTCAGGAGACAGATGGGAAGATGGCCATGGCTCTGAATTCCAATGGGATGCCCTTGGTGGCTGGGCCAGGGAGCTCGCTTTGGCTCTCACATTGCAGCAGAGCAGCATGGGGGAAAGGCGCTTGAATGGGGGTATTCAATCTGCCTGGCTTCCAATCGCCATTCTGCTGGTGCACGGTGTGAGCTCTGCTCCCTCAGCCTCCTCCTCCGGAAAAAGAGCCCCCTCCTGGGTTCATAAAGCACAGAAGCTCAGAATTTGAAAGGCCAGTGGAGGCTACTGTATGTGGAGGCCGAAGACCTGGAACCTCTTCCCACCTCGGTGGTCCAACGTATTCTTACTAAACGAGGATGGGCCCAGATGAACGGGTCCTTTTGAGCTCCAAATCCATGGTTCCATCTTCTTCTGATGGTTTTCTAATAAATGAAGAAGAATGGCCACTATAGCACGTCTGATTTCTAGTTACTCAGCTTTTGCTTGAAAATTGCCAAGGGTAGGGAACAGGCGAGGGCACCCACTGGGGCTGCACTGGGGCCCAAGGCCACCCATTCACTTTGGATTCCCCTTCATCATTGATGAAGTTTTTTGACTTGGGACCAACAAAATCTTAATCCCTGGAAGTGTCCCCTCTTGTTTCATCTGTCCAACGGAAGGCAATTAGAGCACCATGGGCAACACCTTGGGAACAGAGATGAAGACTTTCTGGGGCTTAGCTTTGTCACCTGCAAAATGGGATCATTAGAGGATTAGATGTCCTCTAGGTCAAGTTAAAGCAAGCCAAAAAGCATTTATTAAATACCTACTGTATGAGAGGCCCCTGAGGGCACAGCAGAGGGAGATTTGGACCAAGAATTAGGAAGACTCCACTTCAAGTCCGACCTCAGACATTTGTCATCTATGTGACCTGGACAAGCCACATCTGTCCAATCACATCTGTAAAATGGAGACCATAGTACCTGCCTTGGGGGGAAGTAGAGCTTGTTCTGAGGATATAATAAGACGATATTTGTAAAGCACTTTGTATACGTGAAAATGCTACATAAATACTAAGCGTGATGAGGATGACAACATGAGGCACGGTGTGAAATGGATACAAAAAGGGGGAACCAGACCCTGAAGCAGAACAAAGAGGCCGAACTCTGATGAGGAGACAGCCCCAGACTCAGGAGCCTGGGACCTGCAATCCTCCATGTGACCTTGACCAACATTTCACTTGTCCAGACTTCAGTGTCCGTATCTTTGCAAACCTTAAAGTATTATATAAATGCTAGTTACTAGTAATAGCAGCAGCAGGATGGCTATTATCTATAACATGAAGATCATAATAGCACCTGCCAGACAGAGCTGCTGTGAATATCAAATGAGATCATGAAAAACAGAGAGAAAAAGAAAGGAAGGAGGGAAGGAAAAAATAAAGAAGGAAGAAGGGAGGGAAGGAAGGAGGAAAGAAGGAAGGAAGAGAGGAAGAAAGGGAGAGAGGGAGGAAGAGAGAAAGGGAGAAAGAGAGGAAGGGAGGGAGGAAGGAAGGGAGGGAGGAAGAGAGGAAGAGAGGGAGGGAGGGAGGAAGGAAGGAAGGAAGGAAGGAAGGAAGGAAGGAAGGAAGGAAGGAAAGAAGGAATGAAGGAAGGAAGGAAGGACAGAAGGAAGGAAGGACAGAAGGAAGGAAGGAAAGAAGGAAGGAAGGAAGGAAAGAAAGAAGCAAGGAAGGAAGGAAGGAAGCAAGAAAAGAAGGAAGGAAGGGAGGAAGGAAGGAAGGAAGGAAGGAAGGAAGGAAGGAAGGAAGGAAGGAAGGAAGGAAGGAAGGAAGGAAGGAGGGAGAAAGAAAGGAAAGGAAAAAGGGAGGGAGGGAGAGAGGAAGGAAGGGAGGAAGAAAGGGACAGAGGGAAGAAGGAAGGAAGGGATGGAGGGAAGGAGGGAGGGAGGGAAGGAGGAAGGGAAGGAAGGAAGAAAGAGAGGAAGGGACTGAGGAAGGAAGCAAAGAGAAAGAAAATAAGACCTTAAATGTTTGTTATGTCAGTCACTGAACTGTGTTAAAGATTAAAATATTAAAAGAAATTCAGGGATGTAACACTGACAGGACAAGGGCAGGCAGGCAAGGGTGTTTTGGTCTGGGAAGTCAGGGGCACAATGAATGAAGTCATAGGGCAGTCAATTAACACACCCTTTCCATGGATTTAATCTTGATTCATGTCCTGTTCTCAGAACAAGAGGTGGAAGGGAGTGGAGTCAGAAGAGGGAGCATAGAGTGAGAGGAGAGGGATAGAATGGCTGGAGGCTGGCCAGGGCATAATCCAGGGGCTCTGGCATTGTGCCCACTTGATGACCTCTTGCCACAATGAAGTGTCCAGCGCCTGGGCAGGAGCTGGGGGACTGGGTTGGAAGTCGAGGGAAGAGCCAGGAAATGAACGAGATCCTCAGGGTTATACAAACATGCTAGGAAGCGGAACGGGAACTCAGAAATCTTCCAAGCCTACAGTAAGTGAGCCCTCTTATTATTATCATGATCAATGTAAATGACATTAATCCTTGCAGGACACTATCCTGCACAAATGTGAAGCCAGCTGTCCCATCCCGCCTCAGCAGACTATCTGTCCCAGGCTAAGTCTTCTTGGCTCCTTCATTTATCTTGGAGAAAATGCTTTGTGAACTTGAAGATTCTACAGAAGGTGAGCCATCATTGGTCTGGAAGACTTCTTTAGAGACTAGAAGGAATTTTTTTTTTTGGTTCTGAGGCAATTGGGGTTAAGTGACTTGCCCAGGGTCACACAGCTAGGGAATGTTAAGTGTCTGAGACCAGATTTGAACTCAGGTCCTCCTGACCTCAGGGCTGGTGCTCTATCAACTATAGCACCACCTAGCGGCCCCAGGAATTCTTCTAAATATGAGGGAGGGAGGATAGGGGAAGGGGAGAGGGTACCAATGAGGCAAAATAAGTTCCAAAAATGGATCCAAAGATAATCAGGCAATGACTAGAATAGAGCCGATGGGAAGGGCAGGGATGGAAAGTAATATGTACAGGGAAATGTACAGTATTATGGGATGGATTAAAGCATCTTTTTCAGCTCAGTGAGTATCCCTTGAATGATAACAGGGGACCTTGGGTACTATGTTAGCTCATGCTCTCATTTGTCTTCCTAACGGCCACTGTTAGTAAAGTAGAAACCTGTCCATGGGTGGCAGGAGCTGAAAGTACTAATCTTAGGGTCTGCAGTTGAGACCTGGAAAGAACTGCAGGACCAAGGGTTAGAGCTAAAACCTTCAAGGAAGGAGCACTTGGAAGATCTTCATTCAGTAGAGTATAAACTTCATTTTAATCGAGTTGAAGAGAAAATTTTATTTAATTTGAATTTTATAAATTTTATTTATTTATAATTTATAATTTAGAAATATATTTAGAAATATATAATTTATAAAATTGTATTTAATTCATCCAAATCAACAAATATTTAGAAAGTAGATAGATAGTAAAAGAGGCGGTGTACCAGAATGAATACAATGCTGGCCCTGGAGCTGAGAGGGTCTGGGATTGAGTTCTACCTTGGCCTATGTTGGCTGTGTGGCTCTCAGTTAACCTCTTGAAACTCTGGCCAATTTTTTAAGATTAATGGATAAAGGGGCAGCTAGGTGGCGCAGTGGATAGAGCACCAGCCCTGAAGTCAGGAGGACCTAAGTTCAAATCTGGTCTCAGATACTTAACACTTCCTAACTGTGTTGTGACCCTGGGCAAGTCACTTAACCCCAATTGCCTCAGCAAAAAAACAAACAAACAAAAAAAAAATTAATGGAGAAGGTTCCCAATAGTGGAGAGAGTTTCCTTACTTGGGAGTTCCAGATAGTAATGAATCACAGAACCAGTCCCCATCTCTAATGACCTCTACATCTTATGCTAAATACTGAAATCTAAGAATAAAATGGGACATAAAAGATAATAATGGGGATAATGATGACAAATGGTCACAGCGATGATTAAACATCACTGGATTTATTGAATGTATCCAAAATCTGTCCATGTGCCAATGGGGTTTCTGATACAGATAAAATCTGAGTGCAATCAAAAGTTCCCCCATAGGTAGCTTCACATGAACTTGACCTATAATATGTACACAAAGAATCATTAAATGATTAGTTGATCAATTTGGATTTTTAAAAATAGAAACGGGGACAGCTAGGTGGCGCTATAGTGGATAGAGCACCAGCCTTGAAGTCAGGAGGACCTGAGTTCAAATGTGACTTCAGACACTTAACATTTCCTTAGCTGTGTGACTCTGGGCAAGTCACTTAATTCTAATTGCCTCAGCTAAATAAATAAAATTAGAAACAGAGGGCTTTGATGATGACGGCATAGGACTAGGACCATGGCATGGCACAATGGATAGAGATCTTGTCTTGCAATCAGGATGACCTGAGTTCAGATGACCTCAGAAACTTACTGGCTGTGTGACCTGGTACAAGTCTTTTAACTTTTTCTCGCCTCAGTTTCCTCATTTGTAAAATGAGATTAATAATAGCACCTACCTCCCAGAATTATGAGCATAAAATTAGATAATATTTCCAAAACACTTTGTGTGCCTTATAAAGTAGCTATTATACTTAATAGTTAAGATGTCCTGACTTGTTGATCAACATTTATACAAGGAAATAATGGACAGTATCCAAAACATCAGCCTGAGTACCACAGATGTGTCACCCACTAGCAGGCTACTACAAGTCCACATCAATTCACTGTCTTTCATAAACTAGAAGAACTAACTGTTCTATCTTTCATCAACTAACATAAAATCTAGGGGGGGTCTCAAGATTTCCTTTAGACTTCAGCAAATATATTATAGGGGAATCAGAGAGAATTGCTCCCCATATTGGTCTGGGCAGAATGCTACTCCATAAGAACAAAATTAAAAGGGACATTTTAATGTATTTTAATTGATGTCATACTAAATACTCAAATTGTCAAACTACGTGACACCTTGAAATTTTCCAAATAGATTCTGTGGGAGAAATGGAAACCCAAGCTGACAAGAGAAAGGACAAATCGTCTCAGTCACCTGTCTGCTGCTGGAGTTTTTCCCAAGATGCATTTGATGAATCTACAGAAGATGCACTTGGATCCCATTGCTTTTTTTTTCAATGACAAAAGAGAGTTCTATTAGCCATCTGCACCATAATCTGTACAACACTAAAAATAAAAGATAGTAACAGGACAGGGTCTTGTACCAGTTCTATTTCTTTCCAAGATCTCTTGAAAAAAGATGAGGAGAGTGAGAAAAAAAAACACAATGGAGATATAGAAAATACTTTAAAGTATGCAAATTTTGAGATTTATCATCTCGTTTGAGCCCGATAGTGCCCTCAGGTGGTATATGACAGCCAGTTCTTATTCTCCTTTTACAGAGAAGGAAATAGAGGTTCCAGGATCTTGAACCTGTGGCCACATGGCCTTAAATATCCCAGATCTGATTTGCATTCAGACCTTTCCTAATCCAAGTCTCATGCACACACACACACACAGAGAGAGAGAGAGAGAGAGAGAGAGAGAGAGAGAGAGAGAGAGAGAGAGACTCTTCTATAGCAAGGTGCTGAGTTCTGGGTTCAACCATAGTTGTGTAACCTTGAGCACAGGGACCTTTTCCCTACCCCAGACAGTTTTCTTATGTATGAAATGAGGGAGATGGATGCAACGACCACTCAGCCCTAAATCCAGTTTCTTGTCCTCCATACAAAGGGGAACTCCTGACCGTCTTCAAAGAGCAAATAAGGAAACTGAGGCAGCAGATCCGAGAGCCGAACAGCAAGCATAGTTCATGTCCAACTCAAGCTGGTATCATCAGTGCAGATGAAAAAAGAAAATTGGGCTGAGATTCGAGACCCATGTTAGCAATACAAAAGGGGTCACTTGTGAGACAGATTGAAAAGGGACAAAGTGGACTAATTCATAGTTTGCTTGTCTTAAAGTAGTCCCAGGCCGACATCACAGGAGCCCGAAGAGGACAAAAGAGAAGACCAGCATATATGACTGATCTGTCTCCTGTGTGATTACCTTATGTTTTGAGGAGATCTTGCTTTAGAACTTTCCTAATGATGTTGACATTTCTCACAATTCCATCCTCCCTTGTGTCAACGGGAAATGTGATGTTTCTGTCCGATGATGAATGGTCTGCACCCAGCAGAGCAGACCTTTAAATGAAGCAAAATGTTCAGGAAAATGCTAACTGTCTTTCTCCATGCTAATCAGTCTGAAGGGCTCTCAAACAGATGAGCAACCAAGCTAATTTTTGCTCAGAGCTAATTAGACACAAAGTGACTCTGTTTGAATGGATTAAGAAGCCATCGGATCAGAGAATTTCGCTTGAATTTCTAAAGGGCTTTTTTTCTTGTAATTTTAAGTGTGTGTGTGTGTGTGTGTGTGAGAGAGAGAGAGAGAGAGAGAGAGAGAGAGAGAGAGAGAGAGAGAGAGAGAAAGAGAGAGAGACAGAGAGACAGAGAGACAGAGAGACAGTTTGCTCAGCCATAAAATGAGGGTGGAAATATCAATGACTTACTTTGCTGTTTCATTGCCTCAGAAAAAAAGGACCTAGTGAAGCCTCCAGTTCTATGCCAGTGGATATTATGTCAGCCATGACTTAGAACATAGGATGCTGGAGCTGGGAGGGATGTTAGAATATGAAATGTAAAAAGGTAGGGCTAGGAGGAGTGGACCTTAAAGGCATGGAGAACATCTGACAGCTTTGATCCTAGAAAAGCCAACAGGCTCTTATGAAGTATTTGTTATTTATCAAGCACTGGTACAAATGTGTGCATAAAAAAGACAGTTCTTGCCCTCAGTGAGCTTACTTTGTAACAGGGAAGGCAGGGGGCAGCTATCTAGGAGGCACAGTGGATAGAGCACCAGTCCTGAAGTCAGGAAGACCTGAGTTCAATTCTGGTCTCAGACACTTAACACGTCCTAGCTGTGTGACCTTGGGCAAGTCCCTTAACCCCAATTGCCTCAGCAAAAAAAGAAAGAAAAAACAGAGAAGGCAACACATAAAACAGAGTAGAGAAGGTGAGCATGGGAAAGACTAGAGAGGGATGAACCACTCTTTTCCTCCAAATGGAAGCTCGGGGAGAAAGTGATCTAGTGAGAGGATATGGTCAAAAGATATTTCCAGTGGGAGAAGATTAAAGAGTAAGTGACCTTCCAGTTTGAGGTTTCTAGAAGTAGAAGGAAAGATCAGGAATATGACTTGTAAAGAAAAAACAAAAGGAAAGAGAAAGAGAGAGCATGATAGAGTTATGATAGACCTCAGAATACAGAGTAGCAAAGCTGGGATGGAACTTAGAATGGAGAATGTCAGTGGGACGAAGAATAGAGAACAAAGACTTAGAACATAAACTATTGGAGCTATAATAATCCTTGAGCTGAATCTAACCCCAATTTTGGACATGTTTATAAAAATACTAAGATTTATAAAGGAGAAATAGTTTGCCTGAAATTAGTTAGTAACATAAGGTTTCTGATCAGTTCGGAATAAGACCCAGAAAGGGAGTGTGAAGCTGGCTTGGAACCCATGACAGGGCATGGAGGATTTGGGGAGGTACGCTCACTAAGACTGGAGAATTGGAGGAGAATCCTATATAAACCCTTTCTTTGTGGGCCAGAAAAGGAGATCCCCAAAGAAGAAGAGATCCATGACTTTTTGATTGTTAGCAGAGAAGGAATAGGACAATGCCTACCTACCGATGTGCCAAAAACCTTTCTTGGGGGTCACGTAAAAGACAAACAAAGCAAAAAGAACCTAATGCTAGTCGGTGTTAGACCCAGAGATTTAGCTTTAGTTTTTAGGAAAACTAATGAAAATTTTTCAAAATTATGGTTGGGAAAGAATTCTTAAACAAATAAAAATAGAGAAGATAACAAAAGAGAAACTTCACATTACAATAAAATGAAAGTGAAGAAGCAAACTATGGTGGAGGGAGAGCAGGGTAAGAGTTTTCCTCAAATTTCTCTGATAATATTCTGATATTATATATGTATGAGTACATATCTATTTGTGTATATTCATATATTTACATTTAAGTGTTTTGCACATTTCAAAACATTATATAATCTTACTAGTGTTATTACTAATATTTACTGTTATATTTCATTAAAATGAAAGCTCTTCAAAAACCGGGAAGGACTGTCTTCCTTTTTGCTTCTGTTTCAATTCTCAGAACTTAACACAGCACCTAGCACCGAATAAGTGCTTAATAAATGCTTGTTGATTTGTTTGGACTTCGACTATGACTATTACTAAATTGATATAGAAACTTGATTGTTATATAATATATATATTATATAACATATATGTGGTATGACATAATACATCCTTGCGCCTCATATTTTATTATATCACTATATTATATTATTTATTATATCACTCATATCACATTATATCATATTATATCACATAGCAGAGAATAAATCAACAAATGAATGAACGGGTATATGATAAACTATTATTCCATGCCAGGTATATCCCTATAGAGAAGAGGCAGTCCCGATCTTCAAGAAAGATACATTCAAATTGGGTGAGACAATCTACATGGGGCAACAGTAGCCAAGGAGGAATAAAGTTGCACAAGTGGGAAGTAGAGCTGGAGAACTGAATGATACATTCTCTCCAGTAGCAATGATTATGATTATGGTTCCCCAAGCTGGAGGACAAAAGCAGCCAGAAGGGAGAGGATATGTACAGGGTGACATGAGGGGAAGATGGGACTGGGGCCAGTTAAATCTAACTGCTTATTAATACTATTAATGTACTTTCACCAATCAGCACAGCCCAAGGGTCAAAGGAGGGTTCTTTTTTTTTTTAAATGGCTATGTTTGTAAGCAGCAGGAAATGAGTGAGTAGAGAGGGAAAGAGTTAAAATAAGTGACAGAATGAGGACAGCAGAGGAGGAAGCATGTTGAAAAGAATGGGATCACCTGAGCCATAGAGAAGTTAGCCAGGGCCAGGAGTCAGGCTAGCTCACCATGTGAGACAGAGGTGAAGGAGAAGAAAGAGGCAGAAGATAACTGAGTGATAAGAAGGGAGGGAGGAGAAAGAAAAGGGTTCTTGGGATAAGTGGCCTCTATATTTTCAGAAAAAGTATATTTTGGATCTCAATTGAGAGAGATCTCAACTGGGGAGAGAGGAAGTCGTGGCCGGTTTGGAGGTAAGAAGATATAGAAGAACTGCTGTGGAGACTGAGATGATTAGGTGATAATGGAGGTAGAGTAGATTGCCTAGCAGCAGTGAGAGCCCAGTCAAAATTGTGTAACATAAATTTGTGGTGGATCTAGGAAGGATAATTATATTATTTTCTTCACCTTGATGCAGGAGCACATGTATAGACTGAAAGGGTGGCGGTGACCTAGCTGGGACTTGCTATAATTAGATATGACAAAGGGGCAAGGGAGGAGGACAGTGTAGAATTGAAGTGGTTCATCAAGGAGACATGTTGGGGGAAAAGAGGAAAGAGTGGCTAGCGTAGAGGAGATAGACTGAAAGACAATTGAAGGGTCAAAGGATGGGAGGTTACAGTAAAGATGAAGAGTAGCATCTTAGAAGGGAAGGAAGAGGGAGAGGTGAAAAGCCAAGAGATTATGGTCAAGAAAGTGGATTCAGTTTTTTTGTTTTGTTTTGTTTTTGCTGAGGCAGTTGGGGTTAAGTGACTTGCCCAGGGTCACACAGCTAGGAAGTATTAAGTGTCTGAGGCTAGATTTGAACTCAGGTCCTCCTGATTTCAGAGTTGGTGCTCTATCCACTGCACCACCTAGCTGCCCCTCAGAATTCTTGAACATGAAATTTGTGCATGTGTGGGTGATGGTAAGATCAAGAGCAGACCATCTTTGGATGCTGACGTGAGATGGAGGAGGAGTACATGGGAGACAAGTAAGTCAAGGAGCAGAGTAGTTTGGGAAACAATTAGAAATTATGATTAGAAATTGATTATGTCTAAACTCTATGACTTAGAGATAACAGAGATACATAGGCTCTAGCAAGTGCCTACATATACCCCAAGGGGATTTAGGAAAAGGAAAGGAAATATAGTACCTACTATGTGCAAACCACTGTGTAAAGTACTTTCCAGATATTATCCTATTTGATTCTTACAACAATCTTGAGTGGCAGCTGCTATTATTATCCCATTTTATATTTCAGGAAAGTGAGGCAAACACTAAGTGACCTGGCTAAGATAATAGAGATAGTAAAGTCTGAGTTCAGATCTAAACTCAGGTCTTTCCTGACTATTCAGCATTTGACCTAATGTGCCAACAGTTGCCTCCGTGGGGTGGATTTGGATGGTGGAGATGGTGAGAGTTAAAGACAGATAAAAGGTTCTTTGTGCATCAAAATATCACGACTCTAATCTTTCTGGGCCACAAAGAACTAGAAACAGAATAGATGTCCTTTGGTGTGGCCCCTGAAGGTAAGGGGATATTGCTGTCCTGTAAGAAATGACAAGGGATCTGAGACACATGGACGGATCCGGGAACTGTTGCAGAATGAAGGAAATCAAATCAGAAAATCAATATTTGCAACACTGAGAACAATGTCATATTCCTGTCGGTGAATAAGAACATCAGGATCAAAGGTACACTACAAATGATGGTGTAACAACGAGCGGGTGGTTCAAGAGGCAGACGTCCAAGAACATGGGTCCCCTCTCTCCCTGGTCCAGGTGGTGGAGGACAGGGATGGTATTACACACAGAGAGTGAGACTCAGATATGGTCTCCGGGTCCCTTGATTTGGTCGACCTACTTTTTCCCTGCTTGCTTTTTTCATCTTTGTGACAAGATAGGGATCCCTGAGCAGGGGGAGAGAAGGGATATATTTGGAAAGGAAGTGATGTAGACATAAATGGTAGCAAGCAATGGAACATAACCTTTTTTTTTAAGTACAAATAATATTAACTGTTGTCCATCATACTCCTGCCGGGGGAAGGACCCTCTATATAGTTTCTAAAGGAACACTGAGCTCTTCCAAGGAAGCTAAGACACTGGTCGTTTTGGTTCTGTTGACCTCATCCCTTGGACATCCTGAAAACTGGCTGCTGCTGCTGTTTCTGAGGCAAGTGAAAGACACCCAAGTCCTAGCTGTCAGATGCTGAGCTCTTGAAAAGCTTGGGACAGAACCTCTGGTAAACTTGAATTCAGTCTCGATGAAAACAGAGCTGTTGTTTTCCATCTGGGAGCCACTAAAGGAGGCCCCTTCTTCTGGTCTCTGGAGCAGCCATTCCATTAAGGGAGTACACGTATGAGCAGGGACTGGATGGGTTCGGAGATTTGGGAGTACCTGCGCCTGACTGCAAATAGCACTTCATTAAAATTATGTAATAGGCTGTCTAAAAATACCCAGTCACAGTCCCTGCATTGGCCAGAAGTAGGAGTGCCCCTTCAGTCATTAAGCCAGGCAGATATTCCAAGCACATTAATCAGGAGGCACGTTGCTGCTCCATCTTCCGTGAGGAAACAGCAGCAGCATCTCAGACAAGGCCCCGGTCCCCAGGGGACCTCTGGGTTTTGAATCCATGAAGTAGACAGCTAAATAATTGTTGGGCTAAATAATGTCCGAGGACCACAAAAGGCTATATTGTATATTCTGTGTTCTAAAGTCACTCCCAGCTCTAGCACTGCAGGCCAAGTGAAGGTTTATTTTATTAAGCAGTTTTATTGTGACGAGCATTGTACTGAATATATGTTGGGGATACCAAGAGAAGCAAAAGACAATCCCTGTCCTTGAAGGACTTGCATTCGAAGGGGGGAAGACCACGTAAAAGGAAGCTTAAAGGGGGAAAGGAGAACGTAACAGACAAAGAAGTTCAGAGTCCGGAGCTCAGCCCATGATGAACAAGGCTGGTTTGGAGGCCCTCCTTTCAAATAAAAATTCCATATTATCGTTTTGTAAGAAACAACCAGCAGGAGGATTTCAGAGAGGCCTGGAGAGACTTGCATGGACTGATGCTGAGTGAAATGAGCAGAACCAGGAGATCATTATACACGGCAACAACAAGACTATACGATGATCAATTCTGATGAACGTGGTTCTCTTCAATTAATGAGATGTTTCAAACCAGTTCCAGTTGTTCAATGAGGAAGAAAGCCATCTACACCCAGGGAGAGGCCTGTGGGATCTGAGTCTGGACCACAACAAAGCATTTTCACACTTTCTATTGATGTTTGCTTACATTATGTTTTCCTTCTCAGGTTTTTTTTTTTTTCCTGTACAGCAAGATAACTGTATAAATATATATACACATATTCGATCTGTATTAGACTTCCTGCCATCTGGGGGGGG
>JAJPUD010002080.1:90862-95862 GCA_023553655.1 Myrmecobius fasciatus
TCTAGAAGTAAATGTCCCTTTTGACTTGAAGGGACAGAGGTGTCTTCCAGAATGAAAAGGTTGCAGAACAGGCAGTTTCCAGGGCAAGAAGGTTTCTGGTACATAGATGTTTAGCCGTAGCTCACCTTCTGTGTTCTGTAGGTTCTAAGGCACCTCCCAGTTCTACTATTCCATCACTGAAGGTCCTGTATGGATAAGACATTTAGTATTATTTTTTTCACTTAAAAAGAATCAGTTTTCTTTCGCTTTTCATCTCCCACTTCATTGGAGGAAAGAAAAGAAAAAAAAAACAAATAAATTCAGTTAGGCAAATCCTGTCCCTACATTGATCAGACATTCTGTGTTCTATGACTGAGATGCATCTTCCACGTCAATCATTTTTCTGTTCTATGTATGTCCATCCTAGATGTTGTAACCTGTGTTCTGTATTCTAGGAGTCTTCCACCAACTGAGAGTCTTCTGAAGGCCATTTAAATGTTATAATTGAACTTCTATATTCCAAAATCTCTCCCAACTCTAATTTCTATATCCTAAGGCCTCTTGTACTAGGACATTGCAAGTTCCAAAAGGGCCCTTCCCTGTCCAATCTTTTCTGTTCTGTGTTTTAAGGACCTACAGTCTAGACTATGACGGCTACATTCTCCTTCCTTCTCTATCTCCACTTCTTAGTGAATGAACTAAACTTTCCACTCTCCTCTACTCTTACATCCCTTGCCCCATGTATTCTCTCTGATCACACCTTGACAAACCCCAAACTTGGATTTCTCCCAATATCCACCATCTTCACTCCTATTCATGTGTTCCCAAGCAGAGCTGGAGGGAGTTCTGAGACTGAGCTGACCAGGATCACTATAAATGTATGTTATCTAGTTTTAACTGGGCCCTCACTCCAGCAAGGTAAATGTCCTAAATCCTCATCTCCACCCCCCACCCTCATGCCCACACTCTAAGCCCATGGATGGCTAGAGTGCTACCAATTCTTCCTCTCATTCAGACTTTTATCATTTAACCAACATCTCTTTAAAATTACCAATAAATGATATCTGAATTACTAAAACCACTGGTGTTGTCAGTGGTCCTGCTTCATCTGGGTCCTGTTGATCATCCTCCTTATTTCCTCTTTTCTCTAGGATTTTGTGAGATTATGGTTACCTGGTTCTCCTCTCATCAGTCCGATTGAGACTCCTTCTAGTCCTCTCTACTGGAACTTCAGCTAGGTTAATTATGGGTGTCTTGGACCCTCTTTTCTTCTCCCTCTTATCAGCTCCCATATATCCCCTTGCCATCTGCATTAAGAAGATGCCCCAATTTATGTTTCCAATCCCGGTGCCTCTCCGGAGTGTCGGTCTTGCATAATCACTCTTTTGTATACCTCAAAGTAGATGTCTTATAGATGGTAAACTAGATATTATTAATACAGAACTAATTTCCTTTCCCTTCAGACTTCCCCTCTTTTGAAGTTTTCTATTAATACCAAAGGAATAAGCACCCTTCCAGTCACCCAGATTCACCATATTGGTGTCCCCCTCAATTCTTCACACTGTCCTTTTTTCTCTTCCCATCACTGCCACCTTAATTCAAGCCCTCAATGCTCCCTCCTGGAGTTCTGAAGTAACTTCCTTCTGGGTTTCCTGCCTCAAGCCTCTTCCCATATCAATTTATCCTTTATTTAACTGTCATATTATTATTATTAATTATTATTATTATTATTATTATTATTATATGGCTGAGTCTTTTTAACTTGACCAGGCTCATGAGCCTGATTCAATCCTGATCATCACCAGAACTTTGAACCTGCTCCATTTATGACCTGGATTGGTTTGCCCCTTCTTAGGTAACTTTGTAGTCCTTTACTTTTTTTTTAATTAAATCTTTTTATTTTCAAACATATGCATAGAAAATTTTCAACATTCACCCTTTCAAAACCTTGCGTTCCAATGTTTTCCCTCCCTTCCTCCTACCCCCTCACCTAAATGGCAAGCAATCTGATATATGATATGTATGATAAAATATATGTTAAATGCAATATATGTAAATATATTTATATAATTATCTTGTTGCACAAGAAAAATCAGATCAAAAAGGAAAAAATGAGAAAGAAAGCAAATAACAACAAAAAAGTGAAAATACTATGATGTGATTCACACTCAGAACCCACGGGCTTCTGTCTAGATACAGATGGCTCTGTCCATTACAAGACCATTGGAAATGGCCTGAATCATCTCATTGGTGAAAAGAGCCAAGTGCATCAGAATTGATCATTGTATAATCTTGCTGTTTCTGTGTACAATATTCTCCTGGTTCTGCTCATTTCACTTAGCATCAGCTCATGTAAGTCTTTCCAGGCCTCTCTCAAATCATCCTCCTGGTCATGTCTTCTAGAATAATAATATTCATATACCATGACTTATTTAGCCATTCCCCAATTGATGGATATCCACTCAGTTTCCAGTTCCTTGCAGCTACAAAAAGGGCTGCTACAAAGATTTTTACACATGTGGGTTAGCCCCTTACTTCTGAAGGCACCCATATTAAAACCCAACAGAACAAAAGCTTAATTGACTTAGCTCACTGTAACTCAAAACTCCCGAGTTCGAGTTCCACTCAACTCAGACACCTCATGAGCAGGGCTTACAGGTGTACGCCACCATGTCCATCAAGGTGATTTTTCTAAAGCACAGCTCTATGTTACCCCCATTCTCAATGAGTTTTAGGGGCTCCCTATTACCTCCAAAAGAAAACACATGTTTGTCTACTTGGTATTTAAAGGTCTTCATCACTTGGTTCTTTCCTCCCTTTCTAGTCTTCTTATATTTTAGTCCATTCTAGGCAGTCTACAGTCCAGCTCTACTGACCTATTTGCTGCATCTTGAAACTTCCTGCCTGGCTCTGGGATGTTCCATCCTTTCCATTGCCACTTACTTTTCCTGACTTCCTTTAAGACTCAACTCACACCCTACCTTCTGCAGGAATTCTTTCCACCAGCTAGTACCACAAACAGCTTCCATCTCCTTGGCAAATATCATCATTGTACCTACTTATTTGCACGTTGAAGATAAATTCTTTGAAAGCAAGGATTATTTTTCATTTTTTTCCATGTAGTAAATTCTAATAAATGCTCGTTGATTCACTAATTGACTTATTCCTTGCTCTGAAATTCTTTTTTTTAAATTAAAGCTTTTTAATTGCACAACATATATATGGGTAATGCTTCAACAATGACCCTTACAACGTTTTCTGTTACAAATGTTTCCCCCCTAATCCCCACCCCTCCCTTAGATGGCAGGAAATCCACTACATGATAATTATGTTAATGAAAAATTGAATATATGTATGCATATTTCCACACTTATCTTGCTGTGCAAGAAAAATCGTGTCTACAAGAAAAAAATCTGAAAATGGAAACACAATATAAGCAAACATCCATAGAGGGCATGAAAATGTTATGTTGTGGTCCACATTTCATATCCCTTTCTCTGGGTGTATATGGCTTTATTCACTGACCAAATGGAAGTGGTTTGAGCATTTCATTGTAGAAGAGAGCCATGTCCATCAGAATTGATCATCATGTAATATTGTTGTTGCTGTGTATAATGATCTCCTGGTTCTGCTCGTTTCACTCAGCATCAGTTCCTGTCAGTCTCTCCAGGCCTCTCTGAAATCGTCTTCCTGGTCATTTCTCACAGAACAATAATATTCCATAACATTCATAGACCATAATTTATTCAGCCACTCTCCAATGGATGGGCATCCCTTCAGTTTCCAGTTTCTAGCCACTAAAGAAAAGGGCTGCCACAAACATTCTTGCCCATGTGGGGCCCTTTCCCTTCTCTAAGATCTCTTTGGGATATAGGCCCAGTAGAAACACTGCTGGGTCAAAGGGTATGCACAGTTTGATAACTTTTTGAGCATAGCTCCAAATTGCTCTCCAGAATGGTTGGATCCGTTCACAGTTCCACCAACAATGCATCAGTGTCCCAGTCTTCCCACATCCCCTCCAACATTCATCGTTATCTTTTCCTGTCATTTCAGCCAATCTGACAGGTGTGTAGTGGTACCTCAGAGTTGTCTTAATTTGCATTTCTCTGATCAGTAGTGATTTGGAGCACCTTTTCATATGACTGGAAATGGTTCTAATTTCATCATCTGAAAATTGCCTATTCATATCCTTTGACCATTTATCGATTGGAGACCTTGCTCTGAAATTTTATCTCTATGAGATCACTTCCAGATCTGCCAATACACTTTCTGATTTTCAAACTCCAGCATTTTCTTGCATTATTTCCTACATAATTGTATCCAGAATTTCTTTCTGTAATGTTCTTCTGGTAGATCTACAGTCTTTCATTTATGTTTGAGAACCTTGTCTACAAAGTCACTTATTGTGATCTTGTATAGAATATTTGGGGTTTTTTTAAAAGCAAAAAGTCTCTTCTGCCAAATTGTCTTCTACTTCACTGTTTTTGCATTTCAAATCTATTGATCTCTCTTTTGTAGTTTTGATTTCTTTGCATAGATTCTCTCATTAAGGATTTATTATTATTGTTATTAATTGCACGTGGGTTTGCTTGTTTGTTTTGAGGTATTCCTCATCCCTTCTTCTGTTTTAAGATTGTCTGTTCGCTCATTTATTTCTACATTGAGATATCACTGAGTCTTTTTTCCCTTTGCTGTTATTATTATTGTATTCACCCTCTCTCCTCCTTCACGAGAGAGAAGATGCTTTCGACTGTCTTATAGGACTCCCTCAGTCTCTATGCTTTGGGGGACCTGGAGATCTCCAGCTTCTCTATCAATCTACAGATGTACAAGACTGGGCCCAAAAGGGGGTCCATCCCTTGTTGCCAGGCTCACAATAACCAAGTATCTTCAGTTTCTCAGAAACTCCTACCAAGCTCCTTTTCTTCAGTCAAAACTTGCCATATATATGTGTGTGTGTAAATATATGTGTATATATACATATATGGTGTGTATACATATTTCTATGTGTATTTATATAT
>JAJPUD010002080.1:100862-120348 GCA_023553655.1 Myrmecobius fasciatus
TACATAATGTTAAGATGTGGTTTTCTACATCAATGAGCAACCAGCAGGGATCCTTCCATAATGGTAAATGGCCCCCATTTCTCTTAATATAACTGCTCTAGAACACAGATAGAAGAATTATCTACCTAGGGAGAACAGCACATATGAGCAAGCCCTGAATGCAAGTCTTCCTGACTTGGAATGGACTATTCATCTTTATATATGTGTATGTGCATGTATATGTATGTGTATATACATATAAATATATTATACATATATAAATATTATACACATATATGTGTACACACATGTGTGTATACCCACATAGATGCATACATGCACTCATACATATACATCCATACATGTATATATGCATCCACATGTGTACATACACATGTGTGTATACATGTGTACATCACATATGTATATACCTATACATACATATACATATATACGCACACACACACACACATATATATATATGTCTATATTAGTGTGAGTTCCCTTACCTGGGAGTTCCCCACAGGTCCAATCCCCATCCCTATTATGTGTGTTCCCAGTTGGTATTTGTGCATTTGACTTCCTCCAAGCAGAATACACAATCCCTTTGAAGACAGAGATCACTGTTATTTTTTTTCCTTATTGCCAGATCCCAGAATGCTGCCTGGGATGTGAGGAGAGGGGGTTCCAAATGTTTAATCTTACCGCTGGGGCAAACACCCCAGAGTACGAACTCTCACCAGTCCCTCACATCCCTGATTTATCCGTAACTTAGAGTCGGAGAGATTCACCTCTGGCACTAAACCTTTCACTTGCCCAGGGTCCCAAAGCCAGGGCATTATGGAGGGAGTAGTCCAAGGTATTCCGAGTTCAGCCCTCCATCCATGATACCCCAATGTATGTCACGTCTAAATGCGGTTTGTTGGTTCGACACAAATTGAATATAAACAAGAAGACGGCATTGGCTCGGATCTCGAGCTGGAGGAACCTCAGGGGCCCTTCAGTTCACTTCTCATCTTAGAGAGGAGGACACCAAAGTGCCTGGAGCTAATAAGTGACCTGCCCCTGGACACACAAGTAGCCAGTGTCAAAGTCCCGATTTGAACCCAGATCCTCTGAGAACAGCATGAAGTTCTCTCCCCCTGCTTCAGGGCTTCCCTCTCTATTCACGCAGGAGCCACCCTAGTTTACTGAAGGCAAACGAAGCTAAAACATCATCCTAGAGGAGAGAGACGGCCTTGGTAAGACCCACAACTCGTGCCAGCGACAGCTCCCCCGGGCCTATGGCCTCAGTCTTCAATGGGGCCACGTGGCGGCCCGAGGAAGGCCGAGCCGCAGCTCGCCACCTCTGCGCCCGGGGGTTTTGACGCCCAGCCAGAGGATGCCGGCTGCTCTTGGGAAAAATATTTTCCAGAGCCGAGCATCTGGAATCTTTCAGTTCTGTCCCGACTAGAGGAAAAGAAGCAGATGGAGCAGAATGGAAATGAGAAGTAGGATGGCGGTCTTGGCAGGGCTCTCAGCAAGCTGCTGCCACAGGCGGAAGGACTGTCTGTGGAGGGGCTCCAAGCGCATGGTTTCCTGGGAGGTCAACCGGGGATACCATTGATGAGGAAACTGTGTCTCAGGCAAGATTGGAACTCGGCTCTGAGTCCAAGGCCAACATTCTGTCCCCTGGGCCGCCTAGCTGCCTCATGGACACAGAGGCACTAAGTGGACCACCAGGTCTCCCACTCAAATCCCTCTCCACTGTCCCATTCTTCGATTCTAAATTCTAAAATCAGGGCTCTGCCCAATAAATCTTGATTTACAACCCTCAACCCTGTTTCAGTATTCCTCCGGCATCACCACCGGCAGCTGCTCACCTTCCTGAGTTCTTAGGGTGCCCTGGGATTGTGTCTACTCCAGCTGGGGGACTTGCACTGCTGGGATCATAGAATCCCCCCCCAAGTTACTAGGGAACCCCTGAGACTGGCTAGCCAAATCTGATCTCGAATTCCCCCAATTGAGCAGCAAGGATTATCTAGTTTTCCTTATTTTCAAAGAGGAAGAATCAATTCTCTCTACTCACTGAACATCCACAATATTCGGATAAGTGGAGGATGCTCCTGAAATCACATTCAAATGTCTAGAGTTTACCGGCTGCTCCAGGTTAAGCCTTCAGAGGCCAAACAGAGTCAGGATATCCCTTCTTTCCTGGAATTACCCAGCAAACATTCAAACACGATCCTCTCCAGTTAAAATATCCTGAGCTCCTTCAGATGGAAGGGAGCAGGAACTGTTTTACCAGGGTGTTTGCTCTTGAGCTCTTTTGCACCAAACCCGAACTGATTTGGGCTAAGAGCAATAAAAGGCCAGTCTGCAAGCTAGAAAAGTCTGAATCACAGAATTCTTGTACTTGAAAAAAAGCAGTTTTGCTTATTTAAATGCACAAAGTAACCAGTCTGGCCACCCAAATATCTCTTGGTGGGCGTACTTATAGCATGTGTTTAAATGGATAATTTAAAGAGAAAAAAATATAAGAATTAGCATACCTATTGTTGGCTTCAAAGCAGGTGCTTCTGGTGTCTTGGAGAGCCCAAGAAAAGTGTTTCTTTCCTTAATAATTGGAAGTGCTTCTCCTAAATTTCTATGTTACTAAGTGTAACCCTAAATGACATAAGATATAGGGGAACACGGCAGGGGCAAGTTCTCAGATGTAGAGTTGGGAAAACCTTGGACTGGAATCAATCGATCATCAGATATTGATTAATTATCTTCTCTGCTCCTAATACTGTACTAAGTGATAAATACACAATGGCCAATACCCTCTACTGGAGAAACTCTAGTGTCTTTCTACTGTCCTCTGGATCAAAGACAAAACCCTCCATTACTCCAAGGAATCCCAGAATCCTCCAGTTCTTCCTAACTTAGTCCTTTCTTACTATTTCTGTCTTCTTACACGTTAGTCTCCAATGTGTACTCTTGCAGTCTCGAGTCTTTATCTCTCAACTCTGAACATTTTCACTGGCTATCTTCTGGGCTGGGAATGCCCTCCCTCCATCCTCAACTCTGGCTCCTGGTTTCTTTGTCTTTCATAATCCCATTTCTACAAGAAGCTTTTTCCATTCCCTCATAATTCTAGTGCATTTCCCCTTTTAATTATTTCCTATTTTTTTCTCTAGTTAACTTTTTTGTTTGCTGTTCTCTCCCTCACTGGATGTTTAAGTGATGAAGAGAGGGAGAGAAGTCATTCAAATAATCAATCAACTAATATTTATTAATTACTATGTAAAAACTAGAGATTATCTAAATACTAGAGACTCTCACAATGATAGGAAGAAAAGATGGAGGTATGAAAGTGAGAAACGATACTGAGTGAGTGGTCGTAGCTCATTAGATTGCATAGAAAAGTAGTTTGCCACTGCTTTTTGTGATATCACCAAAGGTTTTTATTTTGCATCAACGTGATTATATGACTGGGTAATTGAAATGTGGGAGTTAGAAAATACATGGAGAGGGGGGAAAGAGAACCAAAGCAGACACTCAAGGAACAACCTTGTTTCGAGGTTGTAAAAAAAAGGGGAACCAGTCAATGAGACAAAGAAATAGACAGACACAAGAGGATGATTGTGTCTTCAAAGGCTGAAGAAAAGGAACTATTCTATAAAGATAGAACATCAAAAGTGTCACTAAGTGCAGAAAGGTCAAGGAGGAAGAAAAAGAAGACAGAAAAGAATGACAAAAGGTCACTAAATATGGTTAGTGGCCATTGATGGAAAAGAGGTAGCCATTTCAGAGAAGTGGTGAACTTGGGAAGTCCAGGAGGGGTAAAGAATAGTGAAATAAGTAGTGAAATAAGAAGACGTATGATTTCCAGGCAATTTTAAGATGTGCTTATCTGAGAAGGAAAAGAGAGATGGGATGGTGGTTAAATGGTTACATAAACCAAAAAAAAATCTTTTTCTTTTCTTTTTAAGAATTAGGCCAATAATAACAAAATTCATTTGGAAGAACAAAAAAATCAAGAATATCAAGGGAATTAATAAAAAATGCAAATGATAGTAGCCAAGCATTAGTAGACCTAAAGGTATATCATAAAGCAACAGTCATCAAAACCATTTGGTGCTGGCTAAGAAATAGAGTGGTGGATCAGTGAAACAGGTTAGATACCCATGACACAATAATCAATGACTATAGTAATCTAGTATTTGGTAAACCCAAAACTCCAGCTTCAGGGATAAGAATCACTATGGCACCAAATTGCTGGGAAAACTAGAAAATAACACGTCAGAAACTCAGCATAGCCCTACATCTCACATCTCTTACCAAAATAAGGTCAAAATGAATACATGATTTGGGCATAAAGGATGATACCATAGCTTACCTAGCAGATCTTTGGAGAAGGGAAGGATGTATGACCAAAGAAGAAATAGAGTACATTATAGGATGCAAAACACACAACTTTGATTACATTAAATTAAAAAGTTCCTGTACCAAAAACAAAAAAACAAAACAAAACAAAACACAAGCAAGATTAAAAGGGAAGTACAAAGCTGGGTAAACATTTTTATAGCCAGTATTTCTGATAAAGGCCTCATTTCTAAAATATGAAGAACTGTGTCAAATTTATCAGAATACAAGTCATTCCCTAACTGATAAATGATGGTTAAAGGATATGAACACACAATGTTCAGATGATGAAGTGAAAGTCATCTATAGTCATATGAAAAGATGCTGTACATCACTATTGATTAGAGAAATGCAAATTAAAACAGCTCTGAGGTTCCACCTCTCACCTCTCATAGATTAGCTAAGATGACGGGAAAAGATAATGACAAATGTTGGAGAAGATGTAGGAAAACTGGAACACTATTACATTGTTGGTGGAGTTAGGAAATGATCCAGCCATTCTGAAAAGCGATTTGAAAATGCCCAAAGGGCTATAAAACAGTGCATACCCTTTGATCCAGCAGTGTCCCTAGTGGATCTGTAGCCCATAGAAATCATAAACGAGGGGAAAGGACCCATATGTGCAAAACTGTAGCAGTTCTTTTTGAGGTGGCAAAGAATTGGAAATTGAATAGATGCCCATCAATTGGGGAATGGCTGAATAAGTTATGGAATATGAAAGTAATGGAATATTATTATTCTATAAAAATGATGAACAAGCTGATTTTAGAAAGGCTTGGAAAGATTTACATGAATTGATATTGAGTGAAACAAGTAGAACCAGGAACACAGTGTACATAAGTAACAGCAAGACTAAGGGAATCTTGTGTTTCAACTATGAAAGACTTGGTTCTTTTCAGAGATTCAGTGATCCAAGGCAATCCAATAAACATTGGATAGAAAACATCATCCATATCCAAAAAGAGAACTATGGAAAAATGTTCACCTTTTTCTTTTCTTTTTTTCCCTTTTATTCTGATTTTCTTCTCCCAACATGATTTAAAAACAAATGTATATTTAAAAAACAATGTACATATATAGCCAGAAAAATAAAAAAAACAATAAACAAAAACAAACCAAAAAAGCATTAAACCAATCTAACATTGGTGGAAGGCAGGGGATGAGGGAGACATTGGAGAGAGGTAAGAGCTTTAAATTAAAACCATTTTTGTACACACAAAGTCAAAGCAATAAGGGAAGCAGAAATCTGGGAGACGATTTTTACAGCCAGCATTTCTGATAGAGGCTTCATTTCTAAAATATGTAGAGAACTGAATCAAATTTATAAGAATATAAGTTATTCTTCCCTGGGTAAATAGTTAAAGGATACGAACAGGAAGCTTTTAGATGAAGTTTTGCATAGTCATGTGAAAAATGCTCTAAATCACTATTGATGAGAGAAATGCACATTAAAAGACCTCTGAGGTACCACCTCACACCTATCAGATTGATTAAGATGACAGGAAAAGATAATGCTAAGTTTGGAGGAGATGTGGAAAAACAGGAACACTGATGCATTATTGGTGGAGTTGTGAACTGATCCAACCATTCTGGAGAGCAATTTCAAACTATGCCTAAAAGGCTATAAAATTGTACATACCTTTGATGCATCAATACTACTACGATGTGTACAGATCATTAAAAAAAGGAAAAGGACCCACACGTATAAAAATGTTTATAGCGGCTATATTTATGTTGGCAAAGAACTGAACATTGAGAGAATGCCCATCTATTGGGAAATGGCTGAATAAATTTTGGTATATAATTATAATAGAATACTATTGTATAAGAAATGATGAGCAGGCAGATTTCAGAGAAAATGTGGAAAGCCTTACATGAACTCATGCTAAGTGAAGTAAGCAGAACCAGAAGAATATTGTACAAAATATCAACATTGTGTAGATGATTAACTTTGATAGATTTAGATCTTTTCAGAAATATAATAATCTAAGACAATTCCAAAAGAGTCATGATGGAAAATGCTTTTCACATCCAGAGAAAGAACCATGGAGACTGAATGCAGAAAAAAGCATACTATTTTCTTGTCTTTTTTGTGCCCGTGTTATTTTATTTCTAGTGGTTTTTCCCTTTTGTTTAGATTCTTCTTTCACAATATGGCCAATGTGGAAAAATGTTTCATATGATTGCACATGTGTTACCTATATTAGATTGTACCCTTTGGGCATAGTTCCAAATTTCTCTCCAGAATGGTTACATCAGTTTATAACTCTATCGACCATGAATTGGTTTCCTAGTTTTCCCACTTCCCCTCCAACACTTATTTTATTGGGAAAAGGGGAGGGGAGGCAGGTAGGAAAAATGGAAATCAAAATCTTATAAAAGTAAATGTTGCAAACTAAGTAAAAAAATAAAAACTTCATTTTTCGAACAAAAAAAAGAAAACCAGCTCAGAGGCTATTTAGTTCAACCTGTATATCCAAAAGGAAACAAAGGATCTTGTTTATAACATAATGACTAATACTTATGTAGTATTTCTGCAGCTTTAAAGAGTTCTACCTATATTGTCTCATTTTCCCCTCACAATAATATTGTAAAGTAGGTAATATTATTGTTTCCATTTTACAGATGAGGACCTTGAGGCTGATAGAGTTGAAGTGATTTTGGCCAAGTTCACACAGGTTGAAAGCAGCAGAGTCAAGATTTGAGCCGTGATCTTCTTATTTTAAAAAGTGCTCTGACCACTGAACCACATTCTCTCTAAGAACATGTGCCTTCCCCTCCCAGTTCCAGAATGCTACTTCAAACTTGCATTTTTAAGTCTCCTAGTATCTTTAATTTTTTTTTGTGGGATTCCTTTTGGGTTCAAGAAGATCTTAACTAGCGAAAGTAAACCCAACCTGGGAATGGAGCAGTTTGACTTAAATTCATATACTGAATTTTGAAAAAGACAGGGGATTGATGGCAAAACCCCTTCTTCTTTCTTCGATGGAGCCTTCAGGTAAGAATTATAGGATTTCAAGAACTCCTAACTCTCTGATTTTCCAGAGAGAAAATCTTTCCACATAGTTGGTCCTCCCAAATCCTCACTATTAGCCAAGCAAAATGGGCCTAGGTTTCTGGCCAAGTACTTTGATTTTAATAGTGAATAAACGAGACCCTAGTAGTTTTCTTATGGGAAGTGAGGGAGTTCCTTTCCAGCTGCCACTTATGGTCCTATAACAGCTGAACAAATAACATGAGCAGGAAAATGATTATTCAATACCTGGACCTTGGGACAGGTTCTACTGGCTGTTCATTACATAGATGATGGGAAATGACCTGCTCTAAATCATCTATGACATTTCCTCTGGGTACAATTTTTCCCTTCTATTGAGAATCCCCTGCCATCCCAACCTCCACTTCATTCTGCTCTTCTCCCTTCACTTCTGACTAATCTTTCTTCTTCTTTTTCTTCTTCTTCCTTTTTTCTTTCTTTCTTCCTTTCTTTCTACTGTTGTTCCCTCTCCTCCTTCTCTTGCTCCTTGTCTTCTTCTTCCTCTTCTCTCATCTTTCTCCTCTCCTCCTTCTCCTCTTTTTCCTCCGCCTTCTCTTCCACTTCCTCCTCCTCTTTCTTGTCTTCTTTTCCTCTCCTTCTTTTCTTCTTCTCCTCTCATCCTTCTCTCCTCCTCCTCTCTCCTTCTTCTTCTTCTCTCTTCCTCCTCTTCTTCCTTCTTATCCTTCTCTTGTTCCTTGTCTTCTTCTTCTTTGTCCTCTTCTTCTTCTTTCATCTTTCTCTTCTCATCCTCCTCTTTTTCCTCCACCTTCCCTTCGACTTCCTCCTCATCTTTCTTGTCTTCTTTTCCTCTCCTTCTCTTCTCCTCCTCTCATCATCATCATCATCTTCTTCTTCTTCTGCTGCTGCTGCTGCTGCTGCTGCTGCTGCTGCTGCTGCTGCTGCTGCTGCTGCTGCTCCTGCTTCTTTTCTTCTCCTCCTCTCTCCAGATGGAGAAAAATTAGCAGTCTCACAATCAATAGGTCCCAAGATTAATTGAAATTGAAGTGGTCCTTACAGATACAGGAACCTTGGCAAGCCAGTCTATTCGTTAGGTCCCCTTGTCATCTGCTACAATCACTGTAGCAGAAAGGAGCAGGCAGTTATCCATTTCTCATTAGTTTTTTTGCCTCTTTAATGTTCTAATCTAATGCCATGACATGGCATTAATTTAGTGGAGAATAAAGCCAATTTTGATTTAGTAAGACTTGAGTCCATGTCCTGACCCTCACATATTAGCTGTTTGATCATAGGAAAGGATTTAAACGTTCAGTGCTTCAGGCCAATTCCAAACCAGCTAGTTATGGAAGAGTTATGGATCTCTGTTAGTGGATGAGCTTTCCACACTGGGAGTTCCATAAACTGACAACCCACAGACTCAACTTTCTCCCAAAATTCTGATCAGCTATTACTTATATCAAAGCAAAGAGTTTCATTTGACTTCACAAACATTTGTGGAGCGATTGCTAGATTTCGGGAACTGAGCTAGCTGCTGAGATAGCCATATGAACAGAAGATAATGCATGTCCTCAAGGAGCTTACATTCTACTGCAGTGTACAGTATGCTTACAGAGAAGTAATTGAAAGGGGGAGATTCATATATGTGAATATAGACCCACAATGCATGTACTGAAACACTACACATATGTATATACAAGTTTGGGAATATATAATATATTGTATATGTGTGAATACGTGTATAATGTTGGTCAGTAAGTCAACAGCCATTTATTAAGAGTCAACGATGTGTCATGCCCTGTGCTAAGAGATGAGGTTACAGGAGCAGCTAGGTGGTGCAGTGGATAGAGCACCAGCCCTGAAGTCAGGAGGACCTGAGTTCAGATCTGATCTCAGACATTTAACACTTCCTAGCTGTGTGACCTTGGACAAGTCACTTAACCCCAACTGCATCACCAAAGAAAAGAAAAGAAAAAAAGAAATGAGCTTACAAAGAAAGGCAAAGAACTCCCGGTCTCTCTTTCAAGGACTCCACAGTCTAATGAAGGAGATGACATGCAAATAATAATAGACAAAAAGAAAAAGAAAAAGAAAAAAAGAAAAGATCTATATAGAAGGAAGGCATCAGTATTAAGGAGGAAGAAACAAGGATTCTTATATAAGGTAGGACCTTAGCTGAGATTTGAAGGAAGCCAGGGGCACAGCATTCTAGGCAGGAGGACCACCACTAAAAAAAGTCAAAACATGGAGTGTCTTGTTCAAGAAGCAGCAAGGAGGAGCAGACTGTGGCTCCTTCCAAGATGCACTGAGTATCAGTTGTTGCATTTTAAAAGGTAATAAAATCTTGTGAACCTATGATTCAACTGTCAGTAAAGAAGGATTAATCACACTGCTAAGAGAAATTGTGAGGTACAAAGAGAAAGAACTAAGAAATTTTCTCCTAAGACACTAAAAGAGTCATTTTTGATAAAGACTAAAGAGATATTTGGAGAAATGAATTTAACACTGGAGAAGAAATGGAACGGAAAAGTTACCTTGAAGATAACTCTTGAGCAACTTTGAAATACTAAATAAAAGAGATAATGCCGTTTTTACAATCAGTGGCAAGATGGGTAGAATATTATATTCCATATCTCATTCTCTGATTTGTAAGAGTAGAGACATGATTCTAGCTGTGAATTTTACTGTGATAAATTACAAATATATCCTTGTTTTAGTATTTTCACTATAAAAAGTATAAATGATGGCATTGATTTTTAATTTTAAGTAAGTTTTTTTTTATTTTTAGCATTATACTTATTAATCCTGGGTAGACAATTCTGTGCATATGTATGCATGTGTGTTATGTGAGTGAGACAGAGAGAGACAGAAAGAGAAAGAGAGATTAATTAAAGCATGTGAAAAAAATGTTCATTCTCACCACGGTTCTGGTGAGGTGGGGGCTCTGAGCTAAATGATTGAGAACAATTGTGAATTTCTATTAATTTTTTAGAGTTCCCAGGAAAACAATTCTTGATTGCCTTAGAACTTGAGAGGAAAATGAGAGAAATAATTTAGTAACAAGTAGAGATGGTTGAGGGTTGGTGTTGGTAACTAATGAGCGCAAGCCCAGCCCAAAAGGTAATGTATATGTGGAGTGACTCCCATCCTGAAACAGTTTAAGTTATTGAAAACAAATGTATGATGTCGGAGAGGAGGCAATAACAAATGAGGGAAGCAGAAAAAAAAACTTTTTGAGGATGGTAGCACATGAGCTGACCCTTGACGGTGTTAGGAATTTGAAAGGGCAGAAATAAAGAACGAGGGCAGAAGCGGGGAGCCCGTGAAAAAGCCTGGGGAAAATATTAGGGCAATTCCAAAAACCACAGCAGAATGAGGTGGTGAAGTCTTATAGGAACCCGCAGGGATAGAACTGACCTGTATAGGTATGAGGAAACAAGGAGGGGTTTCTTTCAGTTTCTTAGTCCTATCGTCTAATCAGATGATCAGAATTGGAAGGGGATCCCAATGGTTATGTAGTCTAATCTAAACACCAAAATGGAGGTGGGGAAATAGCAATTAAAGCTAATTACAAGTGGGCTGACCTGTTTTAAGTGGACACAGTTTTTCCTCAGTGGTGGAACTATATGACTAGTTCTTGATAACAATAATGTATGTAGAACTTTTTATTAAGTAAAAAGAGTATTTATTAGAAGGTATTATAAGTAAGAAGGATAGAATATGAGTTAAATGTTTAACATAGATTGGATTACTTGCATTTAGGAGAGGGGATGGGGGAAAGGGAGGGAAAAATTCAGAATACAAGATTTTTCAAGGGTTGGTGTTGAAAAATTATCCATGCAAATGTTTTGAAAATAAAAAGCTATAAACAAAAATAATACTTTTTTATAAAAAAAAAGAATTATGAGTTAAAGTTTTAAATGGTGACATTCCCCGCCATTATCCACCACTGGACAGAAGTTAAACTCTTTCTATGTCTAATAAAGCTGAAATTCCATCCAGCCTAACCATTCTGCTTTGCTGCCACTTTCCTACTCCTTAACAATATTCATGAGAAAGTGACCTTCTCCCTAGCGGTTCCAAAGGCATCACTCATCTTTGGCAGTGGTTAGTTGGTGCTTTTCCCCATATGGGTTCCATTTCCCAATAATCATTAATATGACCTCTGAGGTCTAGTTTCATGATGTCTACACAACCTTCATCGCCCAAGACCACAACAGTCTTGGAGTTCATTCTTTTTGAAAATCACATCATTCCAATTCCTTCTGGTGTTATTTCCATTTCTACGCAAGACATAGAATTATCCTTTTCTAGCCTCTCAAGTTTATTTCTCTTTTGTAAAAAAAAATAAGATCTCTGCTTCTTAGAAGTCAGTCGTTGTCCTTTTTTGGTTCTTATACATTATATCTGTTTCCTGTTAACTAGTGGTACAGATAAATGTCCATTTTTGTTTTTATTTATTTTTATTTTTGGCTGAGGCAATTGGGGTTAAGTGACTTGCCCAGGGTCACACAGCTAGGAAGTGTTAAGTGTCTGAGGCCAGATTTGAACTCAGGTCCTCCTGACTTCAGGGCTGATGCTCTATCCACTGCGCCACCTAGCTGCCCTTAATTTCCATTTTTATAGACATAATTAATCTAAAATTCTGTGTCTTCGCCTTGAATTTTACGATGGCTAAAATTACTTGTAGTTCAATTATTTCATAAGGATCGAGGAACCCCATCGTTACTATGTGATATGACTACGAACAACAGCAACAACGGCAACCAGTATTTAATTAGTGCATTAAGGTCTCAAAAGGATTTTATATTGCTCTCTCATTTGATTCTCACAACTCCATGAAACAGGGACTATTTTTATTCCCATTTAACAGAGGAGGAAACCCTGAGGCCCATTTTATGGAGGTGGAAACATGGGTGAGAAAAGCAAGAGGTTTTGAGTTCAAGGTAAGAATTAGGGAAGATCTGGGGCAGCTAGGTGGTGCAGTGGATAGAACACCAGCCCTGAAGTCAGGAGGACCTGAGTTCAAATCTGGTATCAGACACTTCCTAGCTGTGTGACCCTGGGCAAGTCACTTAACTCCAATTGCCTCAGTAAAAAGTAAAAAAAAAAAAAAAAAAAGAATTAGGGAAGATCTGAAGTCAAATCCCACTTTACCATCTCTGTGGTGTTGGTCAAGAGACTATAACTTGTAAAATCAGAATACTATTAATATTTATTTCCTATGCTTGCAAATTATACACTATTTGTAAAGCATTTTGCAGATTTTGCTTTATTATATAAAAGCTGATTATTATTATCATATCCAGGTTGTATAGAGTTGGAGGATGAGCCCTGGGTTTTGCTTTGTTTTTTTTAATTAAAGCTCTTTATTTACAAAACATATGCATGGGTAATTTTTCAACATTAACCATTGCAAAGCCTTCTGTTCCAAATTGCCCTCCCCCCAAGATGGCAGGTAGAAAAACATTAGATTGAAAGCTCCTTGAAAGCAGGGACCATCTTTGATTTCTTTTGTATTCCCAGCCCTTCACACACATAATCAACTGTTATCGACTGCCTGATGCGTTAAAATCAGAGTTAATAATCAAGCTGGGACTAGAATCAGGTCTTTGCATTCCCAATTCAGATTTCTTTCCTTGACATCAAGTAAATAAGGCAATAGCCCACGTGGATCCCGATTGTTATCCCCCTTATTTGCGAGGCGAAGCATCTAAGAGACCCACAAAGGACCTGGCAGCCATTTATCCCAGCCCCTTCCATAAGCAAGGCTCTTGCAAGGGAAGATCTAAGCTTCCAGTCTCAAGAATGGGATACTCACTGGCTCTTCCGGCAGCCCACTTCCCTTTCAGGAGCTCTGAGGGTTGGGAAGTTTTTCCAGAAACCAACCTAATAAACCTCTCTCCAACACTGGTCCTTGCTCCCAATTCTACCAATGAGGTCCAAAGTCTGAGGCCTCTGGGAAATGGCCGACAGCCTTTCTAAGATGCGGGAACCATCCTGCCCCACATAATTCCATCCTATCAAGTGACTTGTTACGTTTTTGTCCGGATTTGAAATCCCTAATTTATGGGTTTAGGGAATTTCCTGGGAAGCTGAGAGAGTTGGGGACTTGCTTAGAGTCCCCATCAGAGGCAGGACTGGAAGCTGGTTCCTTCTGCGTCTCCAGGTGAGTTCTCTAGTCACAGCATCATGGCTCCTCCAGCGGTGAGACTTATGAGGGTCGGGTGTCCTTGGCTCAATCCTCCCTCTTGATTCCCCAGACCCTGAAGCTTTGTATCCATCCCTCAGAGGCCAGGGATCTCAGCCCTGGCTGCTTTCCTAGGGAGGACCAGAGGCTGTGCACAGTAGGAGTCACTTACAAGGATCTCAAGTTTTGTGGATTCCCTTGCTTGGCACGGACTCCTGCGGCAGTCATCGGCTCCGAGTGATTTATTGGCCCACGTGCAGTACACGGCCCTTGGGTTTTTGCCGCCGAGAGAGCCATGAATAACCCAAACACATGTTGCGCACAAAGCCCTTGATTGTCAGCACCCAGTACGGTTCCAGAATGGCGAGCAATTTACTGCGAGCCTACAAGAAATTATTAGGCACCTACTATATGCAGAGCACTAACCCAGAAAATAGAGATAAAGAAAGTAAACAGCCATCTCTGCCCCTGGAGATTTATAATATCACAGTATAATGTGCCTCTTGACATGTATGCAAGAAAGCATTACTGATACCTAAGTGTAAATCAAACTATGTCCCTCCCCTACTCAAGTACTCTCAGTGGATCCCTAGTGCCTTTGACATAAAAGACCCAAACTCCTCCATCTGTCGTTTCCTATCCGCCTTCACACTGTGACATCATCACGACCTCCTCCCCCATTCCTCACCACGGACACCCCCTGGGGAAGCGCTCTGGGTTCTGCCAAATCAGATGCAGATTTATCGAGCTGGAACTCAGGCCATTACGGCTCCACTGGGTGAACCATTCTTCCTCTCCTGCATTTTCCATTTCCTCGCAATGAATTATCCTTCTGAAAGTCTCTTGGAAACAGACACTGTCTTTCTTACAGGTCTTTGTATAACTGAGTTGCTGGTGGTGATTTTTCAGGCATGTCAGGCTCACTGTTGACCCCATTTGGGGTTTTCCTGGCAAAGGTACTGCAGCAGTTTGCCATTTCCTTCTCCAGTTCATTTTACATATGGAGAAACAGAGGCAAACAAGGGTAAGTGGCTTCCTCACGGGTCATATAGCTGATAAGTGTCTGAGGTCAGACTGGAACTCAAGAAGGTGATTCCAGACCCAACGGCACCATTTAGCTGCCCCATACACCTTATATTCCAGCTCAAATGTGGTAAAATACTCAGCTTTACAATGCCCATGTCCATGACTTTGAATAGATGTTTCTTCCAGGCTTCCCATCCCCACCTCTGCCTCAGGGGACCACCAGCTTCCCTTGAGCCTCCTCTCAGCCACTGTCTGCTCCTGGAAGACCTCCTAATTCCCCAGTGACTCATGAGCATTCTCTTCTCAAATGATCACACACACACTTTCTTGTTCCCATAGCGGACCTCACCATAACGCTGTACGTTGCTTGAAGGCAGGAACGTATCTTTCCTTTGCCTTACCTGTAGTAGGTGGATTGAGTTGGGGAAATGTTAGAGGATCAATCAAGTCAACGATCATTTCCTAAGCACTTCAGATGTAGCCGACACTATACTGAGAGCTAGGGACGCAAGGTGACACGAAGATCACAGCCCCTGCTTTGAAGGAGATCATATTCTCAATGAGGAGACGTGAGGAATATGACTCTACAACTACAAGAGTTACCTGGCTCTCACCCAAGTGAAATGTGGGGAGGGGTCATCCTTGTTTCATGCACTCCAGCTCCAGGAGACGTAACTCCTGATCGGTTGAGAGAATGCTGAGCGCCATGAAGGCTTTCCTGAGTGGATTCCAAGAGGCGTTCTTGGAAGAAACACACCAATTGAGGAAGAAACTCCATGGAGGTGATAGGGAGAAGCAGTCCATTCTAGAATGACAAAGGCTACAAGAGGAAAGAGTGTCCTTTTGCTGGTGGGCTGGCTTGAAGGGGGAAAGCCAGCTGAGAAGGAACCCCTTCTGGGTCAGTTAATCACGCTCTTCCGGTGTTTCTTGTCTCCCTCCCAGCAGAAGAGCTCCTTAGCTTTTATGTTATAGTCTAGTCTGTAAAACTTCCCAGATTTCTGTTTATGATCTGCTTGGATAAATGAGTTTATTGCTATTTATTATTTGTGATGGTCTTTTGTGATATATATTATATATATATATTATATATTATATAATTATATATATATATTATATATAATATGATATATTATATATAAATATAATATATAATAATATCTAATATAATAATATAATCTAGTCTCCCCCTTAAAAGCACTCATGGAAGCAGTCTTTGTTCTGAACCTCTTGTACCCTAGACCTTCACTTTTTTAAACTGTGGATCCCAATCTCCTACAGAGTCTCGTAACTGAATGGGGGAGACGCAAAACTATGATTTATTATCAGTAAATATTTGATCTGTATACTTATTTTATATACCTGGATACCTGGGGTCATGGAAAAATTTCTTGGGCAAAAAGGAGTCTCAAGTGGAAAAAGTCGGAGAAGTCCTGCCCTAGGCCAGGGCTTTCAAACTGCTCCCAAGTCACCTAGTAACATTATCTGCATATCTGTATTTGAATTTGTTTGGGGAAATCTTTCCCATTATGTTTGAATGTGATTCTAGCCCAGAAAGAATGGTTTGTTTGACACCTCTGCCCTAAACTATAAATATCTTGGCAGAGGGGGAGTAGATGTGTGTGTGTATTCATATATATATATATATATATATATATATACATATATATGTGTGTATGTGTGTATATGTATATACACACACATATATATGTATGTGTATATATACATACATATATACACACACATATGTGTGTTATATATATGTATGTGTATTTATATATATGTGTGTGTTTATATACACACACATATATACACACACATATATATGTGTTTTATATATATATATATGTATGTGTATTTATATATATGTGTGTGTGTATATATATACACATATATATTATGTATGTATATTTATATATATGTGTGTATATATATATATACATACACATATATATATTATGTATGTGTATTTATATATATATATGTATTTATATATATGTGTGTGTGTTTATATACACACACATATATACACATATATATGTGTGTGTTTTATATATATATATATATGTATGTGTATTTATATATATGTGCGTGTGTGTATATATATACACATATATATTATGTATGTGTATTTATATATATGTGTGTATATATATATATATACATACACATATATATATTATGTATGTGTATTTATATATATATATATATGTATTTATATATATGTGTGTGTTTATATACACACACATATATACACATATATATGTGTGTGTTTTATATATATATATATATATATGTATGTGTATTTATATATATGTGCGTGTGTGTATATATATACACATATATATTATGCATGTGTATTTATATATATGTGTGTGTATTTATATATATATGTGTGTGTGTGTATATATATATACACATATATATTATGTATGTGTATTTATATATATATGTGTGTATTTATATATATGTGTGTGTGTTTATATACACACACATATATACACACATATATATGTGTTTTATATATATATGTATGTGTATTTATATATATATATGTGTGTATATATACACATATATATTATGTATGTGTATTTATATATGTGTGTGTTTACATACACACACACATATATATATGTGTGTGTTTTATATATATATATGTATGTGTATTTATATATATGTGTGTGTATTTATATATATGTGTGTGTGTACATATACATATACACATATATACATATATATATATATATAAAATTCTAGCTCCATGTCTCCCTCAAAGCCTAGAGAAGGAGTGTGCACTCCAGGAGTTTGCCAGCCCTTCCCCAGCTGTGATAGATTTACACAACCCACGTAGAACACATATATGACACAAGGTGTGTACGATCTCAGAGGGATGGAACTAGCAGGGGGAGGGCTGGATCACAGAGTATGTGGTAGAGAATCGGAAATAAGGAGCCTGAAAGGTCAGAGGGATCTGACTGTGAGGGCTCCTCTACCTGACAATCATAGCATTTGATATTTGATCCTGCAGGTAATAAGGAGCCACGGCAGGAAAAAAGTGGAGATTCAGAAAAAAAAAAAGAGTTCTATCTTTTGGGGGGAAACAGAGCCTGTGATGTCAAAGAAATTGCCAGAGAAGAAAGTCTCTCAACCAAAGCAGATAGGCGCTTTCTCTGCAAGCTAAATTAGAAAATCGCTTAGAGTATCAAGAGTTTTAGTGATTCGCCCCAGATCACAAAGCCAATATGTATGTGTGTGAGTGTGTGTGTGTGTGTGTGTGTATGTGAGTGTGAGTGTATGTGAGAGTGTGTGTGTGTGTGAGTGTGTGTATGTATATGTATATATATTATTAATATAAAAATGATTATATATTAATATTTTATTATATACACATATAATAATATATTATTATGTAGAAGTAATATATTATTTATACAATAAATTATATATAATTAATATACGATTATATTATAATAAATACATATATGTATGTATGTGTACATAAGTACACATGTGTGTATGTGCATGTATATAGGTATATATTATTAATATATTATTACTATTATTATTAATTATTAAATTAATATTGATACAATTGATATAATGATTATATATAATATTGTTATATGTGTATAATAATAAATTTTAAGATAGAAATATTAAGTATATATAACAATACATATGTAATAATGTAATAAATTATATATAACTAAAATATAATTTATATATATATATATATATATATATATATACACACACACACTCATTTTTCAGGTGAATCTGTGCCTCTTAGCCCATGACTTTCCGTGGCTTGTTTCCCACTTTTCCTTCCGTCTACCCGCTACCCCTCCTAGATTCCCAGCAGCCAGATCTTCGAGAATACCCCATGGGATACTTTTGTTCCAAGTCATGGATACAAATTACAAACAGAATGGAACAAAAACTGACCCCATCCCTGGCCACTAGCCCCGAGCCCTCCTTGCAGAATGGCGCACCCCACGTTCTCGACTCTTCTAGGGCTCAGCCCCCCGAGCCGCTCCCCAACCCAGCTGCCTCCCCAGCACCCTCGGCCGCGGGGAACTCGGGGACCCTCTCTGAGACTCATCTCTCTCACTTGGCTCCTCAGTCGTTGTCATGGAAGCAGCTGGATGGTGAAATGGAGAGAGCGGGGATTGGGGGCCTCAGAGACCATCTCTTATGAGCCCCCCGGAAGGAGGATCGCTACACTGCCATCCCCAACTAGGGACTAGCCAGACCTCCCATTAAGACCCCCGAGGAGGAGGGGCATCCACGGGGCACTGGGCGAGCCATGAGCTTCCTGGGATTTGGTTTTCTCTCCCGTAAAATAAAGGGGTTGGAATAGGTGACTTTGGGGGGACCCCTCCCCTGTTCCCCTCAGACCCTTCAGACCTGCACAAGGCTAGGGGACCCAAAGTAGAAGAAAGGTGTTGGGAGGGGGGCTCAGCCCCCCTGCCCTTCTCTCAGTGGAACAGATACCGCTCCGGTGCAGCCATCTCAGGCACCCGGCATCGTGGCGGCCTCGGCCCACTGGCCCAGCTCTGGACGCCCGCTGTCCCCGCAGCCGCCCCACCATGGGGGACGTTTGTTTCCAGCTTTTACCAGAAATCTCGCCGAGTAGAAGAGAGCCGCCCTCCTCCTCAGCAGGGACTCCTGGCACACCTCCTCTGCGGATTAGGGCGGCTTCTGTGTCCACAGGTGACTCCTTAGTTCCAGGGCCTGCTCCGCTTTTCTCTGTTTTCTGTGAGGCAGCAGCGAGCCGTAGTGGGGAGCTTGAGACCGGGGAACCAGGCCCAAGGGGGCTCAAGGTCTCTGCTCTGACATGGCTTGGCTCTGGGCCCATGGGCAGCTCCCTGACACTGTCTGTCTCTCTGTCTCTGTCTCTCAGTCTCTGTCTCTCT
>JAJPUD010002080.1:121992-142349 GCA_023553655.1 Myrmecobius fasciatus
ACACAAGCACAAAATACAAACACACATAAACACACAAACACAAAACACAGATACACACAAATACATGCACATACAAGAAAACATCTACACAATCAAATATATACTTTTCTAGAGGGTTAAAGGGCTTCAGTGCCATTTTTCTACCTTATCGCACCTCACTCTCACACACATCATTCTTCCCGTCTCCCAGGTTCTGTCACCAAATTGTCCTTCTCCTTCACTCTCGTCTCAGCCTGCTGTGGCCACTAGCTATGTGACCTTGGACAAGACATATGACTTCCCTGAGCCTCAGTTTCCCCACTTGTAAAACAAGGACTGGGCTTTCGGAGCTCTGGCTCTCAATGATGCAATTTTGTTGGTGAGCCTCAGTCTCCCCACTTTTAGAACAAAGACTGGCCTTTCAGGGCTCTAAGACTCATTCTAGCTCTCGATCAGTGATCCAGTTTTGTTGAGTTTTCCACTCTTTATCCCACATCAGTTCACGTGTGCCTTTCTAGACACAGATTCTCTCCTACTTGGGGTCTGGCTTTGACCAATGACCTCACATGGCTTAGAGTCAGGATCCCTGAGTCACACACCCAAGGTCACATGGCCAGCCCCCTCTCTCTCCCCCCCAGGCATCTTTATATGGACTAAATGAAAAAATACCAAAGGACTGGAACACAGATTAATTGCCATGAAAACTCTGCCTCCTGATGCAGAGGGAGTCGGTGGTGCAGGGGATGGAGCGCCAAGCCTCAAGTCAAGAAGGGCTGAGTTCGAATCTGGCTTCCCCCTTCATGAGCAGGACAGCCGAGCAAGTCGTGCAAAGTCCATTGACTTCAGTTTCCTCAGTTATAATAGCAACACCCATCCATGGGCTTGTCGTGAGGGTCAGCTAAGATCGTATTGATACAAAACACTTAGCATGGTGCCTGGCACATAGTAGGTGTCTTAAAAATGCTGATTTCCTCTCTCTTCCTCAGAAAGGTAGAAGTCTGTGGGGATGGAATACTGCGTGCAGGAAAGGATTTGTCGGCTTCTTGGTCAGTTCTGCTTAGCTGAATTTTCTGCTCAAATAAGAGCTTCATGAGATCCCTGGGCTGCGATGGGGACAAGCAACTGATGTGTAAGAACCAAGAGCATCGAGTGACATTTCATATTTTAATGGTGCCTCCTATTTCCCTTTACATATAATAATCATGAAAGCATTAGGGCCGTGGGATCACAAGAACTAGAAGGGACAACTCATCGTACAAAAAAAGGAAACTGAGGAATAAAGAGGTAAAGTTACTTTCCCAGAGTCACCCACCTAGAAAGTGTCTGAGGCAAGCTTTTGCTCCAGATCCTCCAACCTTAGAGGCTGCTGGAGACAATGGACAGATTGCTCACTTGTAGTCAGGAAAAGAACTCTTCAAATCAAGCCCGAGATTCTGCTAGTTGAATGGTCCTGGGCAAATGACTTAGCCACTGGCTGCTCAGTTTCCTCCTCTGTGAATTGGGGACAATTAAAAGCAAATACCTCCCAGGGTTGTCTTGAGGAGCAAATGAAACAATATTTGTCAAGTGCTTAGCATAGAATAGTTGGTACTTAATAAATGCTTTCCCCCCTTTCTTTTTTCCCTTCCTTCATCCCTTCTTTTCTTTCTTCTTCTATACTTTCCTTATTTCCTTTCATCCTTCCTTCCTCCTTTCCTCTCATCCTTCCTTCCTCCCTTCTTCTCATCCTTCCTCCCTCCCTCCCCCTCTCTTCCTTCTTTCCTGCTTTCCTTCCTTCATTCTTGCTCTCCTTTTTCCTTCTTTTACTTCCTCCCTCCAGTCCTGCCTTTTTTCTTTCTTTCCTTCCTTTCTTCCTTCCTTCCTTTTTCCTTCTTTCCTTCCTTCTCTCCTTCCTCTTTCCTTCCTTTTGTCCTTCTCATTTTTCTTTTTTCCTTCCTTCCTTCCTCTCATCCTTCCTTCCTCCCTCCTTCCCTCCCTCTCTTCCTTCTTTCCTGCTTTCCTTTCTTCCTTCCTTCTTGCTCTCCTTTTTCCTTCTTTTACTTCCTCCCTCCGTTCCTGCCTTTTTCTTTCTTTCTTTCCTTCCTTCTTTCTCTTTCTTTCTTTCTTTCTTTCTTTTTTTCTTTCTTTCTTTCTTTCTTTCTTTCCTTCCTTCCTTCCTTTCTTCTTCCTTCCTTCCTCCCTCCCTCCTTCCCTCCCTTCCTTCACTCTTTCTTTCCTTCCTTCTTCCTTCCTTTTTCCTTCTTTCCTTCCTTCACTCCTTTTTTCCTTCCTTCCTTTCCTTCTTTCCTCATTCCACATCTCCTTCACCGGCCATACTTCCTCTCAAATGAAGAGCTAAGACTTGCCTGTCCAGTCCTCACACCATGACAGTGGGGGATTCTGCCCCCTGCCATAGCACACTCCGTGCTAGGACCTCTGAAGCTCATTTGTTCCCTGGTCCTCTTCTTCTTTGAGTGTGATGAAGGCCCCTGCCTGCTGTTCAGCCTCTCTGAATGCTGAATTATGTTCATGAGATGCTATTCCCATGGGGGGGTACAGAGCTGTAAGGAGAGCATTTTCTCCCCAGAGCACAAGAACCACAGTGAGCTTATGTCCGATGAAAACTCCCCCAGTTTCATTTTTTTCAAACTTCACACGTGGTTTCCTGTCCATGTTTATGCTCAGAGGGCACGAGGTGGGGCCGCCTCCCTGCCAGGGGAGCTCGACCCGCAGAGGGTGAGCTTGGCCCTGGGACTGCCATTCATGAAGGTAGGACCCCGGACAAATCCCATCCACGAGGAGCATAAATTGTGTTTCCCTAGCACCTCCCAGCCTCGATGTCCTCCTCCTGGACCGGGGGCTGGAGAAGCTGGGAAGGTTCCTCTGCTGATCTGTTCAAACTCCCGATCTTCTTTGATCCATTTTCCTTCCTGGTCCCAGAGGTCATGCTCATCACTCCATTTCTCTCCAGGTTTCTCGGCTGTTCATGATCACTTCACTTTCCATCAAAAGCCAGCCACCCCTCTTGTCCTCCAGTTCTCGCCCACAGCCCTCTGGGTCATCCTGGCTCCTCCACTTAGGGCCCATCCCACCTCCTGGGCAATCAGCTGCCTCATGTCCAGCTCCTCTCATGGAGGTCCCCTCCTCTCCGCTCTCACAGACCACCTGGTTCAGATTTTCATTTCATCCTTCTCCCAAGACTGGTCCTATGGCCTCCTAACTCACCTCCCTGCCTTAGGAAATTGTGTGTGTGTAGTGAGTGTGTGTGTGTGTGTGTGTGTATGTATGTGTATGTGTGAGTGTGTGTGTGTATGTATGTGTGTGAGTGTGTGTGTGTATACACATGTGAGTGTGTGTGTTGTCTTCCCTCAGTAAATTGTAGGCTCCTCCAGGACAGAGCAGCCTTTCCTGCCTGGGAATCCTCAAGGCCAAGTCCAGTGCCGGGCACTCAGTAAGTGCAGGATAAATGTCCCCCAGCTGACCAGGGCATAAGCAAGCACCTGCTCTGGGCTTCCTTTCTCCTTAGTGAGTAGGGCAGTGCCCGGGACAGAGTATTATTCCAGGAAGAAATTTCAGTTATTTAGTTGATTGTTTGAAACCAACCTATAGAATAAAGAGATATAGAGAGACAGATGTAGAGTTAGATATAGACACAGATGTAGAATTAGATATAGACACAGATGTAGAGTTAGATATAGACACAGATGTAGATATATCAGAAAATATAGCAAATATATTCCTTTCTCCCAGAGTCAACAGCCCAGAACAAAAGTAATTTTCTGTGGACTCATGAGTGAAACTGCGGTAAACCCAGGGAGGGGCTGAGCAGCCACAGCCACAATCGACATGTTAGGACATGGCGCTTGATGGTGGCTCCCACCCTGAGAGGTTCCACTATTACCATGTCTCCTTTCTCGATGAGGAAGCCCAGACTGGGAAGGGAAGTGGTTTGCCCCAGGGTCACTCAGCTCAGAGCAGAGGCAAGGTCTAACTCCCATTGTCTTGAGTCTGTGTCCCCCACTGAACCCCAAAGGCATGCAAGGACTGCCACCTTCTTCCTGCTCCCTTTCCAATATGGGAGACTGAAGTAGAACTGAATTGCCTCAAACTGGATGGAAGTGAAGGTCTCCAAACCCACAGGATCATGGAATTGCTGAAGTGGGAGGAAGGTCAGCAGCCATGGGATTTCCCATTGCCCTGGGGCTCCATATCTAACCCCCCCCCCCCGACAATGCCTATATTCCATTTTTCTGCTCAGGGATCCCCAGGGTAGCAACAGCATTGGAAGCCAAGAGACCTAAGTTCCAATGCTGACCTTTCAGAGGCTTCACTTTCCTGTTCTTCCTCTGAAAAATTATAAGGACAGGAAACATGGTTTTTAATGTCCTTTTCTACAACTAAGTCCCATGAGTCTCTAAAGATTCTCTGTACAGCCCTGACTGATCTTTTCCAAAGGTTCCACATTCTGTGCTGAAGGGCAACTAGGAGCCATAGTGGAGAGAGTGCCCGACATGGAGTTGGGAAGATCTGAATTCAAATTCTGCCTCAGACATGTATTGACTCAATGACCTTGGAAAAGAAAATTACTTTTCTCTACTTCAGTTTCCTCCTCTGTAAAAAGGAAATAGTAATAGCATCTACCTCCCAGGTCACCACAAGGGCCAAATGGAACAACATATAAAGCACTTTGCAAACTTTAAAGTTCTATATAAATGCAAATGAAAATATACTTCCACATATTTATATAGAGAGAAATATATATAGAAAAATTATATAATCTATATGTATAGAAAAATACATAGAAATATATGATAGATATTTTATATATAATAGATATTTATGTTCTTTATCTCTATAAATAAGTTCTATGTAAATATAAAGTTCTATCTAAATGGAAGGATCAGCTTCTGAGAAGTTTTAGCTTGCGGACCCTGCTCTTCTCTGCCCTGCGCTCTCTGCTCTCTCACAATCTGGCCTTCTCCATTCCAGTCTAAAGCAGACCCGAATCATTTGAATTTCTTTCAGGATGTTGTAATTTTGAAATAAAAGCTGACTTTGGTTTTATTATGGAGTTTCCTGTCTCTTCTGGTTTTCTCTTCTTTATGTTAAGGTCACTCCAAGCTCCAGTATTCTATATCCTATTTTCCAGGTTCCCTCCCACCTCAGCATCCCATGTTCCCCGTTCTAAGGCCCTTCCGGGTCAGACAAAGGATGCTTTGGCCAGGAGGTGCCGTGCTCCTGGGCTTCCCAGGGGAATCACTTATTGGGGTATTTAGAGTATGTCTTTTCTCAGAGTGGCCACGAGAGAGGGCAGAGATGCAGCGGGCCCAGAAGGCCGTTGGCCAGTCAGACCAAGGCCATCGGTGCCAGGAGAGGCCCGTTGTGTTACAGGAGGCATTGTGAAGAGCTGGGCTCCATCCACAATGGCAAGCCCCCCCACTTTGCCAGCCCACGTGCTGCTCTCTGCTACCAAACGACCAGCCCTGCGTGGGGTCCCAGCTCACAGAGTGTTCAGTTCCTTGTTGCAGGCCCCAGCCATGTCGGCACGGAGCCTCCCTGGCAGCCCATGTGAGCCTTGTCTAGACAGACAGCTGGAGATTGCCAGAGATGAGTGACAAAAACGGCGTCCCCAGCTCGGGAAAGGAGTGGGGGGGGACAAAGACGGGTCCCTCCTTCCTGTTTCTGCCAGGACAATCCTGGGGTGGGACACTGTTGGCTCTCTGTCACAGCACGGGGCTCCGGCCCAGCGGAAGTGAGATTGGGGCCCCCATCCCCTCCATCCCCACCCCGCTCTGGCAACAGAGCTTTTCCTTCCTGCCTGTCTTCCTGTCTTCCTTCCTTCCTTCCTTCCTTTCTCTATTTCTTTCTTTCTTTTTTTCCTGTCTGCCTACCTTCTTTCCTTCCTACCTTCCTTCTTTTCTATCCTTCCTCCCTTCCTCCTTCCTTCCTTTTTTCTTTTTCTTTCTTTCTCTCTTTCTTTCTTCCTTTTCTTCCTTCCTTCTTTCTTTCTTTCTTTTTTCTTTCTTTCTTTTCCTTCCTTCCTTCCTTCCTACATTCCTTCCTTCCTTCCTTTTTTCTTTTTCTTTATTTCTTTCTTTTTTCCTTTTCTTCCCTCTTTCTTTCTTTCTTTCTTTTTTCTTTCTTTCTTCCTTTTCCTTCCTTCCTTCCTACATTCCTTCCTTCCTTTCTTTCTTTTTTCCTTCCTTCCTTTCTTCCTTTTCTTTCTTTCTTTCTTTTTCCTTCCTTACTTTTCTTTTCTTTCTTTCTTTCTTTCTACATTTCCTTTCCTTTCCTTCTTTCTTTCTGTCTTTTAATGCTTATTTTTAAAATTTTCTGTCTGTCTTTCAATCAGTCTCTCTGTTCTACCTGTTTACCTGTTTGTTCATCTGTCTTATCTCTCTGCCTATCTATCTATCTGTCTACTCATCCATCCATTCATCAATTTATGTTATTCCCTCCTCTCCCTGATTAGACTGTAAATTGCCTGATCACAGGGATTGCTTTCATTTCTGTCTTTTCATCTCACAGTGAGAACACCTGGAAGGTAGAAGAGATTTAAAAATCTATTTTTTTTAATTTAATAAAACTAAAAACAACAATCATAATGGCTTACATTGATATAGCATTTTAATATTTTCAGAGCATGTTTCATATATTACATAAGATGATCCCCACAACACTCCTGGAAGGTAAAAGCTATTGTTATCCCTTTTTAAAGAAGCTGTACTGCAACAAGACTATACGATGATCAATTTGATGGACATGGTTCTCTTCAACAATGATATGATTCAAACCAGTTGTTCTGCGATGAAGATAGTCATATACATCCAGAGAGAGGCCTGTGGGAACTGAGAGTGAACCACAACACAGCATTTTAATGCTTTCTGTGAATATTTCCATGCATTCTGTTTTCCTTCTTAGGTTGTTTTTTCTTCTTCTCTTTCTAGATCTGATGTTTCTTGTGCAGTAAGACAACTGTATAGATATGTATACATGTATTGTATTTGTCATATAATTTATCCTATTTAGCATGTATTAGATTACCTGTCATCTGGGGGGGGGTGGGGGGAAGGAGGGGAAAAGCTTGGGAAAAAAAAAGTTTTTGCAAAGGTCAATGTTGAAAAGTCACCCCTATGTTTTGTAAAAAAAAAACTTTATAAAAAAAAAAAAAAAGAAGCTGTACTAAGTGTACCATGTGAAGAAAAGCCAAAACAGTCTCTGTCCTAAAGGTGTTCACACTCTGATGGAGAGAAACAACCTGCAAATTGCTCTGTGCAGATAAGATTTTATATAGACAGATAGGTGGATATGGACACACAATATGTATGTATATATACGTATATATATATTATATACGTATATATAAAGAGAGAGAGAGAGAGAGAGAGAGAGAGAGAGAGAAGCATATAGGTGTGTATATATTGGAGTTGCCAACATTGTGGTGATTAAAATTATGGCACCGATAATAAAAAAGACCGAGACAGAGCTCTGAGACAATAGCATTTTATTAAAAGGTCCGTGGTCCCCTCTAAGGAAGCAGACCTCAGATCTTCCTCATGATATAGAGTCCTTCCAGGACCTTATTTTTATAGGGCAGTCATTCAAGAAGAGCCATTCCAACTACAATCATTTTATCAATTAGCATACGATGCATAAGTTAAAATAAGCAATATGTCAGCAAGGACACAAGTTGGGGGAAGCAAGGAATATCTCCAAATAAGATGGACGTGGCCCTACTTTATTTGAGCAGGAGGAAATGGTCCAAGCCACCACAGTCAATGACCTAAGTGGTCATAAGATGGTCATCTGCTCCTACTGGACAAGTGATTGGTCCAGAGGTCAAAAGATTTGGGGGGACTTTCCAGTAGTTGTGATCTCTGCCACATTGGGCTTGATCACCATCACAAGGCAAGAAGGGTGGAAGTTTTTAGTTCACTTCCTATCGTTAAGCAAGTGAACTTAGAATCTGCTGCTCACAGCTCTGGGCCTTATATACAGAACTTGGATATGATTCTATCAAATTTATTCATCTGATTGGAATAGAGTAAAAGTAGACTACTCTGAAGGAATACTTATGAGGAAAAATGCTGTCCATACCCAGAACTTAAGTCTGAATACAGACTGAAACACACTCTTTTTTTTTAACTTTCCTTTTTTACTTCATTTTTTGACTTTTTTTTGAGGGGGGGGAGAAGAAATCTATGTTTTCTTTCACAATATAATTTTTATGAAAATGTTTTGCCTAACTTCATATGTGTCTTCTTAATGGGTGTGGGGAGGAAGGAAGAAAATCTGTTACTCAAAGTTTTAAAAACAAATGTAAGAAAATTGCCCCATACCTAACACCATATACCAAGATAAGATCTAAATGGGTTCATGATCTAGATATAAAGAGGGACTTTGTAAGTAAGTTAGAGGAACGTAATATAGTTTATCTCTCAGACCTGTGGAGATGGAATAAATTTATGTCCAAAGAAGACCTGGAACTCCTAATTGAACACCAGATGGATAATTTTGATTATATTAAGTTAAAAAGTTTCTGTACAAACAAAACAAATGCAGACAAGATTAGGAGGGAAGCATCAAATTGGGAAATCATCTTTACATTTAATGGTTCTGATAAAGGCCTCATTTCTAAAATATATAGAGAATTGTCTCATATATATAAGAATTCAAGCCATTCTCCAATTGATAAATGGTCAAAGGATATGAACAGACAATTTTCAGACGAAGAAATTGAAATTATTTCTGGTCACATGAAAAGGTGCTCCAAATCACTATTGATCAGAGAAATGCAAATTAAGACAACTCTGAGGTACCACTACACACCTGTCAGATTGGCTAAAATGACAGGAAAAGATAACGATGAATGTTGGAGGGGATGTGGGAAAACTGGGACACTAATACATTGTTGGTGGAACTGTGAACGGATCCAGCCATTCTGGAGAGCAATTTGAAGCTATGCTCAAAAAGTTGTCAAACTGTGCATACCCTTTGACCCAGCAGTGTTTCTACTGGGCCTATATCCCAAAGAGATCTTAGAGGAGGGAAAGGGCCCCACATGTGCAAGAATGTTTGTGGCAGCCCTTTTTGTAATGGCTAGAAACTGGAAACTGAAGGGATGCCCATCAATTGGAGAGTGGCTGAATAAATCATGGTATATGAATGTTATGGAATATTATTGCTCTGTAAGAAACGACCAGCAGGACAATTTCAGAGAGGCCTGGAGGGACTTGAATGAACTGATGCTGAGTGAAACGAGCAGAACCAGGAGATCATCATACACAGCAACAACAGTATTACATGATGACCAATTGTGATGGACATGGCTCTCTGCAACAAAGAATTGTCTCAAACCAGTTCCAATTGTTCACTGAAGAAAACCATATACACCCAGAAAGAGGGACATGAAATATGGTCCACAACGTAACATTTTCATGATCTCTATTGACATTTGCTTGCATTGTGTTGCCTTTCTCTGATTCTTTTTTTTTCTTGTAGATAGGATTTTTCTTGCATAACTTCTCAAGCATTTCAACATTATTAACATGTAGTGGACTTCCTGCCATCTGGGGGAGGGGAAGGGACTGGGGGTAAAATTTGTAATGGAAAGCTTTGTAAAGATCAATGTTGGGGAACTACCCATATATATGTTATACAAATAAAAAGCTTTAATAAAAAAAGAAAATAAATGCTTGTTATCTGAAAAAAAATCTTATATAAAAATTTAAAAAAAAAAGAAAATTGCTTGACATGTAACTGAGGCAAATAAAAACTTTAAAATATTGAAAAATAGCTGGCAGCAAGATAACTATATAAATCTGTATACATGCATTAGATTTATCATATATTTTAAGATATTTAACTTGTAGTGGGCTACCTGCCATCTAGGGGAGGGAGTGGGGGAAGGAGGAAAAATTTGGAACAGAAAGTTTTGCAGGGGTCCATGTTGAAAAATTGCCCATGCATATGTTTTGCAAATAAAAATCTTTAATAAAAAAAAGAAGAATACCTGGCAGACCATGGGCTGGATATGAATCAAAGGTGATCTCAGACTTCCTTAAGAAAGGCAGAAACAGAGGCAAAAGAGAGATTCTCCTGTTCTACTGAGACCTAGCTGCTGACCCATCTGGAGCCACACTTGGAAGGAGGACAGAGACAATCAGGGAGCCCCAGAGAAGGGTGATGAGCAAGTTCCAAAGAATTAGAACACTAAGAAAAGAGCATCAGAACTGGGAAACAATTTTTTTTCCTTCTTTTCTTTTTTCTTTTTTTTTCCTGAGGCAATTGAGGTTAAATGACTTGCCCAAGGTCACATAGCTAGGAAGTGTTACGTGTCTGAGGTTAGATTTGAACTCAGGTCTTCCTGACTTCAAGGCTGGTGTGAAAGATTTTTCTTCAAAGAGTGAGTTCTCCACAAGATTTTACCAGGGTCAATTTTGAAAAATTATCCATGCATACATTTTGAAAATAAAAAGCTTTAATTAAAAAAGAATGGGTTCTAGACTTTGAATGAACTGTGGAACATGGAATGTGAGAGCCAAAAATAATAGGCCTACTATGTACCAGACACTACAAATATTACCTCATTCAACTTGTGTTAGAGGTGCTATGATTCCCATTTTACAGTTGAAGAAATTGAGGCAGGCTGTGATTATGTCTCCAGTTTCTGCACATTTAGAAGCTGTCTGAAGTTATATTTAAATCCAGGTTTTCCTGACTCCAGACCACTGTTCTATCCACTGCACCAATCAGCGGCTTCCTTAGGTTACTTTAAAGGACCTCGGCATCTAGAACAAAGAATTCTAAAGTTCTCAGGGACCTTGGTATGCAAGAACCAAGAGCTGTCAGTCCACTACTCCTCATTACCTCATCTACAGGAATCAAGGAATAAACACCGTCCATGGTCTCCCCAAAATTAACATCCCACCGACAACATGGGATGGATGGAAGACTTAGCAGGGAGAAGATGAGATCAGTTGGTGAGACCCGTGTTCCACCCACGCTCTGCTCACTTTCAGAGGAAGGGCTGGGACGATTGATTCTCTTTTATTTTTTAAAGCATTAAAGTCACGGCTTTGGATCCCCCTCCAAGTGAATCCTTTTCAGACCCTCCCTTCTTTCCAGGACTCTTCCATCTCTCAAAATAGCCACATCAATGATTAATAGCATCTTCACAATTTCCCAAATAAGCTCATCTCACACTGGGCTTCCCTCACCTGGAGAGGGGATTGAGTCATCCTCAATGGAAAGGATTCTCAGCCCCAGCTCCAAAGCACTTCTTTCTCAGCATTAAATCATTTGATAATAAAATGGCTTTTCAAGGCGCCCGCCGTGAGGTACAAACCCAGCCCCGACATTTCAGGAGGAATAGGAATAATATGAACAGCTCACATTTCCAAGTCACTTTATGGTTCACAAAGGGTTTTCTTCACTATTCTAAAAACTCAAATGTGACATATATAGATTTATATATACACACATGTGTCTGTATACATATATACACATGTATCTATCTATCTATCTATATCTATATCTATTTATATATCTATATCTATTTATATCTATCTATCTATATCTATATCTATTTATATATCTATATATATTTATCTATCTATATCTATATCTATTTATATATATATATATATATATTTATATCTATCTATATGTATATCTATCTATTTATATCTATCTATCTATATCTATATCTATTTATATATATATATATTTATCTATCTATCTATATCTATATCTATTTATATATCTATCTATATCTATATCTAGATATCTATATATATACACACATACATATATTAGTATGCAGTTTTGTTTCTGGGATACAAGCAGAAGCTCTGAGTCCTCCCTTGCTTGGCTCCCACCTCCCTTTCACCTTTTTTTTTTTCCACATTGATCCCCTGTGACATTATTTATTCTATCCCAGGGCCCACCTTAGACCAGAATCCTATTCTTTGTCCAATGCTCCTGCACAGAATTTCTGCTGCACTGCTGCCTTGGGGAACCCCCAGTTCCTCCTGTGCCAAGTCTTCCTGACCTACTCGTTAGTCTTCTTATTCTTGACGTTCCATGAATATTTATGCACTTCCATATGTTATCCTACCCATGAAACGCAAGCTCCATGAGGGCAGGACTGCTTCCTTCTCATGTTTCTATGTCACCAAGCAGACATCCCAGAGCTTCTCTTAAAAAAGCCAGACTTGGGGCAGCTGGGTGGCACAGTGGTTAGAGCACCAGCCCTGAAGTCAGGAGGAGCTGAGTTCAAATCTGGTCTCAGACACTGGAAATATAGAAATATTTCCATGGCTGTGTGACCCTGGGCAAGTCACTTAACCCCAATTGCCTCAGCAAAAAAAAAAAAAAAACAGACTTTTGCTTTCCTTAATGCAGAAAGTCTCTTGGGTCAGGGGCTTCATGCACGTAGACCCCCTGCAAATGCAGCCACTTCCTTTCTCTGCCATGTACATCTTAGGGAGCTCCCTGCAGCACTGAGCGTCACACAACCGACACGTGACCAAGATTTGAAGTCCAGCTGGCCTGGAACTTGCCTATTTTGTACACTGAGCAGAGTTGGAAAGAAGCAAACTACCTGAGGTAGTTGGGATTGATATTTACGTCCCAGGTTTGTTGATGGGGGAGCCGGGGGAACAGAAATATTCACAATCACGAGTGAAGAATCACAGAAAAAAGATTACAACTCAATCCTTAAAGAGGAAACGAGTTAACAAAGAGTAAGTAAAACTCCTGCAAAATGGTAAAGTCTGACACTGGAAATTGCTCTAAACTTGAGAGTTATCGGAGATCCCAGAATTTTCACATTGGAATTGTATGACTTTGGCCACTTACTTCCTCTGACCTCAGTTTTCCCATTTGAAAAATGGAGGGGACACATTAAATGGTGTCTGTAGCCTCTTCCAACCCTGGATGTCTGGGTGCATAATCAAAGATCTTGTGTCCATGGAGAGCCCCTTGGCTTTCTTGTTGCTGTTGGTCATTGGTCCTGGGAAACAAGAACCCCTGAGCAGGGGAGTCCTTGGGCCCAGTCCAACACCATCATTCCCTGCCTTCTTCCCCTTGGAGGGCTTCCTGATTATTACTGCCCACGCTTCCCATAAAACAGGCTGCCCTGGGCTGGTACCTCTCCATCGCATGATGTCACAGACTTGGGAAGTAGAGAGCCCTCCCATGTGAAACTGGAAGGTGAGCCTCCTTTATACCCTTCTAACCAAAAAGTGGGTGTCTTTCCTTCTCGCTCCAGCAAGAAATGATGAAAGGGAAGGAATCATAAAATCATAGAGCACAGAGAGCCAGAGCTGGAAGGGGCCTGCAGACATGGAACATGGAAGGCCGGAACTATGGGGTCTGGAAAACTTGAATTCAAATCCTGACCCAGTCAGTCCTCGCTGTGTGACACGGGGAAAGTCGCCCAGCTTTTGTGCCTTGGTTTCATTACATGGGGATGACAAGAGCATCTGTGTCTCAGGATTGTTGCGGGGATTCAATGAGGTAACACACGGACAAGGTTCTGAGAACGGCGATATGCTGCATCAATGCTGGCGACATTAGCAGTCAGGACCAAAGCTCTTTTTGGAAAAAGGGTAATTGAGGTGCAGAGACCAAAGGGAAGCAGTCCTTGCCCCCGGGTCTTCACGATAGAGCTCAGAAGAGAGATTAGGGCTGGACACATATTTGGGATTGATCAACAAAGAGATGATAGTTGAATTAATGGCAGTTGGATTCATAAAGAAGGCATATGGAGAGAAGAGAGTTCAAAACAGAACATATACTTGTAGGAAAGATAAGCATTCATTCATCCACCCTCCTATCTATCCATCTATATATACATATATACAGAATACATTCATTTGCACATTCATTCATCCACCCTTATTTCTACCCATCTATATATACATACGTACATAATACATTCATTTGCACATTCATTCATTCATTCATTCATCCACCCACCCTTCTTTCTACCCATCTATATATACATACATACATAATACATTCATTTGCACATTCATTCATTTATTCACCCATCCTTCTATCTATTCATCCACATATATATATATGTGTATATATATATATATATATATATACATACAGGATACATTCATTTGCACATTCATTCATTCATCCACCCTTCTTTCTACCCATCTATATATACATAATACATTCATTCATTCATCCATCCTTCATTCCATTCATCCATATATATAAATACATACACAATACATTCATTTGCACATTTATTCATTCATTCATTTATCCATCAACTTACATATGGGGAAACTGAGGATCCTGAATCAAAAGTTTTAAGAATTCCCCTGCAATATCAAGGCTGACTCATTCAGAGACTACCCTGTGGTTCTGCTGGAATTTTGTTCCATTGGTTCTTTAGAAATTGGACTAAAAAGAAACAACATCAAGAGGATTTCAGAGAGGCCTGGAGAGACTTGCAGGAACTGATGCTGAGCGAAATGAGCAGAACCAGGAGATCATTATACACGGCAACAACAAGACTATACGATGATCAATTCTGATGGACATGGCTCCCTTCAACAATGAAATGTTTCAAACCAGTTCCAATTGTTCAGTGATGAACAAAAGCCATCTACATCCATGGAGAGGCCTGTGGGAACTGAGTGTGGACCACAACACAGCATTTTCACACTCTCTATTAATGTTTCCTTGCTTTTTGTTTTCCTTCTCAGGTTTTTTTTTCTTGTAAATCCAATTTTTCTTGTACAGCAAGATGACTGTATAAATATGTATACATATATTCTATTTGTCAAGTATTTTAACATAACTAACATATATTAGACTTCCTGCCATCTAGGGAGGGATGAGGGGAAGGAGAGAAAAATTTGTAACAGAAAGCTTTGTAAGGGTCAATGTTGAAAAATTACCCGTGCCGGATCCAACCATTCTGGAGATCAATTTGGAGCTATGCTCAAAAAGTTGTCAAACTGTGCATACCCTTTGACCCAGCAGTGTTTCTACTGGGCCTATATCCCAAAGAGATCTTAGAGGAGGGAAAGGACCCCACCTGTGCAAGAATGTTTGTGGCAGCCCTTTTTGTAGTGGCTAGAAACTGGAAACTGAAGGGATGCCCTTCAACTGGAGAGTGGCTGAATAAATGATGGGATATGAATGTTATGGAATATTATTGCTCTGTAAGAAACGACCAGCAGGACGATTTCAGAGAGGCCTGGAGAGACTGACAGGAACTGATGCTGAGTGAAACGAGAAGAACCAGGAGATCATTAGACACGGCAACAACAATATTACATCATGATCAATTCTGATGGACATGGCTCTCTGCAACAAAGAATTGTCTCAAACCAGTTCCAATTGTTCACTGAAGAAAACCATATACACCCAGAAAGAGGGACATGAAATATGGTCCACAACGTAACATTTTCATGATCTCTATTGACATTTGCTTGCATTGTGTTGCCTTTCTCTGATTCTTTTTTTTTCTTGTAGATAGGACTTTTCTTGCATAACTTGTTAAGTATTTCAACATTATTAACATGTAGTGGACTTCCTGCCATCTAGGGGAGGGGAAGGGACTGGGGGTAAAATTTGTAATGGAAAGCTTTGTAAAGATCAATGCTGGGGAACTACCCATATATATGTTATACAAATAAAAAGCTTTAATAAAAAAAAGAAAAGAAAAGAAAAATTACCCATGCTTATATTTTGCAAATAAAAAACTTTAAGAAAAAAAAAAGGAAATTGGACTAAAAACACAGAACCTCAAAGCTGCTGGGGATCTGAGCCCTAGGGATCTGACCCCTAACCTATGATAACCCTACTCTTGTATGCTTCACTTACTAATTCATCAGTTCAGGGAACTTCCAGTATGGAAACTTCCTCCTTCAGCCTGTACCATATGGTCCCCAAGAGGTGCCTGGCCCACTGAGCGCTCACAGTTTGTGTCCAGCGGGTTTCCACCATTGGGATGCGTCAGAAGCGAGATTCACACTCAATTCTGTTAAATCCCGAGACCGGCCCTCTCTCTATTATATGGCACTGCCTTTTTGGTCTATTTATTTTATAAAAATAACTATTTTTCATCAAACTCCGAGTAAGAGAAGAATGGATTGATGCCCCGAGAAAGATGGAAGATGAACTGCATCCCTCCTCTCAGCAGGGATGGGGATGATGAGCAAGGAACACAGTACACCTTGGCAGGTGAGGCGACTGCCTAGATTGTTTCTCACTAAACTGGCTTTCTTTGTTATAAAGAGATGTCTTCTGGGAGCAGGAAGTGATAGCCGGAAATGGCGGCGATTTCAAAATATTAGACGTCAATAAAGTTAATTTTCAAAAACAACAAAGACAGAAAGGAAAAGGTTCCGGCCTGAAAGAGACCCTGCCCTGAGTCAGAATTGCTCCGTTAAAGGGCCTTGATTCCTCCCTCATAGCTGTTGTGGAATCAGAGGATTGTTTCCCCAGGAAGACTTCTGCAGAGCCCATAATGTGGGAGGCAGGCGTACTGAGGAGGGCCCAGAGCACTGTGGGGGCCTGGGAGGAAGGCGGTGGATGGGGGATCTTCACACACCCCAGGACTGATCCCAGTCAGGGTCTTTGTCATGGGATACAAAAATGTTTGCTGCACTAGTATTTTTGGGGGGAAGGAGCAGCCCCAGGAGATGAAGTATCGGATTTGGAGAGCGGAACTGCGATGCGAGTCAAGAGCAGAGGCGAGAATGGAGGGAATTGGATCTTCCTTTTCCATAGGCTCCCTGTGGAGAGTGCCAGGGAGAAAGAGAACTGGAAAATGCATTGTCTTAGGCACAGGCTGGCACCCTGGCACCAGAGAGCTCTCCAGTTTGGGAGGACAGGCCAGAGGATGAGGAAGGGAGAGAGAGGAGAAGGAAGGAAGGAAGGAAGGAAGGAAGGAAGGAAGGAAGGAAGGAAGGAACGAAGGAACGAAGGAACGAAGGAACGAAGGAAGGAAGGGAAAGAGGGACAGAGGGAGGGAGGAAGGAAGGAAGGGAGGGAAAGAGGGACAGAGGGAGGGAGGAAGGGAGGAAGGAAAGAAGGAAGGAAGGAAGGGAGAGAGGGACGAGGGAGGAAGGAAGGGAGGGAGGGAGGGAGGAAAAAAGCAAAGAAGGTAGGTGGCAGGTGACGAGTCCTCACCTTGGTCCCTTTAGGATTTTTTAACATAATCCCAGTGAAGTCAGTCAACAAACATTTATGAGCTGCTGATTGCGGGGGCCCGGGCACTGGGCTCAGAGGAGTCCCTGCCCTCCAAGAACTCACATTGCAATGGAGAAGTCAGAATGTAAACGACATCCACGGCCCGTGGCCTTCCAGCTCTGTAGAGCCGGGGATGGATCTGGACTCATTTCCTGTGTCCTTCTGGTCTTTGTGGTCACCAGCCAGAGTTTCCAGCAAATACCATGGGCAGTTGAGCAAAACCTCCTTTCCTCTCCTTTCCTAGGCCAGGGGGTGGATGGTCCTGAGCTGGCCAGGTTAGCCTTCCAGAGGCAAATGCTGAATACAACTTTCCCAAAGATCCTAAAACCAAACTGGGAGGACTTGGTTCACTGTTTTCTTGTGGGGAGAGGGAGCCTGGAAGCTCTGGAGACAGGCCCAGAAAAGTGTTTCTCAGCCCCTTTTAATCTCTTCACTCCTTCCAACAAAAGCCAGACCACTGAATGTTGGGAGCCCGGGCAGACGAGCAGGTCAGGGGATTATGAGTTAACACCCTAAGGTCAAAGTTGGCGTTAAAATTGGAAAAACGACTTACTTCCACAGGCTCAGAAAGAACGGCTGGCAGTATGGCACCAGACACAGTTTAAGATTTAATCTCATTTACAGACCATAATGTCGAAACAGAACATGGCTCTGCATGGGGGTCAACCACCCAAAGTTGAACTTTACTCATTAACTCGCCTTGGGGGGAGGGTGCCGGTTACTGGTAGTACTGATGACAATCCCAAGAGTGGGCCCAGCTCCAACCAGAAGACCTGGGGTCAAAGCCCTGAACGTGTGAACAGGTAATTCTCTCCAGCTGTGAGTTATAGGGGCAGTGCCCGTCTGCATCCAGGGGGAGGGGTGCTCCCCTGCACTAATGACATCCCAGAAGGAGATCAGCACATCAGGAAGCTTGGGGTGAGGAAACTCCCCCAAAGTGGGCCAGTGGCGGTTTAGAGAGAGAACTCAAAGTGGGGGGCACCCAGACTGCCCACAAAGGCACGAGGATGGCATTGGGAAGGTCTATGTGCGCTGCTGAAATAGCCAGCCTTAAATAAGAGCCCCGGGGACCACCACCGGCAACCAGGGAGAGTTTACCAGGGACTCACCATTCTGGCCTAAACTCTGGAGATACAAATTCAAGCAAAAAGAACTGCCCCTGACCTCAAAGGGCTTCCACTCTAATGGGGAAAGGCAAGGCATAAAAAGGTACTGGGGAGGGGGCGTTCCTGTCCAGAAGTCCAGAGCTGGAGGAAGGCTGAAAGATCATGGACCGTCTTCGAAATGGAGGTTCAGGGGAGGACGTACCCATGAGGGAAAGGATGCGCTAAATTAGAGGGACATCCCAGCATGAAAAGGCTGTAGGAGGGTGAGAAGGCCACAAATCTGGAGAACAGAAGCAGAACCAGGAAATAAGCACTTATTAAGCTCCTATTATATACCAGACAAGTAGCATCTCTCTCAGTCCTCACAATGACCTCGGGCGGTGGGTGATATTATTTTCCCCATTTTACTGAGGTACCTGAGGTGGACAAAGATGAAGTGACTTGTCCAGAGTCACCCAGCTAGTGTCTAAGGTGGGACGAACTACGTCACCGAGCCACATGACACCTGCAGGGCCTGAGGTGTCCGTCTGGACTTTGAGGAGAAGTCATCGGGTACGAGTTTCTTTTTTAAGTCGTGTTTTTACAATTCTTTGACTAATCTTTATTCACCACAGGTGTTATGTGAACATTTCAGAAAATCGTTTCAAGTTTCACCGTTTTTAGCTCTAGCTCCCTCATCTCAGCCTTCATTCCCTTGTTAAGAGGGAACCCCTTACCCTGACACTGCTTAGCCCACTGGAGTAGGAAGATGGGGTGGGTCTCTCCCTGTCCCGGACCTACCTCCAGCTCCTGCCCCAAGCCTCCATTGGCCTCTTAGGACCTTGTGTCCGTTAGTCCTGATTCTGTCCCTGGAAAGGAAATCCATCACAGAATTATTCCCCTAAAGCTGAAAGCCCCTCAGAGACCAACTGACCCAACTCTCTATCTTTACAGATTGGAAAACTGAGGCTCAGGGAGCCCTGCCGATTTCCCCAATGCCCCGTGGGAAGCCAGGTTCAGTTACTTGAGATCAGATACCACACCTTTGCTCCCCACGGGGACCAGAGTCCGCCATAATGTCCCCAATGCCCTGAAGACAAAGAACCAGGGAGCAGCAGCACATGGGGGGCAGAAGCCCCAGCCTCAGCCCTGCAGGCGAGCAGGAGCCCAGAGGAAACTCATCCGTTTAGGAAGCAGGAGCGGGGACGGAGAGGCCGTGTCCAAGCCCATGATGCATGGCCACGAGAGCGCCGTGCTGCCGGCCCACGTGTGGCGGGGCCCGCATCCCAGGATCCCCGGCTCCTTCTGCCTGTAGGACAGTGAGGTCATTCTCCCATTAAGCTCAGACCCGGCGAGACCCTCTCGACGTGTCCGAGCACTCAGGGGATCTCGCCAATTCCAAGGGGATTGCAGAGAGTCCAAGAGACGAGGTCCGAGGCCACGGGTCAGCAAGGGCAGCCAAGACTCATCCGTCTGCGATGGCGTCACTCTCACCCCGGCTCGAGGCAGGGGGATGTAGGAGATGACCCCTCCTCTAGCCGGAGGCCTGTGGGACTCGGTGACTTTGTCCACAGTGACAGTGATGCATGTCAGGGAGGTTGTTAACCTCCCTGCAGAACAATTAGCTCTGTCTCTTCCTTACTAATTGTGTATAAGGCAGAATAGGCAAAGCTTCCATTTTCCTTTTGGTTACATTTTAATATTATTGCAAAAAAAAGAAAAATTTTAATACTAAATTTTCATACTTATAACACAAAAATATTTCTATTTTTATTATATTATTCTAATGTATTGTATAGTATATTATATACTAGAGAATAGAAATATAGAACATTATAAAGATAGACCATTGTTTGTTATATTATATGGTATAATACATACTAAAGAATAGAAATATCGAGCATTATAAAGCTAGACCATTGTTACATTATATGGTATAATATATACTAGAGCATAGAAATATCGAGCATTATAAAGATAGACCATTGTTTGTCATATTATATGGTATATTATGTACTAAAGAATAGAAATATCGAGCATTATAAAGCTAAACCATTGTTTGTTATATTATATGGTATAATATAT
>JAJPUD010002080.1:142359-156306 GCA_023553655.1 Myrmecobius fasciatus
GCATAGAAATATAGAGCATTATAAAGATAGACCGTTGTTTGTTATATTATATGGTATAATATATACTAGAGAATAGAAATATCGAGCATTATAAAACTAGAGCACTGTTTGGAATCTGCTACCCCATCCATATTTCAGAATCCGTTTTATTTATGTACGGTGACTGAGGAATGGACCCTGGCTATTACTGTGAGAAGCACATGGATCACAGAAAGATGGACCTCAGGGACCGCAGGGGACACCAACTGCACCCATTCCCATTTTACGGATGAGGAGACTGAGGTCCGGGGACATGGACTCATTCACCCAAGGATGCACGGCCCAAAGCCTTCTGCCTCCATCCATCCCTGGCTGGCTCCTGGCCAACCCTGGATGTTATCACTCGTGATCAAGGCATAATATCGGCCCAGGCTCTCTTTGATGGCGACGCTGGCTCCCCACCAAAGAGACCATTCTTTCTCCTGGATTAAGTGAGATAATAAGGTGATATTTATCTTGCACTGAAAGGTTTTCCGGGTACTTTCCAGACACTGTTTCCTTTAAGAGCTAAGTGGCCATCTTGTCCATCCCCCTGCACCATTTTACAGAAGAGCCAACTGAGGCCTAGAATGATTCATTTGTTTCCTTCTGATCTATCGATTTGAACTCAGGTTACTCTTGTACTTTTTCACTATTTCTCTCGTGAAAGAACAGAGAAAGGATGCAACTTGTTCAGGAAATAACTGCTCCTCGAATGGACTAATCATTCAACCAAGAATCACTTTCTTTTTTTTAGTAAAGCTTTTTATTTTCAAATCATAGGCAAGGATAATTTTTCTATCTTTATTTTATTTATTTATTTATTTATTGCTGAGGCAATTGGAGGTAAGTGACTTGCCCAGGGTCACACAGCCAGGAAGTTCTAAGGGACTGAGACTAGATTTAAACTCAGGTCTTCCTGACTTCAGGGCTGGTGCTCTATCCACTGCACCACCTAGCTGCCCTGCAAGGATAATTTTTCAACATTGACCCTTACAAAGCCTTGTGTTCCAAATTTTCCCCTCCTTCCCTTAGATGGCAAGTAATCCAATATATGTTAAACGTGGTAAAATATATGTTAAATCCAATATATGTAAACATATTTATATAATAATCTTTCTGCACAAGAAAAATCAAATCAAAAGGGAAAAAAAGGAAAATAAAATGCAGGCAAACAACAAAAAGCGTGAAATCCTATGTTGTGATTCACACTCAGTTCCCACTGGGTGCAGATGGCTCTCTCCATCACGAGGCCATTGGACCTGACCTGAAGCACCTCACGCCAACAATCTCTTTCTCTGTGCCAGACAGCACCCCGATGTAGGGATACAGACAGCAGCAAAACAGTCCTGCCCTCAGGGAGCCGACAGTCCCTCAGGAAAGACAGCACGGCTACCCAGAAGCATCATGAGAAGAAATACAGTCCGAGGTGTTTCATGGGGGGCTCCCACCTGGCCCCCTTCAAGGCCATCATTTCGTTTCTGAAGCTAGAGATTCCCTGTCGTTTTTTGATTAACAAGCTGTTCCATTTCTTGGCCCTTTCTCCCAATGCACCCCGCCCCGTTCACCGGTTCAGAAGTTGCTATCAAGGACGTGATTTCAAAGGAGAAAAGCATTCATGGCTGGAGGAGACGTGAAAATTCATCGAGAGCAACTTTGAAAATGAGGAAATGGCGGCCCAAAGTGACCCAGGTGGCAAGTCCCCCCCAATCAGGCAGTCCCTGCATCTCTTAGGAAGCCCTGCCCTGACCCAAATACTGGAGATAAAGAGAGAAAAAAAACAGTCCCCACCTTTAAGGGCTCGTGCTCTAAGGGGGAGCCATATATGAGTAACCAGAAACAGCGGGGAGATGAGTGAGAACAAAGTCACTGGTATAAGGGGGTCCCGGGAAGGATAGTACAGGAGGTGGGGCTGAAGGTGAGCATCTCTTCCCGTTGCATCCAAGTCCCAGTGGACTCCGAGGAAGACGACTTTTCCAGGAGTTTGATTGAAGGTGGGTTTAGAATCTGGGCTCCTGGGCAGGGGGAGCCTTTCTAGCCAATGGATCACCAAGTAGCCGATACTGAACCCGGGTTCCTATTGAAGAGGCAGCCTGGGGCAGGGGAGAGAGCGGTCCCCAAGGGGAAGTGGGGGAAATCAGGAGAAAGGGGCTGAGGGGAAAACATTGCAGGCCTTGGGGAAGGCCAGTGCTGTAGAGATGACAGCATCGAGTCTTGGAAAATGGCGGCTGGAGCTGGATCTGGGTGAAACAGGAGGCTGAAAGGGACCAGAGTGGAGGGCTTCGGGTGCAGCGCAGATGGCTCTGATCCTGAGGTGATGGAGGGGCCACGGTCACATCTGAGGCCCAGAAGGATCACTCTAACAGCTTCCTAGGTGGAGGATGAGCTAGAGCAAGGAGAGCCTTGAGGCAGGGGGACCGAGCAGTGAAGTCCTGCAATAGTCCAGGTAGGAGTTAGTGTGAAGCCTCCCCCGTCATCAGTAAGGCAAGATTTGCATCTGGGACTCCAAAAGCACCGCTCTCTCCCCTGCCCCAGCCTGCCTCTTCAATAAGAGCCTGGGTTCAACATCGGCTACTTGATGATTCAGTGCTAGAAAGGGTCCCCTGCCCAGTGGCCCAAACTTGAACCCCTCATTCAGTCAGACTTCATTGGTGCCCCTTGGGACTTGGAGGCAAGTGGAAGAAATGCACCTGAATTTCCATTCGTGGCAAAGGAAATGGAGAACTGGGTCTGGGCCCTCTTGGGATTCCTGCTGTTGTTTCAAGAAAGGAATTGTTTGCACAGCTCCCTTTACCTGGCTTTGTTTGGGAGAGGGGGTTTTGCTTTTAACAACCCTTGGGCATGTGAAGTAAACATGAACCTTTTAACACTTGCGCCAGGATTAAAAAGAAAAAGAAAACTAGACAAAAGCTTGCAAGCTTAATAGTGTTCACTGATCTTATATCGAGAGAGAGACAGACAGACACAGAGAGACACAGAGACACAGAAACAGAGAAACAGAGAGACAGAGAGACAGAGACACACAGAGACCCAGAGAGAGACAGAGACAGTGAGAACAGAGACACAGAGACAGAGATACAGAGACAGAGAGAAAGAGAGACAGAGACACACAGAGTCCCAGAGAGAGACACACTGAGAGTCAGAGAGACAGAGACAGAGAGAACAGAGAGAGAGACAGAGACAGAGAGAAAGACAGAGAGGGGGGAGGAGACAGAGAAGCAAAGGATTCAGAGGATTTGAGAGCTGGGCAGGAAAGGTCTCTGAAGTGTAGCTATCTGAGGAAAGATGACAGTTCAGAGCCAAAAGATCTAAGTCTGAAATTGGCTTCTGCCCCTTACAAAGTTGAATGGCACTGGACGAGTCATTTTCCTCTTCTGTTCCCTTCTTCCTCAGCTATAAAATGAGCTGGAGAATAGTGCCGGCCCCACAGAGATCCCAGGAGCAAGGCTCCAGCTTGGCAGCCCCCTCCCACCCCAAGCATACCTTAACCATAAATGACAGGGCAGTGGCAATGAGGGAAAGGATGGAGATGGGGGCCTGGGTGGGGTCTTAGGTGGGACCCTTAAGATCCCACTTATTCTGAAACCTATTCCATAGTCACCCCCTTTGTTTTCCACTGGAAGAAAGTGAGATCCCAGAGAAGGAAAGGGGCAAGCTGAACAAGAAGAGGCACCCCAAAGTGCTTACCCAGCCCAGCTTCCTGACACAAGGGACTCTGTTCCTTAGAAGGGAGCCACGGTCTGGGCTTGAGCTACAGTTATCTCCATTTAATGAAGGATCTTCCTGAGTCAAGTCCATATCTTTCTGCTTCATCACCTAAAGATATTTCATAATAAATTGCTAATAATGTGCTTGCTAATTGGCTTATTGGGATTTAATTGTAAAATGAAAAGAGTGAAGTGAAGAATCCATATGCATCAATCCAAAGTATTGTCATATGACTGGGCTATTCACTTAGCAACAACTACCCATCACTGGAGCAGAAACTCAAAACCTTCTTATGAATATTTAAAAAGGACTGGTTTGTCTGCTTAATGAAGGGATCGTTGATTAGAACATCTCTGAAGTTCCTAAAGCTAATTCTATGAGAACATTTTAGTCCAAATTTTCCAGATGAGGCATCTAAGACACCAGAAATGTGGACTAACCTAGCCAAGGTCGTGTGGGTACCAAAGACTGAATTAGGATTTGAATCCAGGTCCCACTGATAGGAAACTCTGGGGTTGCTGGCTCTTCTCTTCTAGTCTGATTCATAATTGTACAAGAATTTCCTATAACATTGACCAAAGAAATCATTCACACTTTTCTAGAAGACTTCCATTGAAGAAAAAGCCATCTCCCTAGTCAATCCCTTCCACTTTTAGAACTAATTGTTAGACAGAATTCTCCTTAAGTCAACCCTAAATCTGCCTCCTAGTGTCTTCCACCTACTGCCCTAGGGTTTTGGGGTCAAAAAGTTTAATCTCTCCAAATGAAAACTGTTCAAATACTCATTGATAATTATATCCCTTCTCTTCCTTTCACTCTCCTTCTGCTTTCTCCCTTCCCTTCCCCTTCACTTACCCTTTCATTGCCTTCCCTTCCCATCCCCTTTCTTTTTCCTTCCCTTCCTTTTCCTTCCTTTCCCTTCCCTTCCCTTCCCAGAAGTTCCACATTTGGAAGAGTTAGGGTCCATCTAGTCCAACCTATACCTAAAACAATTCATCCCCTTCCACAACATAACTGACATATGACCATCCAGACTTTGCTGGAAGACCTCTAGTAATACCATGGCAAACACACTCCCTGTCTAAACAGCCCAGTCTATTTTTTGCAGATTAGCAAATCTTTTTTTAATTGTTTATTCTCTTTGTTTTCTGATTTTGCTGCTTTACAACAACCTTTCATTACTCCACATTCTGTCCATGTAGGGTCAAAGAGAACATTTCTAAGGCATCCATCTTCCACATGGCATCATCATCCACATCACATATTTATAAAGAGTTGACATACCCCTCCCACATCATTTTAAGCTTTATCTAGAGTAAGCAGCCAAGTTCTTACAAATAGTCTTCATGAAACATTATGAAATGAAAAGTGGATTATTTTGATTACATTAAATTTAAAATGTTTTGTACAAACAAAAACAATGCAGCCAAGATTAGAAGAGAAGCAGAAAACTAGGGAAAAAATTACACCCAATGTTTCTGTTAAAAGTCTCATTTCAAAAATATAGAGAGAATTGACTCAAATCTGTAAGAATACAAGCCATTCCCAAATTAATAAGTAGTCAAAGGATATAAACAGACAATTTTCAGAGGAAAAATTAAAGCCATTTCTAGTCATAATGAAAAAAATGTTCTAAATCATTATTGATTAGAGAAATGCAAATTAAAACAGCTCTGAGGTACCATTTCACACTTCTCAGATTGGCTAAGATGACAGGAGAAGATAATGATAAATGCTGGAGGGGACGTGGGAAAAGTGGGGCACTAATACATTGTTGGTGGAGTTGTTAACTGATCCAATCCTTCTAGAGAGCAATTTGGAACTATGCCCAAAGGGTTATGAAAATGTGCATACTCTTTGATCCAGCAGAGTCTCTATTGCATCTGTATCCCAAAGAGATCATTAAAAAGAGAAAAGGACCCTCATGTACAAAAATGTTTGTAGTAGTCCTTTTTGTAATGGCAAGGAACTGGAAACTGAATGGATGCCCATCAGCTGGAGAGTGGCTAGATAAATGATGGTATATGAATATTATGGAATATTATTTTTCTATAAGAAATGATTAACAACTTTTCAACAATGAGTGATTCAGGCCAGTTCCACTGTTCTTGTGATGAAGAGAGCCATATGCAGCCAGAGTGAGGACTGTGGGGATTGAGTGTGGATCACAACATAGCATTTTCACCTTTTTACTGCTGTTTTCTTGCTTTTTGTTTCTTTCTCATTTAAAAAAAATTATCTGATTTTTCTTGTGCAGCATGATAAATGTAGAAATATGTATGAAAGAATTGTTTTTACATATACTGGATTACTTGCTGTTTTGGGAAGGAGATAGGGAAAAAGAAGGGAGAAAAAACAAGGGTGATGTTGAAAATCATCTATTCGTGTGTTTTGAAAATAAAAAGCTTTGATAAAAAAAACAAAAAATGATGAGCAAGCTGATTTCAGAAAAGTCTAGAAAGACTCACATGAACTGATGCTAAGTGAAAGAAGTAGAACCAAGAGAACATTGTACACAGCAACAAGATTATGTGATGATCAACGTAATGGACATGACTTTTCAACAATGAGGTGATTTAAGGCAATTCCAATAGACTTGTGATGGAGAGAGCCATCTGCATCCAAAGAGAGAACTATAGAGACTGAATATTGATCAAAGCATAGTATTTTCACCTTTTTGTTGTTGTTTGTTTGCTTGATTTTCTTCTTATTTGTTTCCCTTTTGATTTTTTTTTCTTGCGGAGCATGATAAATGTGGAAATATATTTAGAAGAATCGCACATGTTTAACTTATGTTGGATTATTTGCTATATAGGGGAGGGGGAAGGTAGGGAGGGAGAGAGAAAATTTTGGAACATAAGGTTTTTCAAGAGTGAATGTTGAAAACTATCTTTATATATTTTTTGAAAAATGTAAAACTACTATTATTTTAAAAAATAGTCTTCAGTTTGAATAGCCTCAAGGTTCTTGCCTCTCCTGGATGCTTCCTGTCAATCTTTTAAGATCGCCTTGAAGCCCTTCCTAAAACATGGTCACAAATAACTGAATCTACTGTGTTTAACATAATCTGACCAGGGCAGTATACAGGGATTATCTCCTAAGTTTTTCCCCCTAAATTCTAAGTCTAGAATTAGATTTAACATAGTGTAACACAGTTTAAGATCATATTGACTTTCTTGACCACAATATTGCATTGTTGATGCATGAGTTTGTGGTCCGGGATAATTTTTAGATTGTTTTTAAACTCAGGCTGCCTCCCATCTTGAATTGCAGCTCCAATATCTCTAGTTCCTTCACCTGACCTTCAAGCCTTTCTTATTTCCTTGTATTTTCGAAGTGTCTATAAAGGATCTTGGTAAAATGTGGCAGCTAAAATTCGGTATCGTCTTTCCAATGAGGTCTGAGCAGGGCAGGATTCGGGGGGCATCAGCTCCCTCTTCTTGGATCTGAGGTGTCTCGGAATGGTTTTAAGGGGCTGTTGGGACACACCACAGATTCCCATTGAGCTTTTACTCTTCTACATCCCATAGGTCTCTGTCCTAAAGTCCCCGGGCAGTGGCCAGACAGCCCACATGAGTGATGTACAATTCACTCAGGCAGTCACCCTGATGTGCTTTGTGGAGCTATGGACACAGCACCCTGGGATGGTTATAAACGACTATTTAAACAGAAAGGATCTAATTATGTTTGCCACCGCAGATTACAAATTGATGATAATTACATGAGATGAATGGTATATGTGCACACAAATAACAATAAATTACCAAATAAAGAGCCCTTGGAGAGGAAACCGTAACGTGAGTTCCTCACAATGCAAAATAGTTTGCTTCTGAAGGTGGCTCTGTAAAAAACAATTCAACAGAGGCAGCCATGTCAGCCCCAGTGCTTGGATTGGAAGACTGAGGCACTACAAAAGAAAGCTGACACTGCTAGGAGGCACGAGACCAAAAGAGCTCCCGGCTAAAGGTCTGCAGTTCTGGATAAGAATTCATACTGATACAGACAGGGCTTGATGGCGACCAAACTCCTGTATTTATTATCTTCTTTGATCCCTACAAGGGGGACAGCTTCCTTATAGAAGGTGGTACCCAAGCTGAGTCTTAAAGGAAGCAGAGAGTTCGGGAAGCGTGTCCCAAGTGTGGATAACATGCCCCGTGAAGGGGATGGCCAGGTAGGAGATAGAATATTATTTGGGAAGAATTCATGAAGAGTTACAGAATCCAAAACCAATGGAAGAGACCAAATCTAATCAATTCCTATCAACCAATGAGAATTGAGTAAGCACCTACTATGTGCTAGACACTAGACTCCCACGATGCTCTGATTTATGTCTGCATCCCGTTCACCTTCTCAAGATGGCCTCACGTTGTGCACTTTCACACTGTCTCTCTACAGGAACCTCAGAGATGCTGTAACTGAAGATGGCCATTTACTAGAGAGGATGGAGCCCGCCCACACTGGGCTTGGGTCTGGGTTCTCACATTTTCTGTCTGTTGGGCTAGGTGGAAGCCATTTTCCCTTTAGGAGTCGCCAATTCTTCAGCTGTTGTACTGAGACCATCAGCATGTCCTGCCCAAGGCTGGTGTTGGCAGGAAGAGACAGGAAGGGCTGAAATTCTATAGCCACCCAAGCTAAGCTGGGTCAAGGTGAAAGGACTTGCCTGAAATCACTGAAGGAGGGGCGAACCCAGCGAATAATAATCATAACAATAACAATGATGATTAGAATAATAAATTACGTTGTTCTTTGAAGTTTGGAGTACATTCTGTGTGCATTTGTAGAGGGGGAAAAAGAGAAAGAAAATGAGTGTTTTCATTTTCCCCATTTTAGAAATGAGGGATTACATGAGTTGCCCAGGATGAGCATATCTCTGGTAAATGCTGGACAGGGATTGGACTCCAGCTCCCCACGACTCTGGGTCCAGGATTCTGTCACTGCAGCCCACTGCCTCTAATCCCTAGGGATTAGGGATCAACTCTCCCTATAAATCGGGGATCCCCAAGTCTAGCCAGTGTGTCTGCAGGGTGACCAGGAAGCCCCCTTTACTCAGACCAGCACTTCCCCCCCCAAAACTCCAGGGCTTCCTTGCACTTTTAAGGGAGCCCCACCAGAATATTACCATTCTCCATCCATCATCCCCAGGGAGTGGGGGGCTGAGCTTGGAACTTTCCTAAATAAATGAGGAAAACAGACTACTTCCTTACTGAGCCTGCTTTTTAGGGAGGAGGTCAATCTGTCAGTCTTCAGACCTCTCCCAGCTGGGCTTCTGATGTTCTGGATTTCAAAACCATGCAGGCTCCTTCTCCTCCCTTCCCCTCCCCTCTACTCTCTCCCTTCCCCTCTTCTTCTTCCTCCTTTTCCTCTTTCTCCTCCTCTTCTTCTCCCTCTTCCTCTTTCTTTTCCTTCCCCCTTCTTCCTGTTCTTCTTCCCCCTCCCTCTCCTTCTCCTTTCCCCCTCTTTCTTCCCCTCTCTGTCTTCCTCTCTTCTCTTTCCTCCCTCCTTCCTACTGTTCTTCCCCCTCTCCCCTCCTCTACTCTCTCCCTTCCCCTATTCTTTGCTTCCTTTTCCTCTTTCTCCTCCTCCTTCCCCCCTCTTTCTTCCCTTTCTCCTATTCTCCTCTTTCCCTCCCCCCTCCTCCTTTTCTTCCTCCCACTCCTCTTCTTCCACACACACACCCATCCTGCTTTTCAGCTCCCTTTCTGCCAAGCCTTCCTTCAGTGCAATAAGCTCCTTGGGGGCAGGGACTGTCTTTCTGATTGCTTTTGGGTTCCCGGCAGTTGGCACAGTGCCTGGCACATAGGAAGCACTTAATAAATGCTTCACGCTCACCTGCCTGCTATTTCATGTCCTTCTTTCTTAAGACCACGGATCTCACACTTGGAAGAAACCTTGGAACTCTGTATGTCACAGCTGAGAAAGGATGCTTCAGGAGGGAAGGGGAGGGAGGGGAGGAAGAGGAAGGAGAGGAAAGGGGGGAAGATGGAGGAGGAGGAGTGGGTAAGTATTATTAGCTCCAGGAGCCTCAGGAAAAGTCCTGTCCGCAGTCCTGAAGCTGATGAGATTCTGGGGGTGAGCCCCAGCCGAGCCCTCCCCCCCTTCCCCCCCCCCCTCTCCACAGCCAGGGCTCCTCCCCCTGGGTTACCTGCTATAATTCTGATTCAGCAGATCACAAACCTGGACTTAAGAGAAACCGAGGGATTTACTCCACAGCCCACAGATGGCCAGGGCCTAAGTTTCCTGACACTAATCCCCAGACATGTGCCAGAATCTGCCATTGGTTCTCTGTTTGAAAGGAGGGAGCAAGAAGGAGGCTCTAGAGGTCTGATTTTACCTTGGAGGCAAAGCCCAGTGTGGAAACTGCCTCCACATACATGGCAGTGACTTCCCTGTGACGTCCTAGAACTGACTGGGGCACCAAGAAGTAGATCACAGACCTGGCAAGCTGTTGGAGGGAAGCTAGAGCTGAGTTCAAATCTAGCCCCAGATATTCACCTGCTGGCTGAGCCTGGAAAACTACTTTCCCTTCTCCCGGATTAGTTTCCTCCTCTGCAAATGAGGCTGATAAGAGCAGGGCTATTATGAAGATAAAATAAGATAATTTTTGTAAATATTATAAAATATATTATCAAAGTCAGCATTACTGTTCATTAGATTGTAAGCTCCTTGAAAGCAGGGGCTGTCTTTTTTCTCTTTATACCCCCAGTGCTTAACAGAATGTTTAGTACACAATAGGTGCTTAATATATGTTGATTGATTGGTTGGTTGATTTTTAGGCATATAATATATGTTGGAGATTGAATTTGAACTCAGGTCCTCCTGACTCCAAGGCTAGCCCTTTTTACACTTACTAGCCATCTATTCACACAACCTAAAAATCCCCTTAGTTTATTCCCCTTTGCATCTGGGACTTTTCCCATCGAGCTTCAGCCCAGAGAGGGCCACTCCTGCCATTGCTTCTTCCAACAGAACTTTCTGAGGAGGGATCGCCGTTCTCCTGCCCACCCCCTTCACGGCTGCTCCAGCAGGAGGGGGACACAAATGATTCGGAGCCTGAGCTGTCTGCCACAGGGGGGGTCCCAATCCTGCCCATTCCTCTCAGCTTTACTTGTACCCTCTCACGGTCTCCCCTTAAGATAAGAGTCTTTCAGAGCCAAGGGAGTAAAGCACTGGCCCCAAATAAGAAGGATCATCTCCTTCTAACCTGCGTTCCAGATCCTCAGGGACTCCACAGACTCCTTGATGACCCATTGATGGGTCAACTTTTAGCTGATTTCAGGGTGTTGTTAAGGAAAGAAGAGCTTCTGTTTGGAGGTAAGTTCCATGTAATACAACCCTATGGTGTTATAGATGCGAGACTAGGGGTGAGAGACAGGGATACCAGTGCGATTCGAACTCAGATCCTTTCATTACAAATCCAGTGTATGGTGAGAGGAATCACTCTACTAATGACCCAAAAAGGAAAGAAGGAGGAAAATAAAAGATTGAGAAAAATAAAGTTAAGGAAGAAGGAAAGAGCTAAAAATGGAGATAAAGGTGAAGGAGAAAAGGGAAGAGGAGAAAGAGAAGGAGGAGGAAGAGAAGGAGCAGAAGAAACTAAACTTTCTAGCCATGGACCATCCCTCCGAATCCCACGCTAGGAGATAATGTCTATGACGTGGCTCAAGTACCTGCAGATAATAGCATCTGATGGGTGAGAACGTGGTGGCTGAGCAGTCTAGGAACGATATTTCCCTTTAGAGTCAGTACAAAGTACACAGGTGAACTCCCACCCACCCCAGTTTCACATTGACTCTTGAAGTTCAAAGCCGAGTCTGGGTTTGATGAGATCTGGACCTCCCACTTCAGATGGAATGACTGATCTTGGGCTCATTTCCACCGAAATGAACCCCACCCTTCATCCTAGTCCCCACCCTACCCTTCTCTCGGTATCAGTGCCAGAGATATCATGGAAGAGGAAGCTCGAGGACTTCCTGAGAAGAAATCTCTGCGGTTTGGCCAAATAAAGTTTGGGGGAGGGGAATGGTATCAAGACATGGTCTATGGGGGAGTCGAGCCTTAGAAGGAAGGAAGACATCCCCAAAAGGCATTGTTATAAGGGTCAGGGGAAGCAAAAGCAAAAGACAGAGATGGGATCAAAGGACTTTGCTAAAAGAGGTCCTTAGAGAACAGGGTGGAAAACCAAGGTGAGCCAGCAATCTCTTTGAATCCCAAACTCCTTTTGAATGTCCCCATGGAGTTTCAAACCCGAGCGAGGAACTCACCTCGGAGTCAAGTGAAATTTGACTTTCCAACATCCTTCATCTTGGCAAAATTCCCAGGAGCCTTACTTTGCTGACACCATGATTCTGGAAACAAAGAACATCCTAAGCACATTTTATGCATGGAGAAAGCTAAGGGCAGAGATGATAATGGCTGTGTTCCTGGGGGCTTTGAGACTGGCCACTTTGCCTCAGCTCAGTAGAATCCAATGTTTTATAATCTCTTACCTTTCATCCAAATGATTGGAAACTTTAAAAATTGTGGACATCCATATGAAAAGTGTATGAAAAGTTTAGCTCAAAGCTGTGCTGTTTCTCTATGGCTTCTGATGCTAGTATCATAGACTCGGATGGACCTTTGAGACCGGCTTCATATTCAAAGACTTTTCCATCATTTGCAAATGAGAAAAATGTGATTCAAAGTAATTAAGTGACTTTCCCAAGATCACACAAATAGACAGATGGATGAACGAATAAATGAACGAATAAATAAAACAATATCTGTTAAAAGTATATGATGTGCTAAGTGCTAGGAATACAAATAGAAAAGCACAGCAGGTTCTCTTCTTAAGGAGTTCACATTGTAATAGGGAGAGACAGACCATATAGGATGTTTAAGCCTTTAAGTCAGATGCAAAGGTCCAGCTGCCCTTAATGGAAAGGAAAAGGCAGAGAGAAATATATTCCATGGCCCACTTATGCCTCCAGAAATCAAACTTACATTGCATCTGGCTATCTTTACACTGGACACCCAAATGTCATTTCAAATGGTATATGCTAACTACATGTGTATAATAACCTATATTGAATTGCCTATATTCTCAATTAAGGAAGGTTAGGGAGGGAGAAAAAGAAAAAATCTGGAACTCAGAGTTTTAAAAATGAATGTTAAAATTGTTTTCTTTTTCATGTTCCTGAGGGAAAATGATAATTTTTTAAATGAAATTGGAAAATATTTAACAATATAAATAAAAATACAGTTTAAAATAATATATATCAACTATTGGCTAATCAGCACTTCTAAAAGGCATACTATACACCAAGCACTAGGTTAAGATACTGAGGATACAAAGACAAGGAAATGGTTTCTGTTTCAAGGCAATCTTTAGCCATTAGAAAAGTTATCATTTGTTCTGTTCTTGCCCATGTTTTGCCACAAATCATAGAGGAGTTTCCTTTAAGTCTCAATAAAGTCCCACATTCTATGGGAAGCCTTTCCCAAACTCCTCTTAATTCTGGTGTCTTCTCTTTCTTAATTATTTCCTATTTGTCATGTATGTAGTTTGTTTGTACACCATCACTTACATTTTGTCTTTTTCATTAGATTGTAAGCTATTTGAGGGAAGGAAGTGTTTTTTGTCTTTTTTTTTTTGTATCTCCAGTGCTTAGCACAATCTCTAGAACATATGAGACACTTAATAAAAGTTTAGGGAAGGAAGGGAGGAAGGAAGGAAGGATGGAAGGAAGGAAGGAAAGAAGAAAGGAAGGAAGGAAGGGAGAAAGGGAGGGAGGGAGGGAGGGAGGAAGGAAGGGAGAAAGGAAAGAAAGAAGGAAGGAAGGAAGAAAGGGAGAAAGGGAGGAAGGAAAGAAAAAAAGGAAGGAAGGAAGGGAGAAAAGGAGGGAGGGAGGAAGGAAGGGAGAAAGGAAAGAAAGAAGGAAGGAAGGAAGGGAGGAAGGGAGGAAGGGAAGAAAAAAGGAAGGAAGGAAGGAAGGAAGGAAGGAAGGAAGGAAGGAAGGAAGGAAGGAAGGAAGGGAGAAAAGGAGGGAGGGAGGAAGGAAGGGAGAAAGGAAAGAAAGAAGGAAGGAAGGAAGGGAGGAAGGGAGGAAGGGAAAAAAAGGAAGGAAGGAAGGAAGGAAGGAAGGAAGGAAGGAAGGAAGGAAGGAAGGAAGGAAGGGAGAAAGGGAGAAAGGGAGGAAGGGAGGAAGGAAGGGAGAAAGGAAAGAAAGAAGGAAGGAAGGAAGG
>JAJPUD010002080.1:156406-219359 GCA_023553655.1 Myrmecobius fasciatus
AGGAAGGGAGAAAGGAAAGAAAGAAGGAAGGAAGGAAGGGAGGAAGGGAAAAAAGGAAGGAAGGAAGGAAGGAAGGAAGGAAGGAAGGAAGGAAGGAAGGAAGGAAGGAAGGAAGGAAGGGAGAAAGGGAGAAAGGGAGGAAGGGAGGAAGGAAGGGAGAAAGGAAAGAAAGAAGGAAGGAAGGAAGGGAGAAAGGGAGGGAGGAAGGAAAGAAAAAAGGAAGGAAAGAAGGAAGGAAGAATCTGTCTAACATTCTATAGTCTCCCTTAAGGTTCTTCATTATCTCTGGGATGCCAGCATGGCAAGCGGGCTAACCATGCAGTTTTCCTTCACTTTCACCTCATTCCTTGCTAACTTTCTGTGTAGCCATGAAGGTCCTTAGCAATGTGTCTGTGCCATGACTCCTTGCACACCAATAATTATGGACATAATATTACAGTACACTTCAGCCCCATCCTTCATTACCTCCCAGCATCTTTCCATTTCCCATTTAGTTTATCCATGAATTGGATTGTTTTGAGACCATAAACCCCTACGGTTGAGAACTCAGTGGGAAAATCTACATCTGGAAATAGTGATAAGTTTTGGGTACATTCAAAAAAGTTAAGCGATAACAAAAAAGAACTTGTTCTTATGACCCCCTTGGCCCCAGGCCCTCTGACTCCGGACCTGGAGTTAGAAAGACCTAGCTATTTGATCCCGGATAGGTCACTTAACTTTTGTCTGCCTCACATTTCCCTTCTATAAAAGAATAATAATATTAGCACCTGCCAGCCAGAGTTATTGTGAGGATCAAATGAGATAACATAAATAGAGTGATTTATAAATCTAAAAATGCTCCATAGATATCATATAACTAAATATTATAAATATATAAATATTAGTCATTGTTGTATGATTGTTAATATGAATCATATGTGCTAATTTTAAAGACATCTGATAGAGAGTTCTCACCAAAACCTGGGAGTCCCAGGTTCATATCCTAATGCTTTTGTTCACTTCATTTCCGACCTTCAATATCTGGTCAGGAACATAGTCTCCTTTGGGTGGAAATTCTGATTCAGAACCATCATTATCTGTTTTCAATTCAAGAGCATGTATTTATTGACTTACCCAACTCTGGACCAGGTACCAAGACAAAAGCAAAAGCCTTCAGGGAGTATACATTCTATTGGTGGGAAGCACCATGTACATAGAAAATAATACAAAATAAGAGAAAGTAAGTTTTGGAGGCACAAATTAAAATTAAAATGGCAAAGAGGTGTGGATGGGGCTGGAAGGGAAAAGGAGAGTCTCCATGGAGAAATTAGCTCTGAGCTGGATTTTTTTATGGAGAGCTGGAAAGAGACCTGGCAAAGGTGACTAATTGCTTGCAGATAATTCTGGAATAAACATTATTTAAAAGCCTACTAAGTACAAGACATAATATTATATGTGAAAGATAGTAAGATAAAATGAGAAAAAAGTCTTTGCCCTCATAGAATCTTCCTCAAGAAACTTGCCCCTTTGGGCATCTCTATACCCCCAATTTTCAAACTTTTCTTTTTTCTTCTTCACAGCTACCTACAAATATGACCACCATCAGATGCAAGTCAACCCTGTGGTCCCATCAACAACTGGAGCTGTCCCAAAGATGCTTTCAGTGAGTCCGCAAAACATGAGCCTGCATCTTCAAATTTATGTTCAACTATAAAAAGCAATTATTTTATCTGAAATCATCCTGCAAACATTAAGCCTGAAACTAATCAATAAATCAATAAGTCAATTGGCAAGCATTTATTAAGCTTTCATTATGTGCCAGCGCTGACCTTGGTGCTAGGGATCGAATACAAAGAATGAAAGGACCTTCCTTTTTTACAAAGAGCTTCCATGCCATTGGAGGAGACGACAAGGACTGATATTAATAGGTACAGAATAAATACAAAGCTAATAAAAATAACTATATCCAGGCTCTTTTCTGTTTAAACTCCAAAGTTCATAAAGTGAGGAAATGATGATAAATAACTGAACTTCCTGTACCATATCATATCTCTTTGAGCCTCATGATAGTTCTATAAGGGAGGTCTTATACTGGAGAAACTAAGGCAAAGTGGCCAGGACTGCAAAGCTAATGAGTGTTAAAGGAAGAATTTGAACCTGGGCTAACTCCAGTCATGTTCTCCACCCTTTCTGCTTTGCAACAAGGCCTCCCTCAAGTCCATTTTCTGCCCTCCCTCAAAACATGATTCACTATCCAGGGGATAAAACCAAATTAATCCATCCCACTTGTAGAAAGGGAGGGCTACAAGACAAGGAATCAATTGGATGCAGGGTTGATCAATAAGGGTCTCTCCCAAATGAGACAATATTTGTAACCTGCTTAGCACAGTGTCTGTTCCGTATTAGGCCCAGAATGAAAGCTTTTCACTTTTCCTCAATGTCCCCTGCTATATTTTTGGTTAGGGTTGAAGGGCATTTTTTCCAAAATTTCCTAGTCCTTCTGTCTGGCTTTTCTTCGGGTCTCCCTCCAGATAATAAGCCTACTGCTCTGCCATGATTCCCATTGATTAATGGGGCTTCCCAGGAGTTTGAAAATGTGGGATCAATAATGATGCTGACAAGACAATTGCCATCCGGAAAAAAGAAGGTGCCCGAGAACACCAGGGGCCAAAGACTTTGTGAGCAATCCAGGAAGCAAGACTGCTGGCTGAATAATGGGCGAAGGCTATATTTTTTAAATGATTGAGCAAGATTTAATTGACCACTTAGCAAACGCCGATGACAATATTGGCGTTTCTTCGGACAGACTCTGCCTAATGGAGTGGAAGTCTAGATTGCGTGGATATTCAGGGACAATTCAAATGCCCCCTAAGGAAGCGTAGGTGCCGTAAGGGCTCCGTGGTGAAAGGTTTCATGCAGCAGTCTCAGATGCCTGAGCTTTGGGCTTGAGATAAGCATCAGTGCTTTTATAAAGCCTGTCTTGTAAAAGACCCTTGGCTCCCTTTCCATTCACACATGGATGGGCACAGATGGAATATGGGGACATTGCAGCCCTGACCTTCCAGAGCCATCAGCAGGAATTTTAGCGCCGTGGGCAAGCCGCACACCTTACAGCAATACAAGAAGCATGAAACATATTCCTTTGGAAGGTAGGGTGGAGGAGAAGGCAAAACAGAAACAGAAAACAAAACATAATTTGATTTTGGAGGCAGAAAGTCCTAACAACTGAAGGAGTAGAAAGAACAGAACTTGTGACTCAGGGATCATAAACTTTGATCTGGAAAGAATCAGGTTGTGATTTTACTAATTGGGTAAAGAGGAAACCGAAAGTTAACAAATTGCCCAATGCTACCCAGACACTGTCAGACCCAAGATTTAAACTGGCCCCCTATCTCTCTCTCTTTTATTTTTTGGCTGAGGCAATTGAGGTTAAGTGACTTGCCCAGGGTCACACAGCTAGGAAATCTGAGACCAGATTTGAACTCAGGTCCTCCTGACTTCAGAGCTGGTGCTCTATCCACTGCCCTACCTAGATGCTCCATGGAGTCTTCCATGCAGGGAGAATGTCTCAGACTAGGAAGAGCTATTGCTCCCTTTTGCACGACCAATCAATAATCATTGCACCTGTATGCCAGGTACTGTGTTAAACAATGAGGATGCAAAAGAGGGAAAAGACAGTCCCTGAATTGAAGGAGGTAACAGTCCAACAGAAGAGACAGCAAGCAAAAAAAAAACAAGATAGATAAATAGGAAATAAGTAAAAGAAAGAAAACCTTTAAAAGGGGCTGGGAAAGACTTCCTATAGAAGATGGGATTTTAGTTGGGACTTAATAGAAGCCCGGGGGCTCAACAGGCTGGGATGAAAAAGAACAACTTTCCAGACTTGAGGGACAGCCCCCCAAAATACCAGGAGCCCCGAGATGGGAAGCTGTATATGCAAGAGGAAAAGAATCCAGGAGGATTGTTGGCTCAAAGAACACTTGGAAGGAAATCATGTCTGAGAAAACTGGAAAGATAGGAGGGGGTGAGATTAAGAAAGGCTTTGAATGGCAAACACAGGATCCTTGAGGTGATAGGAAAGCACTGGAGTTTGTTGAGTAGAAGCTGACCTGACTGGACCTTTAGGAAAATCAATTTGATTGCTGAATGAGGGGTGGAATGGAGTGGGGAGGGACTGGAAGCAGGAAGATTTCTCCCCCTCCCCACAAGCTATTGGTGATGAGGGTCTGCACCAGGGTGGGGTGCTATCTAAGGTCTTTTTTTCTCAGTGTTGGGGAGAGGGAGAACTATACAATTTCATAGAAATCTTGTTGCTCCCCATGCCTACTTTACCTACTCATGGAGTCTTCTTGCCTGCTCCACAGAGCTGAGGGTAAGAAGACTTATTCAATAGAGTTTATACTTTTTGACCCTACAAATGGGTCTGAAAAATGCTGGAGTAGACCCGATTCGTGCTCTGTAGCCCACCAAAAGCCAGCCCAACATGACTGAACGTTGGTTACATCACAAAAGCTCTGTGGTTCTCTCAGGAATCAGTCTCCCCTTTCGCCAGCTACCCTGGCAAGCGGGCACCTCAGGGAGAAAAGGCCTTCCCTCCCCAGTGAGTGGGCATCCTTCAAGCTGAGTAATAAACTTAGTTCCCTGTTACATAGATGGACAGGCAATGGCCCTCCTCAAACCGAGTCCCACTCAGCCTAAGCCCACCCCGAGAGAACGCTAGCTCCTCTGCTGTTGCTAGTTGCCTTGAGCTTCCTCTGGGGTTATGTTCTCAGTCGCCATTTTCCCACTGAATTACCATTTGTTTGTCTCTCCATAACAGGACAAGAGCATTTAGATCCCCTTGTTGTAGATCCCCTGATTTATCCCCTGTTTCTCATTTCTCTAGAGCAGGGTCCCTTTCCAAAATAGTCTTGCTTTTTCTAGAGTCCCTCTGAATTGTGGAGATTCCCTCTTCACGCCCCTGCTGAAGGCCCAGGGTCCTACATCTCTGTCTCAGCTATTTTCAACCAAAATCCCCTCCAGGTGCCCTTGAGGAAGGGACACTCAGCCCAAGGCTCCTCCTGTAGGGACCACGGTTCTTTGACAACCAGACCATACATGGCGCGCACTTAAACCAAGGGAGAACATTTCCCAGAGCCTTGTAGAGCAGACAGTTTTCTCCCGCTCTTCTGCCAGCTTTTTCCTTGCTCCTGAAGAACACACCTGCTAAGGAAACCACTTAATATGTATATTCCACCCCCACCCTTTAGCATTCCCCAACCAAGCACCGAAAATGTCTCCAACTAAGAAAATACTCAACGCCTGAGGTTTAAAAGTGTACTTTGGGGAGGGGGCCTGGGAGGGGGGCAGAAACACAGCAGAAGCAGGTGGGATAAAGCGGGCTTGAGAGCTGCGGGGATGGATTTTTCAGCTGGCCTGAAAAGCATTCACAATTTTCTACGGAAAAGTTGCCATTATGGCGGAGATGACGTTAGGCGGCTGGCTAACCAGAAAGGTCATCCACATTTCCACAAGAAGAAAATCCTGCTGAAGGTAGTTTGCCTTCATTTGGCAGTTCCTGTTTCCTCCATCCCAAAAGGTTTCCTTTTTGGCAGGAGGCTTTCTTTCCAACTCTGGGAAAATGTCGCTTCTTTCTGATTCTCCAAGCTCTCCATCTCAGCGAGTGCAGCACACACCTGGGATTTCTGGAAACCAGCCGCCCGCCGGTCCCCCGGCCTTGCGATGCTGGCAGGTGATGGAGAAGCAGGTCATTACTGATGGTGGGGAACAGAGTGGGTGTTTGCTTAATTGTCTCCAGAAATCCTGCAGGGAAATGGCAGGTGGCTATTTTTGCCAGGAAGGGGAGGAGGAGGGCCCTGTAACAATGATTATTATTTTTTATTTTAACATTTCAAAGTGGAAAAGGGATAGAGTTGATCCTAATAAGGTTCATCCATGAGCTCTGGGCCTCGGAGCAAAGCCAGCTTATGAATCAAACCCTGTAACAGAGATGGGTGGCTCGGGTACAGAGCAGGACTGGACCCTCCGTGTCTGTACAGAACACCAATTGTACAGAGCAGGTGTTTGCATGAAATGTCAGATCAGGGACGGAGCTGACTTAGAACATTGGAACTGATTGTCTGAGCTAGAAGGGACCCCAGAACATGGAGTTTCTGAAGCAGAGAGAAGCCATCACTGAGCCTGGGAAGGTTAGGGCTGGGAAGGCTTTGGAAAGAGTGTCAGAGGCAGGAAAGGGAGCTTGGGACACAGGGTCAAAGCCAAAGGGGAGCTCTGGTTATTCTTAGATCTGTCATTTATTGCAAGACAACTTATGCATCATGTATATTATTAAGAGAGCATCATTCTAATGAGAGCTCATTAACTTCAAACATCTCCTTTTATAAGAGTGGGAACCTGAGACCCCCAGGAGAGAAGTCCAGCTAGTCGCCCCCCAATAGCCAGCCAAGCTCTGTCCAGTAGAATCCTGTTCCTTTGGCTCAGGGAAAGTTTGAGGCATTTTCTGAAGACCTAGAGCTGCCCTTCCTGGGCACTGTGTTCAAATCCTGCCCCAGCTGAGGATTGTCTGTCACTCAGTTCCTTCTTCACTGGAGACAGAGCTAGCAGAGACAAGGGTGGAGTCTCCCTGATGGATCAGCATCCTACCCAAGAACAGCTTCAGGGCCAGGGACTCTAATCAGCCTCCATCCCTCCTTTCCTGAGAAGGACTCTGGCTGCTTTTATGGTGACGAATCCCAGGGAGCCATTGGGATTTTGTCCTGCTTTTCTGGGAATGGAGAGATATATGACACACATTGAGTCCACTCCGGAAAGCAGCGGTCACCAGCCTTGAGGGAGCTCTGTGGGGTCACACTGGCCAGGACGGGAGTCCAGCCACCCTACCCACCAGATAAACACTTCCATTCTCTGCTGTGCCCCAAGGCCCTTTGAGAGCTAATGGCCTCCTGGGGAGAGACCTATGATTCACGATTATAACCAGACCATGAGAGCGGTCTCAGCTTTATGAGAAAAGGACCCAGGAACCCTTAAGCCAGCCAGGAAGTGAGTCACACTCTTGCCCCTTCCCTCTCTCCTTCTTCGCTCCCTTGCTGAGTATGGCGATAGCAGGGGATGCCCTGAGTTCCCCATCCCACCAAGAGACATGGAGACCCTGAAGAAATGCCCGATTAAAAATGTCTCAAGGAACAAAAGCCAGAAAGTCACTGGAATGGAAACATGGCTCACCCCTCCCTCCACCTTCTCCCTGCCATCACCCCTTGTCCCCTTTCCCCCAGACCTCCCAGGAGCCCCTGCACCTTCCCTGCCAGACCTGCAGCTGCAACCAAAGAAATACTCCCATAATTCTCCCTTGGATCCCTGTTTCATGCGGTGACTAGTTTTTGCATTGGTGCAAGAGAAACCATTATATAATTATATATATTTATATATCAATATATCAATTTATAACTATTCTTTTCATGTTAAGAAAAATCCTGCAGACCTAGATAACTGTCCCTAAAGTTGAGGGATATTTACTTTGTGTATGTGTATAAGCACATGTGTACACAGACACACACACACATGATCACAAGAGCACATTTATGTATATTTGTGTGTGTGCTTACATCCATAGGTTTCTGTGTGCTGTGTGCATGAATACAAACATACATATGGGTGTGTGCAGACACAGCAAGGTCATAGATTCGGAGCCGGGACTCTCCCACTTAGCTGTCAATCCCCCCTCACTTTACAATTAAGTAAACTGTGTCCTAGAAAGATAAAGTGATTTGTCCCCGATCAGAGAGGCAGTAAGGTGACTTGTGTGTGTCAGGGATTTCTCTCCTAATAGAGCATAAGCCCCATGAGGGCAAGGGGTCTCTCATTCTTGTTTCTCTATCACCAGTGTCTGGTTCAGTGAGTAGAATAATGTAAGTTCTTTTTTCCTTTTTATTTTCTTTGACTTCTCGATTCTCTCTCTCCCTCCACTCCCTCCTCCACTCCTTGGGAAAGGAAGCGTGAAGATGCTCATTATACATGTGAATTTTTGCAAAACCTATTTCCATATCAGCCATGTTGAAAAGGAGGTGGGACAAGAAAATGAGCACAACAGGAAAAATAAGGCTTCAATCTGCATTCAGAGTTCATCAGTTCCATACAGTAGGTTCTTTTTTTTTCCACTCCTGATCTTATTGGGAATGGTTCCAGTTTATCCCCATTAAATATGATGCTTGCTGATGATTTTAAATAGATGTACTGATCATTTTAAGGAAAAGTCTCTTTATTCCTATACTCTCTAGGGTTTTTAATAGGAATGAGTGTTGGATTTTATCAAATGCTTTTTCTGCATCTATGGAGATAATCATATGGTTTTTGTTACTTTGGTTATTGATATAGTCAATTATGCTAATAGTTTTCCAGCCCTGAAATCGTGGTATAAATCCTACTTGGTCATGATGAATTATCTGAGGGATGACTTTCTCATACAGTAGGTTCTTAAGCAATGTTCACTAAATAAAAATTTATTAAGGGCTTACTGTGTGTAAAGGAGGGCAGATACAAACAAGTAAGCCAATCATTGTCTTCTCCAGACCACCTTCTAATGGGAGAGACCACACTAGGACAGGTTCCGGTTGCCAGGCAGGGAAGGTCCCTAGTCCCCAGCAGGTGGCCAGACCCTTTCTTTAATGCCATTTCCAATGATAAAATTCCATCTGTTTCTGATGTAGAACCACTTGACGGCCTGCCAAGGACTCTGAAGGCAGGACCTTTTCTGGGTTTTCAGACCCTGTGGCTGTAGCCCCTGCAGGAGCAGTCCCCAGACAGTGCGTCCACCGGGGCTACTTCCTAAGATGGTCTGAGGTGCTGGGCTGGGAAGATTGTTGTTCCTAAGGCTGTTAAGTTCAGAGTCCTAGAATGTGCTCATGGAGACCATGAGGTTGGACTGGGCTGGGATGCAGTATTTTCTATCTGTTCCTTAGGGTATCTGCCATTTCCACTAGGCTGGCTTGCCTGCCCTATGCTGGCAGTGGGCAGGGATGATGGGCCCCTCTCCCATTGAAATGGCTTCCTCAGGAGGTACCTGGGAGAATTGAACTGGAAGTAGGACAAGTGATCAGAGGGGGCTGAATTAATAGCCACAAGATTGGAAGCCGAGGTCCACGTGTAGAGTAGCCAGATGCTGTCCAATGAACAACAACCTGCATCTACAGAGGGCAGGAGCAGAGATGTGTTCATCAGCCATCCTGATTCCTAAATTGAATGAGGTGGGGTAAATGTATTAAGTTTGATCCCATTTTCCCCCAGAAAATCACTATAGAAAAAAGATTGTTCCATGTATGAGAAATTTCTGAGATATACATATACATGGATATATGTATATTTGTATGTTTACATGTATATATCTTTGCATATATGTACATTTTATATATGTGTATTTTTGCAAATGAGCTAATTGATTAAGTGGAACTGAAGCTCTAATTACTGTGTGCTGATGATGGGGATCACTCACTAGAAGGAAGACTTGAGCTGAAAGTAATAGAAAAAGTGACCTTTTGGGGGATATACCCAGAACTAGAAAAGGATGACATAGCCAGCTTTTCTCTAAAGTGACTTCAGGGTGAGATCCATTGACAAAGTTGAGGTAAATGAAGAAATCCAAAGAGAGCAAAACCAGAAACAAAGGACCAATAGATAGCCAAATATTCAGAGTAGCACTCTCTTGGTGAGCTAAGAAGTGGAAGCAATTAAGTGAGAAAAAATCAAATAAAGTGTGGTAGGTAAATAGAAGGGAATATCATTGTGCAATAAGAAATGGCTCATTTTTGGAGCTCAGAGAAATATGGGAAGATTTGTATGAACTGATGATGCAAAAGAATAAGCAGAATCAAGGGGTCTTAATACATAGCAACAATGATGATATGAATGAAAGAAATTCACAGAATGGAAGCTGCTCTGTAACTCAGTCTCCTTTGCTGGATTATCCATTCCAACCATGGGTGGTCACCCACAGTTCTGCCCTGGATCTTCTGCTCCTTTTGTGCCATTTCTCTTGGTTAGCTCATCAACTCCCACAGATTCATTTGACATCTTTTGCTGACTAGACAGGACTCTACCCCCTCCCAACTGCTAATGAACTCCCCCTTCCCCTTCTACTTCCTTTTGTGTGTTAGATGGTAAGCTCCTTGAGGACAGGGACTGTCTCTGGTTATCTTATTTGTGTCCCAGCACTTCACACAGTGTCTGGCACAGAGTGGAAACAAAATGAGTATTTATTGAGCAACTCATATTTCTAAGAAACTGGGGAGGGGGTCTTGGACACTACATAATGAAACAGACTTTCCTCTTTCCCTTCCCTCCATGTAGAATTCACAGAACTAGCAGGACAGAATATTTTTTTTATTTTTTGAGAGATTTTTGTTTAATTTTTTTTCTTTGGTACAAGGAAAAATTCAAGTTAAATGTATGAGGGTGGGAGTATTCCAGAAATAGCAGAAAACACTGTTAAAGACCGTGCTACCTCCCATCTCTGTGACCTTGACCTGGGGATAGAACAGCAATAGCAGATCCCTGCCCTCAAGAAGCTCACTTTTAAGGGTTGGCTTTTCCTTTCTGGGGCTCTTTGTAAAAATATACTTGCTGGGGTAAATGCCCCCCAAAATCCCTTTTGACTACAAATCCAAGTCACAGAAAGAGTTTAGAAGTAGTGCCAAAAGATTTGAGCTGGGAATCTAGCCCAGCTGTTTTCTCATTCTCTAGCCTAATTGTCACGTGGGTCAAGAAGCTGGGTCTCCATTTCCCCCTCTGTGAAATGGGTTCATAACACATGCCATTTCTATCTCTCAGAGCTGCATGGGTAAATTAGACCATCGTTATTTTTAACTTTCGTTGTTGTTTTTGTTATTGTTGTTGTTGTTGCTATTGTTTTCTTCTTCATCAACAATGTAATGGAAGCGAGTGTTACTATTTTATTATTATTGTTGCAGTCGCTAAAAACAGGTACAGTGGAGAGTCTGAGATTTGAGTCTCAGCTATGTCCCTTTCTTCCTGTGTGACTTCTCCCCCCCCCCATTCCCTTAAGTACCAACTAGTCACTGTTCTTCTTTCATAACGTGATGAGCCACCAAATGGTTCATTTCAACCACGCCACTCCCCTGCTCAAGAAGGATGGGTAACTCCCTATTATTTCAAGAATAAAACATCCTCGTTTGAATTTTAAACTGGTCAGTTTTCTTCTCAGTGGCCAGCTTCTCATCTTGCCCTGCTATTCTGAACAAATCCAACCGGCAGTCAAGCTAGATTATTGACTGTTCTTTTTAGAAATTACATCCCATTTCCTGCTGCTTAACTTGACCCCCATCCTTGAGTTCCTCTCCTCCATCCCTTTCAGCCCAGGTACCATACCATCCGAAAACCCTTTCCAATTCCCTGAGTTGTTAGTCAACCATTCCCATTTGTTTTTCCTTTCCTCATCTGTGTGCATCTCCCACATATAAAGCATATATTCCTTGAAGGGACTACCTGGTTTTCATTTTGACTTTCTTACCCAGTGGCCCCAACATAATATTTTGCTCATAGTAGGAGCTTCAGCAACGCTTCTCGGATTTAATCAAACTGAAAATTTCAGGAATCCTCTCCTCCATCTTTTCTTTTTTTCTTGCCCATCTGAATCTGGCTTTTATGCAACCACTCCCTAAAGGCAGGGGAAAAAATGAACTCTTAAGATGAGTAATATCCTCTGTGGTTTGTGCAAAACACCAGAGTCTTCGCTTCTATAGAATTAAACTCAACAACAAATGGCTTCAGTGTTTTTTTGTTTTTTTGTTCATGCATTAAATTGTCTAATTGGTTTTCATTCCTGCTGACCTGGAAAAAAAAGCCTCTGGGCTGAAATGGGAGTTGTACTGAGGAACTCTGTCCATGGAGAAGTGGTGACCTTATTTAGCTTCTGCAGTTGTGTGCTTTTTCCCATGTCCTCAGCCTGAGCAGCATTTATTTACCCCCTGCTACGTACAGAGCAACATGCTAGAGACAAAAGGAGGCGTGAAGCTCAGAGAACACATGTTCCAGGCGACCTACGGCGCGGGTCCTCAAGACTCGGACACGTCCGTGCTCCATCCCATGCTAGGTTCTATTAGGGAACGGACACGCCCAGCCGGGAGGATGCTCAAGGAGAGCCCGTTATGTGCTGGGCTTTGAGAGGCCAAGGGGGAAAGGGCAGGGGAGGCAAAAAGCAGCAAGGGGGACACCGAGGTGGCCAATGGGAATCCCAGCTGCTTGGAACGCCGAGTACCCCGGATGGAGTATTGTCTGAGAAAGCGAGGGTCAGTTTTCAAAGGGGTTGGAGGTCAAGAAAGGCTTTATCCCCCCACCTAAATGCCTGTTTTAGGAGTCAGCTCAGCTCAATCCAACCAGCATTTTCCCCACAGCCAGATGTAAGGCAACGGGCTAGATCTAGGGGTGAGGAATGAAAACAAACCAACTTATATTCCATGGGAGCAAATGTTAAAAGGTGGAAGAGTGCTAGGCTATCACTGGGTCACCTCCTTTCATTTGGAAGCCCAGAGGGGCTGTGATCTGGCCCAAAGCTTCATTACAGACCAGCCCTCTCCCATTCTCCAGTCCCCTCTTGCTTATGGCAACATTCATACTCCCACCCTGGCTTTGGGGCTGCTTTTATATCCTGAATCCCATGAGAACCGTGCCCCTGGAAGCAGCAGCTGCCCATCCTTTTGCTTCTAAGCCCATCCCTTTTGTCCCCCTAGCTCGACTTCCTCTCCCACAAAGACGTGGACCTGTTCTTGCCCCTGCTGGACCTCTCATGAGCCATTACGGTCTCCCTCAGAAAAAGAGGTTAACATCCCTCGCAGAGCTGGGATCCAGTCTCTGTATGGGACACGATGGGGAAGGAAGATGCTTCCTCTCTCTTCATTTAGGGCAGGAAGTTTTTAAAAAGGAAACCAAATGTAGCTCATTCTACTTCTCTGTTGTATATATGGACTTTATAATACAAGCTACATTATGCCCATAAACATATGCCTTTGTGTCATATATGCACATATGCTTGGATTCATGTAGGGAGCACATATGCACAAGTTTTAGGCATCTTTTGCTTGTGTATAAATGTGTATTTTTATAGATGTGTGTATAAAAGCAGAAACACTTTCTCCTTTTTCTTTCTATCCCCTTAGGACACATGTATCTGACCCAGGGACCCATACAATGATATTGAATTGAATTGATTCCATTCATTTATGTCCCATTCTTTCAGAAGGGTACTTCCTCCTCTGACAGAGGTCAAACTCTTGTATGGCTTGGTAGAGGGTCTCTGTGAGTTGTTATGGCTGAACATTTCCTGTCCCCACAGGTGGCCTGGTAGGGAGCCTCTCTGAGCTGAGCTCAGCAGATGCTTCTGGCTTTGTAATAATGATGACTGGCACGATCTCAAGATGCCAAGGTCACTTCCCTGATGGAGGAAGATATTGGGGAAGGACTTCCATACTTCTCCGATGCCTCCCATGTAAACTCCAAAATCCTTAGGTTGGCGTACAATGGGCCTTTCCCAGTTTGGTTCCAACATTGATTTTTATTTTAATTATTTATATAATTTTATTATATATTATATTAATTGTGAATATTTCTATTTTCTAAATAAGTTAATATAAATATTAACATAAATATTACAAATGATATAATTGTATGCATCATTAATATATAATATAAAACAAAAATATACTTATTAGTAATATTAGTAATATAATTATATTATATATAATATTTCATCAATCCATGGACCAATAAATGCTTAGCAAGCACTTACTATAAGTCAGGCTTTGTGCTCCCCACTAGAGATCTACTAGGACAAAAACCAAACAGTCCTTACCTCCAAGGAGATGCTATTGGAGGAAAACAACACAACATGTATGCAGAGAAATCGATAGGACGTTGAAAGCTAAGATTGTGGAGAATGAGCTATGGCAAATCCAGTAACTGGTACAGAGTAAGGGCTTAAATGGATTTTTCATTCATCCAGGAAGCATGCTAAGGACAGGAAGGGACAGAAAGGATCTTCTAAAGGATGGGACTTTGGGAGAAGCAATAGGGGAGGAGGAGCATTGTGAATTTCTCACTAAGCAGCAAGAAATGAAATGGTGTGGAAGGATACGCCGAGTGGGTTACTTTGTCAAGAGAACACTGACCCCCAAGAGATCCAGGGCTAGGTTTTAGGGGATCCATAAATGTGAATGGGGAAAAAATAACATCTAAATTTTAATAGGCTCAGTTTCCTCTGTAACCCTGTGTGTTTTATTTTATGTATTTAAAAACATTATTCTGAGGCAGAATATAGAAGGTTCACTGGACTGCTAAAAGCGTCCATGACACGAAAGGTCTTGAATATGAACTGCAAGGGAGAGCAGGTAAGCATGGGAGATCAGTCTGGAAAGATAGTTTGTAGTCCGTTGGGAAGCACTTATGATGTCAAATAAAGGAGATGGGGTTTTCTCTTAGAGGCAATAGGGAGTTACTTCTTGAGTACATGAGTGACAGCATCAGACTTACATTTTCAGAGCATCAATATGGAGGACAGGTTGGAGACCAAAAGACACCGAAACCTCAGTTTGTCTTTGCAACTTTGTTCTAGTCCTGGGGTCTGGGGCCCATCCAGTTCCTTCTCCCTTTGACAGACCTTCTGGTCCTTACAATCAGAAATCACTCTACTCAAGTCTTACCCAGGCTCAGCATCCACAGATCCTTCAACTCAACTTCATGCAGCCCAGGTTGAAGGCTACAGTCTGGCGAGCATTGGCCACTTTGTCCACACTTTTCCTAAGTTGTGAAGTCTACAATGGAACACCATCTTCCAAAGGTGATCTAGGACAAAAGACAATGGTCATCATAGTTCTGGACACTATTGGAGGTTGGGAAGGAGCCAGAGATTTCTAAATGAATGCGTAGAAAGGAACTATCTATTTAGGAAGAATGGTCTCAAGATGGAAGAGTCCCTTAGGGCAGAGAAGGGCTTGGCCAGATACTTGATAAAGCAGCACTTGACCCAGATCTTCCTAACTCTAACATCTCCCTCTCCATGCCCATATTCTGTGCTGTCCCCCATTGTGAATCACCTTATCCAGAACTAGGGTTCTCTGACTCCCTTTACAAGTCATGATTCATCAAGAAGTTGAATGGCCTTTATTTCATGTCAATGGAAAGGGTCTTCTACCATTGGCCTGCCTGGGGAATATTTATTTTACAAAAATGGGAAAAGCAGTATAATATAGTGGAAGGAGCCTTGGGATTACCTCCCCCTTGAGTGCCTGCTTTCTCAGATTAGATATTTTTATATGCAGAATAGGGATAATAATCTGCCACATCCTATCCAGAGAATTGGGGCACGTAATTTCAGTCGTTGGAATCTCAGTTTCCTCATAAAAATAAGATCAATACTTGCACAACTTACCCTTTCCCTCTCCCGCCATGTTGTAAGGAGCAATGAGGTAACTAGATAGCTAGGTGGCAGCTAGGACAGAAATCTGGATCCGAAGTCCAAAAAATGTGAGTTCAAATCTGGCTTAAGACACTTAGTAATTGCATGATCTCAGATGAGTTTCTTTTATTTACCTCAGTTTCCACATCTGTAAAATGGAGATAATGATAGCACCGTCCTCTCAAGGTTGATGTGAGGATAAAATGAGTTAATATTTGTAAGATATTTTGCAAACTTTATTATTAGATGTCATTATTGTGCTTGTACCAGTGTACATTCATAAGCTATAATGTATCAGAAGGAAGCAACAGGATGGTGAAGGACCTTAAGTCTAAGAGGGACTGGCGATGTTTAGCTTGGAGAACAAAAGACTCAGGGGAGATATGAGAGCCTATCTCAAATATTGGGAAGGTTGTCATGGTGAGAAAGAATTCGACTTTTTCTGTTTGGTCACAGAGAACAGGACCAGGAAGTGGCTGATTTCCTGGATGAGGAATAAGGAAGCCATAGACTTTAGGGATGTCCTGCCTGGGGGACTTGTCCCAAAGTGGAATACCTGCCTTGGCAGGTAATAGAACTCCCTCTTGTAGACGGCTCCATGGACTATGCAGAGAGGATCGTTGAGTAGGGATTCCATTGGGATGGGAACTGGTCTAAAACTTCCTCTACAAGTCTTTCAAACTCTGAATTTCTGAACTCACCTGAGTGAGCTTCCCTCCTGACCCAACCAATGGGTACAGCACAAACAGGTAAGGAACAATGAACTTGGCCAGGGCCAGCACTCGGATGGGTTCTTCCCAAGGCTCAAATCTACAAATCCTTAAGAAGCCCTCACAGAACTGCAAAATCTCCTGATCAGGATAAATCTCAGGGCCCATCTAAGCCAAACCATATCTCAACACCATCCCCCCTCCTAGGAAGGAATCATCCAGCCTTTCCTCGAAGACCTCCAGGGAATGGAATCCACAACTTCCTGAAGCTACTCATTCTGCTTAGGAATAACTCATTTCAGCCACATCCAAAGTCACTATTTGGGAGTTTAATAGAGTGGTTTACCATTTCCATCTCCAGCTCTTTTTACAGATGAGGAAACTGAGACAAACAAGTCCCTTGCTGAGTCACATAGGAGGCCATCTTTGAATCCAAGCTAGTGTTCTATCTACTGTATCACCTACCTGCTCTTGATAAACACTAGGTGCTTAATAAATCTTTCTTGATAGACTATTGTAATAGTTTGTTATTGGTCTCTCTGTTTCTGGTCCTCCTGACTGCAGTGTCTCACCACTGGATACATCCTGCATACAACTACAAACAAGTTATCCTAAAACATCACTATAATTATGTGACATTCATATTTGAAAATCATCAATGGCTCCCCAGCACTTATTGAGTAAAATATATATTTGTTTGGCATTCAAGACCCTCCATAATCTGGAGATCATTGAGCCTAATCACTTGATTTTACAGATGCGGAAACTGAGGCTGAGTTGGAAATTGATTTGTTCACATAAGTAACAAGTAACAAAACAAAAATTTGAACCCTGGCTCCCTAAGCACAAATCCAGAGCTCTCAGCCTGATCTTATTCAGTAGAACAAGATGTGTGAATGACTCAGCTAAGATGGAGGGGTAAAGAACCAGAGAAAAGGGAATCCCAGCCCACCCCGTCACCAGGACAAAGTGGGCTGTGTTACTGGCGGTGTTTCCTCCGTGTCTCACCCCAGAAACAGCAGCCCAATCTCCAAAGCCATCTTGAGCGGGTGTCAGGAGAGAGAAGACACCTGGGCAGAATCCCACGGTTGTCATGGCAGCTGATGCTAAAATAGGCTTTCAGAAACAAGATCTGTGTGGCTTCCTGTGACCCACATGGAAGCATAAATATTACTCAGATGGAAAAGGAAGCCGCTGTCTCTTTTGTTCATGGACATCCCTGGCTGTGGCAGCAGGAGCTGGGTCCCTTGGAGATTTGAGGAGAGTTAGAGAGAGCCTGCTAAGTCATGGGGATTGGCAGAAACTATTTTGATGGCTTTGTCCTGTTATATAAGGACACCTGCTGGGGCTTTATGGCCACCTGGTGCCATATCATGACCAGAGTGAGAGATCCCTTTGACAGAAAAGCGGTGGCAGGGGTGGCCGTGAGGGAGAATGAGGACAAATCACTCTAAGTGGACAGAATTGGAAGGGACCTTGGAGATCCCCCAGGCCCACCTTGTCATTCTTCACAGGAGAAAACTGAAATCTAAGGAAGGAAAGAAATTTTCAGACTCATCCAACACTAGAACTGGAACAATCTTAGAATACAGAAGGGTAAGAGCTGGGGAAGACTTAGAGCACGTCAGAGCTAGGAGAGAACATAGAGAACAGGGGATTTCAGAGATGAGAGGGAGTCCCCTGAGAAAATAGAAGAAAGGCTTCAAAAGGAATATAGAAGAGAGAACATAGAACGGCAGGGCTGGGAGGGACTTAGGGGAGAGAACAGTAAACTCAGGAGAGACCTTAGAACATAGAATAATCAATGCGAATATTGAAAGGGACCTTTGGACATCGAAAAGAGCTTCAAAGCTAGAATGGCTGCTTAGATATCATCTCTCCCAGCTCTCTTGCTAAGACTGAGGTCCCATGGGGAAAAGGGACTGGGAGAGCCATTGACTGTCAAGGAGCCAGAAAAGACCCAGGGCTTCATCTTGGAAGGACTCTGTGTCTCCCTGATCTTGGTGGAGGGTGGCCCATCTGGCCTGGGGAAATTCCTAGAAATGATCCCCTCCCACCTGAATCTCCCTTGGGAAAGATTCCCATTGGAATCTCCCACTCCCAATTGATCTGATAATCACTTGGTCTGGGATATTTTTGGTGATTAAAATTAGCCTCTAATCACTCCCTAGCCCCAAACCATAGAAACCTAATAATCAAAGGCTGTACCCCAAACCTTTGCTAATTTGGCCCACTGAGAGTATAATAACCCCCCCCTTTTTTTTAGGCCAAAAACCTCGCCTGCAGATCAGGACTGGGAATTCTTTCCCAAAAATCTGTGACACCGGCCTGGGGCCTCCATGGCTGTTAGGGATTCTCTCACCCCTCATTTCTCATACCATTTTACAAATGAGGAAGAAGAAGAAAAGAAGGGGTTTCCCAAAGATATTCTGCTGGGAAATGGGGAAGCCGGGATTTGAACCCAGAGATCCTGGGCAGCACTAGAGCCAGTAGTCCATCTTATGCTGTTTTGTGCCCCATTCTGGGTTTTTTTTTTTTATTGGAAGAGAGAGCATGGCCTTTTTGTCTTTGTTATTAACTTGTTGTATTCCCCATCCGGGCTTTTATAGATCAGTTCTGGAGTTTTGTCCATGGGGTGACCAGCGTCCTTCCTGTGAGACAGCAGCTGGTGTGTAGTCCCTTTCCCTGATGCCGTCCCAAGACATCCTGGCCCGGTCGGCGCCCTGATGCCGTCCCAGGGCATCCTGGCCCAGTTGGCGCCCTGATGCCATCCCAGGGCATCCCGGCCCAGTGAGAGCCCTGATGCTGTCCCAAGACCTCCGGACCTGGCCTGGTCGGTGCCCTGATGCCGTCCCAGAACATCCAGGCCCAGGACGGCAGGTCCTCTAAAACCTTTGGCTCCACTAACGGATCCAGGTTTGTGGCTGGTTTAAGGGGTGAGTGAGAGCCACGCGTCCGCGCTGTTGACCGCTGAGACAGCCCTTGGGAAATGGTCAAGCTGGTGGCAGGAGACCGGGACTCAAATCGTGGCTCCTAGGCTTCGGGGCCCCACTGCCTCTGGCAGAATGAGTCCCGGCAGGCTCCAAGGTTCCAGCCGGCCCTACAAGTCAGGGACCTGGCTGCTCCGTGACTGCGGCTGACACGGTCCCTTCTAAGCCTCGGTTTCCTAACCACCAACTCCCGGGGAAGCACCCTCAGTCCTTCAGTTTCCCGGGGAGTTGCTGTTAGGAGCGGGGTGGGGGCTTGTGCAATCTGGAGAGAGATGGAAGCTTGCGCTGACATTGAGGATGAGGAGGTGCAGTGAGCTTCTCTGCCAAGGACAGGGGCCTTCCAGGACGCGGCCACCTTGCCCATTCCGCCGGAAAAGGCACTTGGGAATCGCCATTGGTCCCAGGGCTTAACTCAGCCTCCCATGATCCAGCTTTCCCCTTCATTAAAGCAGCCCCAGCCTCCCTCACTCCACTGTGTCTCATAAGACCTGAGTGCCAGGTTATCCGAGATTAAAACAACAGAAAGTCCCCGCCAACAGACCCAGTCCGTAAGATGCCGCCCGCAGGACCTCCTCCGTACTTGGGAAATCCACGGCCATTTTCTTCTATGTGACTAAAATGACTCATCTTTTAAAAAAGAAAAAGAAATGTTAGCAACAGCCCCGGAGACAAAAACCAGAGGGGTGTCTCTGTGTGAGTGTGTGCGTGTGTGAGTGTGAGAGTGTGTGTGTGTGTGACTGTGTGTGTGTGAGTGTGTGAGTGTGTGTGTGACTGTGTGTGTGTGTGTGAGTGCATGTGTGTTGTGTATGTGTGTGACTGTGTGTGTGAGTAGTGTATGTGTGTGTGTATGAGTGTGAATGTGTGTTAGTGTGAATGTGTGTGAGTGTGTGTGTGTGAGTGTGAATATGAGTGTGTGAGTGTGAGTCTGGGAAACTAGGGCTTGTGAGGAGGCAGGACTCACCCCATTGTGCTGAAGAGCCCCATTGCATCCCACACAGTATTCCAGTGCTCTGTAAATCTGTAGGTGAATGGATCTTGGTAGACTGGGAATGACTGCTGGCTCAGGATATTAAATCAACCATTCACGGAGGACCTGGATGTGTTGATGGCTAAGTTAACATCTGCAAGGGAACCAGATGTCTTCCACTGAGTTTTTCTTTACTTTTCCACCCCTGAATCTTGTCTTTCTCATCGATCTTTGGGCTGGGATGGATGGGTTGTTTGGGGGTAGGGGGTGAATGATTGGGGGGGATTATTAGGAGTCTCTAGGATTATTAGCATTCTCTAAGTCTCCATTTCCTTGTCTTCCTTCTGGGTTGATGGATCCCATTGGCTTGTGTGGGTGACTCGGCTGCTGTTCGGGGAGCAAACAGAATTTTCCACTAATTGAAACTTGTTTCCTTTCTGATAAGTTTAGAAACGGCCCCAGACTCTCCTCAGCAGTACACAGCTTAATAACTTTGGAGCTGTCGACACAAGGGATGATCTCTGGGTTCCCAAGTTGCCCCCCCACTCAGAGACCTCCTTTCCAAACTTCTCATATGCTTGAAACATGGGGGTTGAGAGTCTGTACCATTCAGGGAGAGGGATGGTACTAAGGTGTCCCCTAGACATTGCCCCTAGATTATTAATAGAAAATTATCCAATAAGAAGATGCCCCCCATCTCCCAGAGGTGAGGATCAGAATGTGGAGCTGATATGAAGTTAGTCAGGCAATTAACAATTATAAAGTGCTTTCTCTGGCCCAAGAACTACGCTGTGCTCTGGTGGTACAAAGCCAGATAAAATCATCTTATAAATAATTGCATATATACAAGATAGATACAGTGTATGGAAGGTCATCTCGAAAGGAAGGTATTAGCATCCAGATCCTGCCCCTAACCTTGGTGCCAATTAGGATCCATACAGAACCATGGGTACAGCATTAAGTGTACAGTCAAGAAAACCAGAGTTCAAATTCAGCATCCATTTGGTACTAGCTGTGTGACTCTCACTAAGTTACTTATTCTCTATAAATGAAGATGATAATAACACAGTAACAACCTTCTCAGTGTTACTGAGAGGGAAAAATGAGCAAACATATGTAAACCTCTTAGTGCAGAGTACAGTACCCAGTAGGTGCTTAATAAATGCTTGTTTTCTTCCTTCTTTCCAATTATCCCTTTCTCTATTTCAAACCTGGCCTGATGTTGACCTCCATCCCAACCTTTGCCAGAGGGAATTTAGAATCTCTCTTTTCCTCCAACTTTTCAGCCTGCTCCCCACTTCCCACTGAAAGTGGATTGGAACCCCTAATCAGCAGGGCAGATAAAATACTAAAGTAGAGGCTGATTAATGTTGGTGGACCTGACACCCAAAGGTACTCTAAGGACTCCTGAACGTTGCCGTCTGCTGTACCTACTGCAACTCAGAACTGATAATCTAATTAATACTTTTTGTTCATTCATTCACAAAAAAACACTCTTACCCATGACCTCTTCTGTCTGTGACCAATTAGGAAGCATTTCTTTTCTGGGGCTTGGAGTTTAAAGAGGAGCTTTTTGCAGGCATCCATGAGCTCATAGAGATGAGCTCATTAGGATGCTTCCACTTCCATAAATCCATCAGAGGCATGGGAAAGGTTCCCTTTAACTGTGCCCTCATCATTACACATCTACAATAAAAATAGGTCCCTTTATATAGGAGTTTGTGGTTGCAAAGCACTTTACAGTCATTATGTGCCCATTAGCTTATATCCATTAAAGGCAGTGAATTGAAGGGAGGAAAGGGATGGATTTGCTCTTAGAAACTAGTTTCAAATCTTGGCACCATTACTTCCTCATTCTAGTCCTCAGTTTCTGCATCTGTAAAATGAAGATTTAGCCAAGAACACTAATGGAATCACAGGCTGCAACCAATCAATAAGCATTTATCAAGAGCCTACTGTGTGCTAAGCACACACTGAAAAGCCTGGTATCCTGGAAAAAGAAGGGAATGGTTCATCTAGATCTGCCCTTACTCATGAGGCCTTGTGGTCAGCTCTGGGCACGGTATTCTGAGAAGGATTTGCTGAATGGAGAGCATCCACAAGCCAGTAGCCAGAATGTAGAGTTCATGTCCTGTGCAAATCATTTGAAAGAAATAACAGTATTTGGACAGGAGAGGAGAATGTTCAGTCATTGTCATGTATTTGAATGAATGTCATATGAAGCACAAGGTGATCTTTTCTTCATAACAAGAAAACACAATATTTGGGGCCATTGTATTATCCTATTGATTCATTTGGAAGTGGCAGAATAATAGAGCAGAGGTAGTGGGCTGGGTAGGGATGATTATGAGTGGAAATTATTTTATTCTTTGTATTTGTACACAGAGATCTATTTTGTATATACCTCGACACCTGGTAGGTGCTCAACAATACTCATTGATTGATACACATGGATATAATATAATCAATGTCAGTCAGTCAGTAGACACACATTTTAAAAGTGCTTATTACTATGATAAACCCTGAAAACACATATGAAGTTAAAAACAATCACTGCTTGTCTGTATTCAAAACACACATTATATCCACAAAAACTTGCAGAGATGATTCATCCCAGCACCAGTCCTTGGAATATGTGCACACTTATGGATAACACAAAATCCAGTGGACAGCTCCTGTATTGAGAGAATTCATCAGGAATCACATCAGATAGCAGCCCAGAAAGAAACAAGGCTGGCAAATAACGTCCAGCTTACCAAACTGGATACACATTTTCCCTGGAGTGGTCACACAGTGGCTGGCATTGGTTTTGCAATCAAACTAATCTAGTCATCAGGATTGTGCTCCTACTAAAAAGTAGTGAATGACAGACTTGTGATAATTCAATTGCCACTGCAGGAAAATCCCATGCCACATCCACCATGATGAACTCTGATGATGTCAAAGAAAATTTTATGAAGATCTAGAGACTCTCATCATCGATATGCTGAAAAACGGAAAAGCTTATAATTTGTGTTGATTTCAATGCCAGACATAATCAGACATGACAGGGAGTCCTTGGGAGAAACTGAGTCAGAAATAATAACAGCAATGGTCACTTACTACTGAAGACTTGTGTTTCTCATGACCTCGTCACCTGTGACTGCATCCTCACAGCAAATACTGACATTTAATAGATTATGTCATTGTAGAGAGAAGAGATCGGATGTGAGAATGACAGAGATGATATGTGGCACACACTTCTGGACCAATCATAGACTTATCCTCTCTAACCTACACTTTTTCATTCAACAAAAGGAAACATTTTAAGGCAAAATGACTACTAGGAGACTTATTGTCAACAGATTAGAGGGCTTCTCCAAGCCTGTTCAGTGCTAACTTGGAACAGAAACTAAATCGACATGAGGCTGACAATAGTGGAACAAAAAGGAGTGGGCAACTTTCAGGGATTTGCTCCACATTTACTCATCTTGTCAAGCAGATTTGCAAACATTAAAAGTGGTTTGACAAAAATGATGGGGAAATTCAGAAGCTGCTTAATGAAAAACGAGAACTCCACAGGGTTCACCAGCAGGATAGTTCATTCATCTTTAAGAAGGCAGAGTTTAACTCCAATTTAAAAATAAAGTGCAAATGGGGATTAGAGAGATGCAGGATTCTTGGCCCAGTAAGAAGGCAGATGAAATTCTGTTTTAATAATCCAAAACACTTTTATAATACTTATTTCCAATTTCTTTTAATGTCAAAGGCATCACCATATCCCCATTAACTTATTCTTATTATTCTGGAGGCCTATTCTGGCCTCCTCCCTCTTAGCCCAAATATCCAATTAATTGTCAAATCTTCTTGTTTTTACCATCACAACTTCACTTAAATATGTCTCCTCCTTCCTAGTCACACATGCAGCACCCTAGTTCAGGTCTCCTCTCCTATGTTTTATACTAATCCCATATTCTTTTAAATGGTTTTAATGGCTTAAATCTCTTCCTTACTCCAAATCATTCTCTACTCAGCTGCAAAAGTGATTGGCCTAAATCATTGGTCTGATTATATTATACCTCCCTAGTCTCAATAAAATCCCTATCTCATCAAGAGTCAAATAAAAACATTTTACTTGATATATAAGTCTCTTCACAACTTGGCCATCTCTACTGTAACACTGTCTTTGGGGTCATGGACCAATCTCTCAATCACAAGTTGAAGTCTCAAGGAATAGTTTGACTACTTAGTTTTTAAGTCCTTAGCCCAAGGAGTAGCTCTGAGGATCTGGGTTCCTGAGAGTCTAGCTCACAAGTCCTTGCTGGTAGGCCTCCTACTCATAACTAATCATTTTAGACTTAATTCGATTTTTGGCAAAGTTATTTACTGAGGTGACATAATAAGAATGGTTATTGCAAACCTCCCCCCAAAATCTGGGGTATATTTTCCTACAGTTCACACTGATCCAGTGGGAGTATAACTCTGAGTACTATGATGGTAAAATCCACTCATAGAACACACAAATGAATTAATTAAAAAGGATGGATTGATGAAATAATTAATGAAAACAGAATTAAGCAAAAAGATGAGGAAGAAGATACAGTGCAGAAAGACCAATGACCAAAGGGCCTCAGTGAGCAGTTGGATGCCGTGATAAAGTACAGAAGAATTGTCTGGTGAAGAAATTCACAATCCTATTCATTTGTGGCCAGGACATCCTTTCTTGGGTCCATAATAAGCGTTCTATGATGCAAGAGGTCATGCTCCTTGAAGCTGACTCCCTTCACGCCTTTCCACATTCTGCTGTTCTAAGTGTGTCACTATGCTCCTAGCTGCGTGTACTGTATGCTACTTGATGAGTTTCTCCAATGCTGTGGTCAATGAGTGTGGAGAGGGGAATGTGGACAGAGATTTCCTCTTAGGATCCTGGCTACAACTCTGGCATCCTGGACCTAGAGCCCACTACACCTGTATTGGCTCAAGAGTGAGCTGGCCAACTGCTGAAATTTCTCCACTATTTAAAGATACCAAAGTCATTGTTAGCTCATATGGTTAATCAATTAACTGGTCCCTTGATTGCCTAGAGACACACTGGGCTTAGTCAAGAAGATCTGAATTCAAATTCATTATACAAATAAATGTTCTTGCTGTGTGATCTTACACAAATGGCTTAAACGCTGCTACCCTAATTTTTCTCAACCATAAAAGAGACAATAATGGCAAGTGCTTCACTGGTACTTCTGAAAGTATCAAATGAAGTAATATTTGTAAAGCACTTAGTGTAGTGACTGGCATATAATAGATACTTAATAAATGTATGATTGCTTCCTTCCCTTTTGACTCAACCCAAGGTTCCCTTCTTCCCATCTGACCACCTTTCCCAGTCCCAAACACTTCCCTCCCTTAATGCACTTAATGGTACAGCCAGTTTGGTCTACTTCTTTGATTCACACACAGCACTACCTCTCCCATCTCCATGCCCTGGCACTGGTTCTGCCCCATTGGTGGAAGGCTCTGCCTACTCAATGTCCTCTGTCTCTTAGCAACCCTGGCCTTCTTCATAACACAGCCCAAATGTTCCATCCTTCAGGGGTCCTTTCCTGGACCTCCAGCCTTCCCTGAGATTGCCTTCCATCTGTGTCTCCCACCCTGCTCTGCCCCCAAACGATTAAAAGTAAGCTCTGCAGGAAAGTGTGCATTTCTCCAGATTCTGAATGATAAACACAATGTCTGACACACACTTAGAGCTAGCTCAGTGTTTGAAAATTGAGACTTTACATGTGTAACCCCCCCCGACCTATATAGTAACTCTTAGAAATAGGAACTAGAGGGATTATTATCCTTATTTGACAGATAAAGAAACTGAGGTTCAGAGGGTTCAAGTGATGTATTCATTTTTAAAATTATGTATGGCTTTTTCTAGCTGGTATTGAACAACTTCCAAAGAATACTCCATTTTCATAAAAATGTGATTGTATTTGACTTCATGCTTCTCCTAGAGCCTGAAATAAATGCAAAATGGTGCCCTCTTCTACGTCTCCACTGCCCCTAAGGAGAGGGAATCTAATTTGTGTTAAATTAGAGTGTCTGTGGCATGACAGAAGCGAGTTCCCAGCCCTGTCCTCCCCCAGGGACCCTCACAAACAAAATGAAGAGTCTTTTTTCATTTTTTTAACTCAGTGACCCTGAACTTCAGTCAAGAGGTCGTCGACTAAATTAATTACTTCAGATAATTAATTAGCTACAATGTGTGAAGAAAGGCTATATTTCATAATTTGACATTAGAATAACTTTGGTAAAAAGCAGAGCTATGTCTTAGATGTGGGGGATGCAACTAATATCATTTACTTAGATATTACCAGAGTATTTGAGAAAGTAACTCATGTTATTCTCGGGAAAGAAGGAAGGGGAGAGAATAAGCTTTTATTAATCACCCGCTACATGCCAGGCAGTGCACTAAGCACTTTACAAATATTAACTCATCTGACCCTCCCAACAGCCCTGGGATGTGAATGCTATTTTAGTTGATTTTTGAACTCATTTGTAGAACTTCCCATTAGTTCCTGATGAATTTAATCTTATTTAATTTGACTTAGAACTCTAGCCTATGAAGAATCTTATTGAATGCTTCATTTTTCTTCCAGCATATAAGTTATGGCTTCCATCCTTTTCTCTCCTGAAAATGTCATTGGACATTTGAAAATTAGTATCGATAAATATGGTCAAGAATAGATCCCTATTTACTCCATTAGAACCCACCCTTCCTACACATTGAAATAGACTCCTTAACAATTACTTAATGTGTCCTGCCTTTTAACAAATTCTAATTTCACCTCATTTACTATCATCTAGAGAATATTTTGCATCTTCTTCCCAAAGCTAATATGAGAGTTTCTGTCAGATATTTTGCTAAAACTTAAAGTCATTTATAAGTCTATGTCATTAAATACTTAAATGTATATATACATTTAAGTCACATATGCATTTATACATTATACACTGCAATAACTGTCAAAAATGGAAATAAGCTTATTTGATCATGACCTGTTGTTTCTGTTGCATGCTTTGGGGAGCATTATTTCCATTTCTAACTATTAGCGATCATCCCTTTGAAAATATATCCTAGAATTTGTACAGGAAACCTGAGCTATTGAAAACTTTGTTCTCTAATTTTTTTTTTTAGCATTGAGACAATACTCGCTCTTTGTAAGTAGATTGACTGTGTTTTTCATCATCTTTTAAAGCCTAATGATAAGTATGGTAGCTCAGTGATCACACTTACCAGTACTTTGACTACTCTGGGATTCTCTCCAGAGCCTGACAACCTGGTTCTTTGGAGAAGACCTAGGTAAATTCGCAATATTTCCTAACATAACTTGAGTTTCAATTCCCCTTAGTCACTTTTATTCTGTCTTTTCCATAGCCAAGATCATTCTTATGGTCCATAAAACCAGAAGTGAAATTAAAAGAATATAATTTTCCCCTCTTTCCTTTATTCATTGTAATGAATCAAGTCAGTCTCCATTCTTTGATCTTCCTTATTCCTCAGGATAACTGAGACAATCTTGCTTTTGACACCTTTAGGTTTCCTCACCACTCGGAAATCATTCTGATTTAATATTTCTGGCCTTATTCTTGCAGAATGGAGGCATTTTTATTCATCAAATATCACCTACCCTTGGTTTTGATTTCTATACATTACTTTTTTCCTCAAGAGTTCCCTGTGCATCCACATTAATCTCTTTAAGTAGCTCTCTCTTTCAATGAAAACTTGAGGTAGGATTGACTTGAGAAATATTTGAGATGCATAATATATACACATTATAAAAAATTACAGTATTTCAATCACCTAATCTGTACCTAATGGCCTCCATATGATAAGCATTATTTAATTAATGAGTGTAAACATTAATAATTATGTTGATTTCAAGCTATTGATACTGACATCTTTATATGTCATAATTATATAAAATCATCATTATATATTATATATTGATACTGGCATTACCTTTAATAATGCAAAAATTTATCTGAGAAGTGTGAATTGAGCCTGCTGCTTATTTTGTTGATATCTTTGCTTATTTTTTAAAAGGCTCTATTGTAAAATTCTGCAGTTTGATAGAAATCACATTTTATTTTAAGTATGAATACAATTTAAATTCCCTTCTTTTCTTTTCATAAGGTTCTTCATTATGGAAGAGGTAGGTCACAGAGGTGTCATATAGTCCAAACTCCCCTTTCCTTCACCCCCCACCCTGACAATTAAAAGTCACCATACAACCTGGACTCTAAGTGACTGGGAACTAAAATGAACTCATAAAGTCATCTGCTCTATTGCTGGAATACCTTCCTCTATTCCGTGACCTTGTCAGACCACAATTGGATGAATGAGATCAGTTCTGGGCACCGAGTTTTAAGATTTCTCGAATAAACTAAGGTTATTTTCAAAAAAGAGAAACGAGCTAAATTTAATGTCATAGGAGGAATGATTAAAGAAACTGAGAATGTTTAGACCACAATAGCTAGGTGGTAGTATGGACAGAGGGCTAAAGATAGAAGGAGAAAGATGAGCCAAAATCTTTTCTCACACATTTACTAGCTATGGGATGTTGGTTAAGTCATTTAGCCCTTTCAGCCTCAGTTTCTTCATTTGTAAATGGGGTTTATATAAACCTCTTAAACTTGTAATGTGGACAAAGTGAGATAATTTTTGTGAAGTGTTTTGTAAGCATTTAAGCACTATTGAAAAACTAATTATTATTATATTTTAAAAAGTTGTGAACACTGTCTTCAAGCATTTGAAGGATTTTCATGTAGAAGGGAATTAAGCTTGTTCTCATGGTCCCAAAAGGAAGACCTAAGACCAATAAGGAGAAATTACTAAAAGTCATACAGATTTATATTATTGGAAGGGAATATTCCTATACTAATAAGCATTTGTACAAAATGTATTTAATTACATGAATAAATTTGAATAAATTATTGTTCTAAATATATGTATTGCTCTAAGGAAGAATCTATGATTGAAGGAAAAAGAAACACAACAATTTGAAAGAAAAATGAAAAGATGACTTTTTGTAAACATCAGCTATTTCACAAGAGAAACTAGAGGATTCACAAAGAGAAACTAGCACAGTGCCCAGTACACAGTAAGCACTTAATACATGCTTATTGATCAACTGATCTTTAACACTTGAGAGTTTTCTAATAACAGAACGGAAAGTCTCCTGATATAGTTAACTGCCCATACCTGAGGATGACAGAAGCCAGACTGTCACTCTTTAGGGATATTTTAAAGAGTGTTACATCATGGCGAAAGAGGTTAGACTGGAATTCTAAGATCGCTTCCAATTTTGGCCTTTACTATATTCCTTATGCCTTCTTTTTATATTGAACACCTTGTGTCTACTCAACTATTCTTCAAGTGACCTGATTTCTAATTAATAGCCCTAGTGACTCAGCTCTGGATATATCCCAAACTGTTCAACATCTTTCCCAAAAGGTGGTGTACAGTGCTGAACACAGCATCTCAGATGGAGTCTCATCAGAACAGATAAATCAATCAATTAATCATTCTCTGAGAGGAGAGGATTCTGAGGATATGGCAGAATAGATCAGAAAAGTCCAAGCTCTCCAAATTTCCCCACACAAACAAGACAGAATTGTCCCTTAGGGTAAAAGAAGAAATATAAAAACTAAGAATTAGGGCAGAAAAGGGGTCCTCCTGGGACAACCAAAAAAGATATCAGGATGGAGGTTTGGACCATGTGAAGTATAAACACCTCCAGGCTAGTTCTGCTGAAACAGCAAGGGCAAGCTCTGGACTAGCTGGGTTTGGAGCAGCCTCAAAAATGGGAATTTTCCAGACAGTGTGGAAAGTCAAGCATCTGGGTTGGGGAAGATTGAGGGACTCTCTGCCAATACAGGACACTAGGGCCAGCTGTGCTGCTAAGACACAACCCTGGGTAAGAAGGAACCAGTCCATGCCTAGTGAGGGCAGAGATGCTGCTGGCTGAGGGCACTTGCAGAGGTAGAATTCTTAATTTTGGATTCCAGACCAGAGGAGGAAACTAAAGGGGGAGCAAGGCTAGAGACACCATCCCTCATATCCTGGGACTAGAAATGATTACACCAAAAATCTGCTACAATTTTTTAAAAATCAACAGGCAATGGTGAAAGAACCCACCTATAAAAAGTTACAATGAGAATAGGGAAGACTGGGGTTCATCTTCAGAAGAGGATACTGAAGTAAAAAATGCTTCTCCTAACTAATGCCTGCTCCTTAGAGCAGCATTAAATGGTCACCTGCCCAAAAGAATCCACAGAAGAACTCAAAAAAAGATTTAAAATCAAGTGAAGGAGATTAATGAAAAAAATAAAAATAAAAAAGGAAAAATACAAGAAAAAAAGATTATGAAAAGAAAATCAAACAATTAGAAAAGGAGATCCAGAATTTTAAGAAAGAAAGTGACAAGAATTTGGCAAAGTCCTGAGTCCAAGAAATAATTAAAGGAAATATAAAGAATGAAAAATTAAAGGAGAATGTAAGACATCTCATAAGAAAAACAACTGATATGGAGAACAGATCAAGAAGAGAAAACATAAGAATAATTAGACTCCCTGAAAGCTACAATAAAAAAGAATCTTAATGTAATAATATAAGAAATCATTAAAGAAAATTGTTCTGAAGGGTCAGAACAAGAAGAGAAAGTAGAAATAAAAAAAAATAAGTTCATCAATCACCACCTGAAAGAGATCCTGCTAGGAAAACCTATAGGAATATCATAAGCGAATTCAGAAACCCTAGATCAAGGAGAAAATATTAAAAGAAAAAAGAAAAAAAAAACAATTCAAATATGGTGAAGCTACAATTACACAAGACCTAACAACAGTTACATCAAAGACCACAGATCTAGGAACACTATATATTGAAGTGCAAAATAACTAGTTTTGCAGCCAAAAATATCATACCCAGCAAAACATAATCCTGAATGGAAGAAAGGATATTCAATGAATTGCCAGACTTTGGGGATTTTGTTGCAAAAAAGACCTGTACTTAATAGGAAGTTTGACATATAAGAACCAAGAAAAATATAAGGTAAACACCAAAGACTAATTACAAAGGATTCAATAAGGGAAAATTATTTGTTTTATACAGGGAAATGTAAACCATATGTCTAATATTATCATTAGTAATTGGATAGTTGGAAAGAAAGATTGTTATCTTATGTAAGATATGATTCTAAAGAGCAAAACCATGTAAGAAAAGGTAAAAAAAATGTAATTGTGTTATAAGAATGAAGTGCAAGAACAAAAACTGACACAGAGGAATTAGGTGGGGGAGGAAGGCTGGTACTTCTAGATTCCTACTCACATTAGGAATAGGTTAAATAGGGAACAAAACATATATATCTAGAAGAATATACAAGTCTTCTAAATTTATAAAGAAATGAGAGGGAAAGAGAATTCATTAATGAAGGGGGAGAAAAAAGATCTGTAGGTTAATGGTAATGGATAAAATGTGTTGAATGATAAGAATGGAATAAAGAGGAAGAGAAAGGATGAGGGGAGAGGATAAGGGAAGGATCCTTGGAGGGGGAAGGGGCTAGGCTAAGTAACAGAAAAACAAGGTAACAAGTAGAAGTAAAAGAATAGGAGTCAGCAGAGGTAGGAAGTAGGAGATACACACACACAAACTAAGAAAAAGAAGTAGAATTTATAAGGGAAAAAAGCTGGGGTAGTAATCATTGATCTCAGACAAAGTTAAAGCTGAAATAGATTTAATCAAAAGAGAAAAATAGGGAAGCAACACTAAATGTCAGACATGTTCATCAATATTGTATTAGGCTATTTAAAATAACTCAATAATATAATGTTGGAATATTGCTGTGGTATAGGAAAAGGTCAGTTAGTATATTTATAAAAATGTGAAAAAACTTGGACTTATGAAGATTGATGTTATCCATCTTCAGAGAAACAGAGGACAGACAAACATAGGATGTATATATAGATGTATATGTATATATATATATATATATGTATGAATACAACGTGTAGTACTTATACAGATTTTCTTGAAGTGCAAATTTATTGTTTTGTATTTTGAATCCTCTCAGTATATTCTGCTGTGCACATAGCAATATTTTATTTTCTTTTTTCTATTTCACTTTTTTTTCTTTTTCTATTTTGTATGTGTTTAAAATTAATTGACTTTTAAAAATCAGCAAGCCTTTGATAGTTCTATGACACAGGAGAAATTGGAGGTGGGTAGACACCAAAGGTGGATGAGCAGCTCTGAAAAGGTCCCAGTAGCCCTCACCCCAGGCTAGTCCTGAAGAACCCCTCCATTTCTCCAAAGAAGGATCAGAGGGAAAGCACTAGAATTAAGAATGGATAGGAAGAGCTTTCAGGAAAAGAAGGGATTTTAGTTGGGATTTAAAGGAAGCTGTGGATTCTGGATTTCTTAGGATAAAACCCTGGATTATCAGAGTCGGGAGGGGACTGCAGACTGAGCAGAACCTTAGAACTGACGAGCAGATGAGCACATTTTCCCCTTCGGGAGAAAGAGAAAACGTGTGTTCCTTTCATTGTTGGAGGACATGTCAATGATGCAGAACACATCCAGAGGCAGGCCAGGTGTGGCTGCTCCCGCTGCTTTCCTTATGACATGTCTGAAGATCTATATTCAGCTGAGGTTTGCCTCTCAGAAGTGGTTTACAATCAGGCTTTATTCGGTGCTGTCAGGGTGCCCAGGGCTCTTTTTATGCAGAAATTTCTGAAAAATCCCTCCATCCTCCCATAGCCACAAAAGCATAGGAGTCATTGAAGAGCACCTGGGTCCAGGTGAGGGGTGGGGAGGATCGGGGAGACTCTCCTAGGCAGCAGGCCCAGAGAGTGATTTGAAGGAGACCAGAGATGCCCTGGCCCAATGGGCTGACTCAGTTTGCCCTCATGTCCTTCCCTTTCCCCCATCTTGGGACTTTGGGCATACCGCCTTGCCAGCATGGCCTTGTCTTCTCCATCACAAACTTTTCCTTCTCCAGGAGCCAACCTCCTAGAACTCTCCCCAACACACAGATAAATAATCTCTTCTCAAATTTCCCTTCATCTCCAGACTATGCTTCAACATGGATACAATTGATTGTATTGATTGATAAACATTTATCAAGCACCTACTGTGTGCTAAGTGATGGAAACAAAAAGGATAACATAAGGGAGCCTGGTATAGCCAAGGAAACTTGGTCCGTGGATGGGAAATACCTGGGTCAAGTGCTGGTGCAAACAACCTTACACAATTTGTTCATTACTACCATCCTCTGCACACAGTAGGTCTGCTGATTGCACAATGACCTACAAGTGAAAATTGATGGTCAGGGTTTGAAGGGACTTTGAGATTGACTAAAGCCCCTAGGAAGCCAGGGCAGATTCAAGTAATAGGTATTGGAGGCGTGACAACAAACTAAATATTAATGAGGAAAATTCATTTATTTCAAACTCTCACTCTTGAGCAAACATGGCCCCCACCCTCAACCTATGAAAAAGGTAGGAAATTATCTTGATTTGTCTATTTTACAGGTGAGGGTGCTGAGTCCCTGAGGGGTTTCCCAAGGTCACAAAGATGGCAGGTTCCAGAAGTGGGGTCTGACTCCAGCTCATACTACAGCTACCTTCAGACTTGGCCCACTAATCCACGTCAATGGATTTCACCTTCTGCTTTTTCTTTCTTGGTGCCCTTCTCCATCCCCTAAAGCTGAAGAATTGCGTTTCCTTCCTCTCAATGAGCATTTAGTTTGTGTCTAATCTGCTCCGGCCTTTGCTTGGCAATGGAAATAGAAATACAAAAGGACAAATGGAGCCTGCCTTCAAGAAGCTTACATTCTCCAGTTTTATATCCCTTTGCTGCACAAGAAAGGATTGGGCTCTGTCTCTCTACGAGTGCATATCTTAATTATATCTAGTTAACAGGTTTTACACACTTACTATTCACCAGGCACTGTGCTATATAATATATCGCTGAGGGAAAAGTCAATCTTCCCTAGACTTTTGGGGAAAAGAGATAGAGCGACAACAGGCAGAGATACAGAGACAGAGAATAAAACCGATAAAAGAGATTTAATTCAAACAATTTTACGATTTAAGTTATTTAAACTTCTAAAAATGATGCCTTCCCTAAAAATTTGCCCTCCCTATATTTCATTGTATGTTTTCCAATTTTTTATTGTATTATTTTCCCCTGCTTCTCCCTTATTGCACCTAAGAATCTTGTCCCAAATAATTAAGAAATTGGTCTACCCACCTGGGAAATGAGTTTATTTAATTTAACTTCAATATTTCCCAGGCTTTTTTTTTTTTTGGCCTGGGCTTTCAGAAAAATCTGTCTGTCGATAAGCATTTATTCAGTGTGGATTATGTGTCAGTCACTGGGCCAAAGGCTGGGAATACAAGAAAGGTAAAGAACCCCCGCTTTCCCTGAGTTTGCCTCCTCAGCATGGAGCCTGGGTACGCTGCAGACAGGATGCAAATTGGAGATGGTTGGATGGATGTGACCCCCATCTCCTCTTGTCCAGTCCTTTACCCAGAATTTCTTTCCTCTCTCTGGCTGCAAAATACACAGGCAGGACAAAGCTTCCCACTGCCCAAAATAACAATGGTTATTTCGAGGAAGGAGAACATAAGCCGAAAAGGAGCAGCTGAGGATGATCTGTTGCCACCGGCTGGTTTCGGCTCCAAGTTTATAAAAGAAAGCAAATTAGCGACTTGGGCTGAGTGGCCTGGAAAAGGAAGGGAATGTGGTTGTTGGCTGAGGGATGGAGAACTGAGCCTGGCTTGCCTGCCCAGCTAAATAGAAGTTGTTTTGTAAAATGGAGATGAGATGCTTGGTCATCGTGGGAGCGCAGAATCCTTTGCAAGGATAATTTTCTTGATGATTTTTCCCCATGAGACGGTAGAGTGTGTAAGGTTGGATTGCTGTTGCTTTTAAATAGCGGTGTTTACTTCAAGCTTTAAGGGAAACCAGAACATGTGGGTTCAATGACAGCTCAGTCCATGGACTTTGAAGACGTCCTTCCTCTCACTGGGCCCTAGTTTGTCCTCCATATTTACAACAAAGAGACTGGATTGTCTTAGAGTTGGAACGGATGCGGTCCAATGCACACGTGGCCAGAAGCATCCCGTCTCTATGTGGTGATGTCCCATTAGAAGGATGTCCACATTAGCACCCGCTGGCTTACTAAGCCTTTTCCAGGGCTGCTCTCTTCACCTGGAGCATCTCCAGTGGCCACATCGGCTAAGATGGTCTCAAGGCTGCCCAAACAGGCTGACAGACAGGATTTCTTCATGGATCCTTATTTTTCACGTGTTGGAGCCTGATCACACCCACCCTGTGCCTTCCAGGTAGGTAATAATTCTAGCTGTCATATGTGCAGCCCTTACAAAGTTGGGTGACATTTCTCATCCCCATATACAACTCCTCCTGAAATGATTTCTGCATCCTCTTCCACCCACATCTCCTTTAGTCTCATCCCCAGCCTGTGATGGAGGTACAATAAATATTTTTATCTTACAGATGGGGAAACTGAGGCCCACAAAGGACACAGGTAACTTTAAACTCAGGTCTCTCCAGTTTAGGACACTGAGAGTTTGCATTTGAAAAGCAGATAGTGGAAGAACATTGTTTGAGTGTGAGATTATTCCAACTACCCTATAAATAATGACCAACTGATATCAGCCAAAGTGTTCCTTCTCAGGATTTCAGCCTCATTCAGTCATTCAGCTAAAAACAGAGATGGGAGTCCTGGAAGGAGTCTCCATTTAGGCAGCATTTGGGCCCAGATCTAGAGTATCAGTATTAAGGGACTTCCCTTTACCGATCCACCATGTCAACCATGCAGCAATATAAAGTCTTGGAAGGGTCCCGAGACTAATGCTAGCACTCATTATAGAGCCTGATAGTTTGCAAATTGCTTTTCAGAAAGTTTGTAAATCTTACTTTCCTATTTTACAGATGGGGGAACTGAGGCTGATTTTCCTGAAGTCATACACATAGCACATGTGTCTTAGAATTCTAACTTAAATTTTCCTACAAGCCCGGGGCCACATCCACTAAGACATCTAAATATAGAAGATGTTCTGGGTCAATGGGGATCAGAAGGAAGATTTGAACTGAGGTCCTGCTGAGTCTCAGGTTGCCTCTCTGGCCTTTGCGTCACAGGGTTTATCAGGTAGGGTTTTACACTTTACACCTTTACCCTTTCCTTAAAATGAGCAGTAGGCAGCTCCTTGAAGACTGGTGCCTTTTTAGAGCTGGGGCTCCTAATAGCTGACATTGCTTTCCCAAAGTTCCCCTTTGGGCTCAAGGTGAAGATCGACCTTTAGGTCTCTTCCCCCCATCTCACTCCCCGTGGGGCAGGTTTCCAGATGTTCTGCCAGATAACTTCTAGCTCTACAAAGAGACAAACCACAGCCTCCAAGCTTTGGGTGAAGGGAGCATCTCTGTGCTTATTTTGGGTTTTCAGGGGGAGTGTGGTTTGGGCTGTTTCTCTTGAGATATCATCTCTGATACTTTCAGAGAAAGCCAAGCGTGGGTACCCATCCCCGGCCAGCCACGGAGGGATCACCGCCCTGACCAGGCCCACGATGGCTTCTTATCTCATTGGCAGTCTGGAAAACTTCCTCATCCTATTCTCAGATGCAACTTTAAAAAAATAACAAACGAGACCTTCCTGTGTTTATGTGAAAAACTTGTGAGCTTCCCTCCCACTCCAGCACCAAAGGTCATTTCCAGGCCCGAGCCGGTCCAACGGGCTGAGAGGGCAGGGTTCTGGTGCCCAGATTTGGGAGACACTCCCCCGAAATCCCAGGGACACAGAATCACAGATTCTCAGATGTGCCCGATTTAGGATTTGTGTTCCTGGCACTTGGTACAGAGCTTAGCACATTATGCTTAAGCAAGAGTTCCCATTCATTCATTCTTTCATTCATCCACTCATTCATTTCAATTCCCCATCTGTAAAGCTGGTTTACTCCACTTTAAAGATAGATGTGCTTTCTTTCTAAGTCAGAGAGAGCCTGGAGCAATAATTGTGTCAGGCTTTTTCATTCACCTGTTCATTAACTTTCTTCATCTGTAAAGTGGAGGTACCATGTTTAAATGCAAATGGGCATCCTTCTTCCTAAGCTCTAAACCACCAACAAAGCAGGGGTTTGTGTTGTGGTGTTTTTTAATCTTTTGTTCATTGATTCATCCAATTCACAAACATTTATTGAGCACTTACTGTGTGCCAGGAGCTATACTATAGTACAGTTAATAATAAATGCACACAAAAACGGCCTACTCTCAAACCTCAATCACTTAGAAATCAAATGAAGGGAATCAAACATATGTCAAGTAACTAGAAGTAAAAGAAATCTTTGTCTAATTCTCTCTCTCAGTCTGTCTCTCTGTGTCAGTCTCTCTGATTTTATCCCTCTATCTCCATCTCTTTTTGTTTCTGTCTCTCTGTGTGTGTCTTTTTCTTTCTTGTCTCTGTCTCTCTTTCTCTGCTTCTCTGTTTCTCTCTTTCTGTTTCTGTCTGTCTCTGTCTCTGTCTTTGTTTCTCTCTCTGTCTCTGTCTTTATCTTTCTGTTTCTCTCTGTCTCTGTCTCTCTCTTTCTCTCTGTCTCTGTCTCTCTCTCTGTCTCTCTGTCTCTGTCTCTCTCTTTCTCTCTCTCTTTCTCTCTCTCTCTCTCTCTCTCTCTCTCTCACACACACACACACACACACACACACACACACACACACTAGCAAAGACAAAGATAACCATCAGCAGACAAGCCCAGCTGTTGTTCAGCCAGCATATGTACATACAATATTTATTCCATGGCCAGAGTGCCTGGAGTGTATTTTTGAATCAAATAAAAGCTCAGAAATGAGATGCACATGGCAAAGTATATGTTTTTGGACTATGAAGGATAAAATCATTCTTCATAAAATTTAAAGAGAAATTTAAACCCAACCTACCTTGCACCCTAAACCTAAAGTGAATCCTTTTGAAAAGTCCTGCTCCCTTTAGCCCCCAAGCAGATAGAATTTAATCTGGGCCATAATGTCATTTTGCCCAGAGTCAATAGATGATCCTTAGCCTGGCACTCACAATCTGGATCCCCCTTCCTTTCCAACCTTATTTAATGTTATCCTGTCTCTTAAACTCTTCATTTTAGACAATAACATCTCCTTGGTAGCTTTAGAACATTGTCACTTAGAAAAAAAGGAGGCACAAAATTCGCCTTTGTTCATCCATTCTATATTCCATCTTCATGTTCCTTCCATAGCCTGTATTTCTTATTTATAATGAAATACACTCCCAACTTCCCACTCCATTTATAGAACACCAGGCTTCCTTCAAAGCTCATCTCCACTGCCATGTTCCACATAAAGCCTTGCCTGAGGCCATCCTCCCCCCATACTCCCCATGACCATCAAGTTCTTCTCTTTGTAGCTACTTAATATTTACTCATTTCTTTTTTTTTCTTTTTTTATTTACTCATTTCTATACAAACTGTGCCTCCAGTAGACCAGAAGTTTCTTGATTATTTTCTTTGTATCACCAGTACCTCCCAAGATCCTGAGCATAGTAGTTGCTTACTAAAAGTTTGTTGAATTTAATTCGAATGAATTGCTTTGAGCTAAATGGGATTGAATAGGGCACAAAACTAACTCATCACCCTTTCTTCTCCTATCCTACATAGCAGTCGGTCCAAGTCTTATCTTTTCTCTGCAGCGGTGACTCATGGAAAGTCCCTTCCCTTCCAAAGTCCCATCTGCTGTTGTTCATTCTTCTTCTTCAAAGAGGACCAAGGACATCAGGAGAGTGATGTCTTGACTTGCAGGAATCAGATTTAAGTGAAACAAAGGCATCAGTCTCACTCTCTCAATCTGTACAATGAAGACGACAGACTAGTTGGGAATATTGATTCCAGGTGAAATGAGCCCTTCATATCCATCTTATCATCCACATGTGACAGGTGAAGAAACTGAGGCAGATGGGGAAAGAAGCCCCTGCTGAAGATCATTACTTGTCCCCTCTCTGCCCTCTGTCAACAACCTACTTTGGGAATTCTCATGCCCACCTGTTTCCTTGACTGTCAAATGAAGATAAATCACCTATAACATTTATCTCATAGCATTGGGTGGAAGATTGGACCATAATAGGAGTTGCCTTGAAAATGATTTACAAAGGACTACAGATGTGGAGGTTCTGTAGCCCAAACCCTACATCTCACAGAGAAGGATCAGAGAGGGAGGTAAGTTGTCCCAGGACACAAAGCTAGTGGGGAGGTCATTTCACTGTTCTTTCAAGAGGTCACAATCTGTCTTGTTTTGAGTAACATTGGTGACAAACTAGAGGAGGAGGAAAGTTCCTCAAGTCCACAGTCTAAAGCACAGTAAATCTGTTGGCCTAATAGCCAAATAGCTGGTTACTTTGTCTATTTGTGGTCACAGAACATTAAAGGCAAGGAGTCCTGCAGTCTCTGGGGAGTCCATAGTAGCGAAAGCCCAGAGCCTGGAGAAATTAGGGCAGCTTCAAGCTTAATGGGATAGATTAAACTCCTAAAAATAAAATACTCAAACATAAACCCAATACCAAGTGTGATGAACTCCCAGGATCCTTTCAGTGCTAAAATGTTATCATTAACTAAAATGTTGTAGGACTAGAAGAATCAAGGGAGAGGGGAAATGAAGCATCAATCAGAATTGTAGATAATTGTTGAAGAAATGCAAGTCAACACCTTTGTCTTCAACAAGAAGCTTTGCCCAAGTCTTCCCTTGTTTATTTCCTAAGTATCCTTTATCTATCCATATATATTTTTATTGGCTTATTGTCCTTTCCCCTACTCCATATACACCTCCAATTAGGCTTCTTGAGGAACTGTCTTTTGCTTCTTTTTGTATCCCCAGTGCTAAGCCCAATGCCTAGCACATGGGAAGTGCTTAATTAATGGTTCCTGACTGACTGACCCTAACTCCTAACCACCATGACAACCACCATCATGCAGGTACTGGGGCAGATAGAGCCAGTGGGGTCCTAGAAGAAACATACCTCTGCATAGGAGGCTGGGAAAACACAGGATTGCAAAGAAAATACAAATATGTATCCATGGATGTGTGTGTGTGTGTGTGTGTGTGTGTGTGTGTGTGTGTGTGTGATATGTGTTCATTGGCCAGGAGGAAGAAAGAGAAACAGTAGGACTCCTTGTGATTATAGCAATATATAACATTTAGAACAAGATAATAAATATTTGTAAATGCTTAAACTTTAAAGCTTGTGAAGCACTTTATGTTTCATCCCAACAACAATCCTAACAAATAGGTGCCATTGTTACTCCCGTTTTAGGGGTGAAGAAATTGCAGGTGACAGGTTCAATGACTTGCCCATGATCACACAGCTAGTAGGTGCCTGAAACAGGATTTTAGCTCAGGTCTCCCTCACTCCAATCTGCCAATTTCATCATCTGATCAGTAGCCTGAAAAATTCAGGGACAGTTCTGGCCTAAAGTCTGACCTGGTCGATTGGCTCAATTGATTTGTGGTAAATTGTTGTTGAAAGGGGTAGCAAGGTAGAACAGAGCATAAAGCGCTGGGTCTGTAGTCAGAACTCATCTTCCTGAGTCCAAGTCCAGCCTACTGCTAGCTGTGTGAACCTGTTTAAGTCACTTAACTCTGTTTGCCTCAGTTTCCTCCTATGTAAAGTGAACTGAAAAAGGAAAAGGCAAACCACTGCAGTATGCTTACCAAGAAAAATCCAACTGGAGTCATGAAGACTTGAACATAACTAAAAAAAAAAAACAAAACTGAACAACAACTGTTAAAAGGCTGTTGATTCACAAGATTTTGCAAAGATGAACTTTTTAAAAATTTCTTGTTTTATGTTTTTCTGGGTATACATGTATATTATTTTTTAAATACACATTTCTTTATGAATCATATTGGGAGAGAAAAATCAGAACAAAATGGGAAAAACCATGGAAGGGAAAAAACAGAAAAAAAGTGAATATATCATAGTGAATTCAGACTCCACAATTCTTTTTCTGGATGCAGATGGCATTTTCTGTCCAAAGTCTATTGGGATTGCTTTGGATCACTGAACTGCTGAGAAGAACCAAGTCTTTTATAGTTGATCATCATAGATTCTTGTTGTTACTATGTATAATATAGTCCTGGTTCTCCTTGTTTCACTCAGCATCAGTTCATGTAACTTTCCCCAGGCCTTTTTAAAATCAGCTTGTTCAAGATTTTTCTGTAGAAGGTAATATTCTATTACCTTCATAGACCATAATTTATTCAGCCATTCTCCAATGGATGAGCATCTACTCATTTTCCAATTCTTTGCTACCACAAAAAGGTGAACTTGAAAACTATCTTTGCATGTTTTAGGAAAAATAAAACACTATTAAAATAATAATAATAATAATAAATAAAAGAAAGTAAAAAAGAAAGACTGCTGATTACCAGAATTCGGGGACCTGAAGGAGTTTCACAAAACAATCAAACTGGCTAAAAGATATTTATGACAGTACTGAAAGATTGTTAAGTCACACTCAGTGAGGCTTAAGGAATGGGACCCCAATGGCTGGGAACCAAATGAAGGATATAACTCAAAGAATAAGCACATCTCCATATCCGTGCTGAAAAGGAATACAATAAAGACACTTGGCACATCAGGCAAGGACCGTGAGCATCGTAGTGTTGGCCAAGATTTTCACTTGAGTGAGTCTGAATGTGTTCCCATTTGTGATGTCACAGGAAGGGGGAAGTTGGATGTAGTTTTCCATTGGACAAACATGGCGAAGAATGGATATAATTAGAGAGAAATATCAGATGAATCCAGAGTTGAAACCGCTGACCCCAGGACAGAATGACCCCACAGAACTGTGGCTTGTGTTTCATTTGTTTTAACTCCTCAGAGATTAAGATCTAGATAGGAATTCTCTCAAGATCATGTGAATCAGTGACCTCCTCCCCCTCCTAACAGCTTGTATGAGTCTCCCTAAATGTGCCTGTTCATTATTCCATCCACATTGGAAGTCTGGACTCCATAGATCTTGGATCTCCCTTTACCTCGTCTTACCTAGAGGCAAACAGGAGAGAAATAGGGAATCAATCTGTTTAGGAAAAAAGTATCAGCAATAAGAATTCTCAGTCGTGACTTTCATCTGAGATGACTGTTTACCCCACACTGACAGTATCCAGGGGAGAAGGAAGACATCGGATATCTCACAATATGGCTCTATTGTCTTCAAGTAACATTCAAATACCCAAATGGAGCACAGCGTTGGCAAGGAGAGGTCCTTGAAACCCGCCTTTTAAGAACAGATAAGCAGGGTTTACATGGAAATGGATCCTTCCAAAGAACAACTGGATAAATGTGTTCTCTGAAATAGGGTGAAACAACTCAAAGCAATTTGCTCTCCTTGCTGCACATCATTTCAACACACCTATATTTCCATAAATAGCACTAAAAAGAGCACCAGTTTGGCTCCTGCCCAAATTTATGGATTAATAGGACCCAAATGACTCATTGGGAAAAGCCCTGATTTTTGGAAAGATTGAAAGCTTTAAAAAAGGGAGACAATGGGGGATGAGATGGATAGACAGTGTCACAGAAACCACAAACATGAGTTTGGGCAGACTTCTGCAGATAGTGGGGGACAGAAAAGCCTGAAGTTCTATGGTCCATGAGGTCACAGAGTCAGAACAGAACAGAATGATTGAAGAACAGGATGGACCCACGTGAATGTCATCTCACTTGAAACAAGTGATGATTCAGATGTAAAAATGTTAAAGACATAGGAAAACTTTCTTTTTCAAAAGACGCCCTCTTTTCTGGCACAGAATCACAGAGAAACCAGGTTACTTCAACCCCTTTTTCTTCTTTCAATATGCTATCTTTCATTGAGACCAGTAAAAATAATAGCCATTGTTCCACCTTTTCTTGAAGCACTTTCCCCATCCCATTTAAAGTCAAAAGAAATGACGAAGAGAGAAAAGGAGGAAATATTATACTCTCAAGTGCCCAGATATTGCCATGTTTGATTTGCTATATAATGTTTTTTAAATACTTCACTGAAGTTGGCCAGAATGAGGAGAAACAAAAATTAGGAGAGGGGATAAAAAGGTCTGTGTGTTTCACAAAATACACATACACACAAGCATGCATGTTAGATATAGATTGTGCAGAGCTTTATATATGTGCACAGTTAAACATGTATGTATACTATGCATGTGTGTGTATACATAAAGAGATGGATGAAAATTGTCAGAAGTAAAGATAACAAAAATACACTGAAAAATACAGTTCAGGATCAAGAATCAAAAAAGGTCAACCACTTGAAGGTTGATCAGAAGCTACATGGGAAAAACAAAAGTGGTTCTTTCATGGCTTTCTATGCCCAAAGAATGACTCATCAAGAGACCAGAATACCAGTAAGGCACCTCTCCATAAGCAGCTAGATTAGTCCTTGGAAAGCTGACTCAGGCTTTTGCTGAACTGGTTCAGAATGAAAGGAACCAACATAGAACTTTGTCTATGGAAGCCTTTAGAATCTAAGATCCTGTGAATGTCATCATAAGATCATAGTAGTGCTCTGCCTTCCTCTGCATACACAATAGCATTACAGTGACAGAGAAAGGAAGAAACAGAGACAGAATCAGAGAGACAGAGAGACACAGAGACAGAGTCAGAAAGACAGAAAGAGACAGAGAGACATAGAGACAGAAAGAGACAGAGACAGAGAGAGTCAGAGAGACAGACAGAGACAGAGACATAGAGAGAAAGAGACAGAAACAGAGAAAGTCAGAGAGACGACAGAGACAGAGAGTCAGAGAGATGACAGAATCAGAGAGACGGAGACAGAAAGAGATAGAGAAAGAGAATCAGAGAGACAGAGAGACAGAAAGAGACAGAGACAGAGAGAGTCAGAGAGACAGAGATAGAGACAGAGACAAAGAGAGAGAAAGAAAGAGACAGAGACAGAGAGCCAGAGAGAGTCAGAGAGACAGAGACATAGAGAGAAAGAGACAGAGACAGAGAAAGTCAGAGAGACAGAAAGAAGAGAGAGACAGAGACAGAGAATCAGAGAGACAACAGAGACAGAGAGTCAGAGACGACAGAATCAGAGAGACAGAGAGAGACAGAGACAGAGAGAGTCAGAGAGACAGAGACAGAGAGAGACAGAGAGACAGAAAGAGACAGAGAGAGACAGAGACAGAAAGATACAGAGAATCAGAGAGACAGAGACAGAGAGAGTCAGAGAGAGATAGAGAGAGACAAAGACAAAGAGTCAGAGAGACAGAGACAGAAAGAGACAGAGACAGAGAATCACAGAGACAACAGAGACAGATAGAGAGATAGAGTCAGAAAGACAGAGACAGAGAGAGTCATAAAGACAGAAAGAGACAGAGATAGAGATAGAGAGGAACTCATTATATTTGATTATGCAATTGGGAATCATTCTTGAATTCAGTCTCTATATACAGCCCCCTTTCCTTGTCCCCAACCAATTTATGAGAGCACAGATCAGAGTCAGCACTACATTAGAACAAATTCTTTTTAAATGAAAAGATAAGGTATCCAATGGATAGTATTGTCCTCACTGCTTTTTAAAAATATGAGTTGGAGACATAAGCACAGACATCATCATTTTCTAAGGTTAATTAATGCAAAGCAATCATCACAATGAGGAAACACCAAAATTAAAAAAAAATCTCCCCCCGGAAAGCTGATGATATCCATGAGAATCAGAGTGTGGGAGCAAATGAAGATATAAATACAAATGTATGTAATATCTGAAGGAAGAGAATGGTAGAAGTTGATGAGCATAATAGCTTATAAAGAAATAGCATCATATCTTTGCAGACAGACCATTGATTGAAAAATACAAGTAATAAAAAAATCTCACTGTCATTACTTGCTGGTTCTAAAAATGTACTTAATTCAGTAGATCAAAACATTGCTGTAAAAGCTGAGGTCTGGGAAAGATTTTCCCAAACATATGCTAAGGTCATAGTACATCCAATATTATTATTCAAAGGATTTCTGATCATTAATGTCGAAGGAAGTATAAGAGAGATGTGCCTTGATAAGCCACTTTCACAAAGAAGGCTGAGCACTGGTAATGTTCAATAAAGTGTTAAAATTCTCTATTAGTGCTCATTGATCAATGAACTGATTTGAAATCACAGAAAAGTGATATTCTAGTGCTGATAAACTATCGCTCAGTTACTTTTGATCAGTCAGCAAACATTTATTAAGCACTTATTATGTAATGGGAATTATAATAAAAAATAGGAAATACAAAAGCCAAAGTGAAAACAGTCACTGTCCCAAAGAAACTTACATTTTAATGGAAGAAAAAAACATACATAAATAAGTCCATATGTACTCATATAAAACAGAGTATAGAAGGTAGGTACAGAGTAGATGGAAAGCAGTGCTGGAGCTGAGACTTGAAAGGAGCCAGGGAAAGTAAGGAAGGGTAGTTAGTATTCCAGGAATTAAGAATACCCAATATAAAGCACAAAAATAAGAGAGAGAATGTTATTTGTGAATAATTTCTCATGTGTAACTACACACACATTTCACATAGGGCTCTTGGGCCCCCACTAGTTTGTTTCCATTTACAAAAACAAAAACCCTAACAATGGCAGCACTTGTAAATCTTAAGCAAAACCATTTCTTTAGCAATAAAGAAAAAGAAATAATATCACTTGTATTCATATATGGAAATGTGTACAGGAATAGTAACTATATTATAATTCAGGGTCATATTCTTCCAACTATGGAGGGATTTTATCATACTCTTAACCGAAACACAGCAGAAAAACTCACAAGTGAGGAAAGTCTATGTCCTCATTGCAACTCACAACTCTGGACCGCTAACTGTTTAGCAAAGCAAAAGAGAGTCCCTGAACTTTCAGGGGAAGTGCATGATCTAATTTAATTCCAATGTTTCATGCTGCTCCCTTCTTCAATGAGTTAGTCACAGTGAAATTCAAACAAATGAAAAGCATTATTTCATTTATTAAGATAGCCACAAATCTTCACATTCTATTTTTAGTCTCCCAAAAACCGGACTTCTTCAGGAGAGGCAATTTTGTAGAGACTGTTCTATTTTTTTTTTCAGAGTACTTCAGTCTGAGTCCAACTTGTGATTTTTAGTTGTAAGATCTTGGACTAGTCCTGGTGTCAAACGGTCATCTAATTGAACTATACCTGAACAAGGATCATTAGAGTAGAATCGACAACAAATGGTTGTCTGAAAGTCTCCAAGGAGAGGGACTTCGTCTCCTTCTGAGGCAAGCCATTTCACTTTGGGATAGTTATAATTAAGGAGCTGTTTTGGTCTCCTGACAGTGAGCCTTTCTATCTCTTACTCTAGTTTCACCTGCTGGGATCAACTAATGAAAATCATGATATCTCTAGGACTCTCAATTTCCTTCTTAGTAAAACAGGGCTAATAATACTTGCACACCATACTTTACAAGGGAGTTGTAAGAAAAGTGCTTTGGGGTCCTCAGAAACACTCTAGAAATAGAAGCTTCTATTATTATCAACTCCTTTCAATGTCTTTTATATGAGGCATATGAAATGCAGCATTAAAAGTCCAGATAGTGAAATGAATTGTTAAATCTTTTTAAGGTCACAGTTAGTCCTGGAAAAATCATTGTTTAGATAATAGAAAAGAAAGAAAAGAAGAGGAAAGGAGACAAAAGAAAAAGAGAGAGAGAGAGAAGGAGAGAAAGAGAGAGAGAGAGAAAAGGAAGGAAGGAAGGAAGGAAGGAAGGAAGGAAAGAAGGAAGGAAGGAAGGAAGGAAGGAAGGAAGGAAGGAAGGAAGGAAGGAAGGAAGGAAGGAAGGAAGAAAGAAAGAAAGAAAGAAAGAGAGAGAGAGAGAAAGAAAGGAAGGAAGGAAGAAAAGAAGAAAAGAAGGAAGGAAGAAAAAAAGGAAGAAAGGAAGAAAAGAAGAAAGAAGTGAGGAAGGAAAAAGAAACAAAGAGATAGAGAGAAAGGAAGGGAAGGGAAGAGAAGGAAAGGAAGAGAAGGGAAGCAAATGGAAGGGAAGGGAAGGGAAGGGGGAACAAAGAAAGGGAAGAAGGTAGGAAAGAAGGAAGGGATACCTCTTAGACACAAGAAATGGCCATTTCTGGTGGCCTGTCCAGTATATAACAGCAACAGTTCTACCTCTGATATCTTGGATTTCTTTCTGCTATCTTGACAACTTGCCTCCACCCACCATCAGTCTGATATATTTAATACTGATGCAGTGCTAGACTCAACAGGGGGATCTGAGTTCAAATCCTGACTCTGGGCCCCACAAGCTGGAAATCCCTAAAGTCTCTTTGGTTTCATCATAATATCTTTCATATCAAGAGGTAGAATAGAAATTGGAATCAGAAGACTTGCATTCAATTAATCAATAACCACTAAATGTTTTTCAAGAGTCCGTCACTTTGCTAAGAATTAAGGATGTCAAAAAAGCCAAAAACGTGATTCCTTCCCTCATCAGTCTCACAGTCTAATGAATAAACAACTATGTACATAGAAGATAGTATCAGTGAAATCATTCCCCAATTGCTAAATGGTCGAAGGATATGAACAGACAATTTTCAGATGATGAAATTAAAGCCATCTGTGGTTATATGAAAAAATGCTCTAAATCACTCTTGCTTAGAGAGATGCAAATTTAAACAACTCTGAAGTACCACTTCACACCTCTCAGATTGGCTAAGACAAGAAAAGATAATGATAAATGTTGGAGGGGTCGTGGGAAAATTGGGACATTAATGCTTTGTTGGTGGAGTTGTGAATGAGCTAACCATTCTGGAGATCAGTTTGAAAATATACCCAAAGGTCTGTAAAACTGTGCATACCCTTTGACCCAGCAGTGCTGTTATTGGGTCTGTTTCCCAAGGAAATAATAAAGGAGGGAAAAGAATCCACATGTGCACAGATGTTTGTAACAGGTCTTTTTTATGGGAGCAGAGAATTAGAAAATAATTAGATTCTTATTAATTGGGAAAGGGCTGAACAAGTTGTGGTAGATGAAGATAATGGAATATTATTATTCTATATAAAATGATGAACAAGCTGACTTTATAAGGATCTGGAAAGATTTACATGAACTGATGCTGAGGGACACAAGCAGAACCAGGAAAACATTGTACACAATAACAATGAGAATGTGTGATGATCAACTATGAAAAACTTGATTCTTCCCAGTGGTTCAGTGAGCCAAAGCAATCCCAATAGCCTTTGGATATAAAATGCCATCTGCATCCAGAAAAAGAACTGAGGAGACGAATATAAATCAACACCAGCTGAGTTCCCTTATTCCCTCTGTTTTTTTCTCTCTCTCATGGTTTTTCCCTTTTACTCTTATTTTTCTCTCCCAACAAGATTCATAAAGCTATGTATATTAAAAAGAAATAAATTTACTATGAAAAGAAAAACAAGATAGTATCAGTGTTAGGTCATCCCCAAAGCATCAGACAGAAGTGCAGAAAATCACTTCTGGTAACCACCAGAGCTGAGAGTTGCCCCTTTCCTACATGAGTTTTCTAAACTCGAGTCCATCTTTTCCTTGGATTATGAAAGAGTGTGTCACACATCTTAGCTTAGGGGACAGTTGTATCAATTATACAAATCTTACCACCTCAATAAATACTCTTTTCTAAAAATTTGATCTGGTAATTCATTGTTGTTAACTAAAAATCGCTAGGAGAAATACACTGGTGGGGATTCATGAATTGTGGAATGAGAAATAGCCCTTCAGGTTTTAGCCCTGAAAGCTTTTGGGGCATCATGGCAGCCACTCTCTGGGGACCTGATTTGGGGGGAAAGGGGGGAGGAGATTAAGTCCGAAGGAAAAATGAGAAAAATATCTCAGAAAATTGAGCAGTTGAAGAACTATAAGGAGAAGGAGTAAATTTACTAAGGTAGGCCCCAGAAGGCAGAAGCAGGATGGGGAGAAGTTGTAGGGGCCAAATAGTCTGGATGTGTGTGTGTGTGTGTGTGTGTGTGTGTGTGTGTGTGTGTGTACACAACAGCTTCCCTTTGACTTCTGTTCACTCTGACATCTCCAAACTGCAAGGGACCCCAGCTACCTTGGAGAGTAAAGGCCCTGGGGGGCCATCCACCAAGTCGGGAGCCCATGCACATCTGCAGGTCTCCTCCGAGCCCCCAGACAATCTCTCTGTTCGAGGCTCACAGAATCCCATCCAGACCTCAGAGGTGAGCCAGCTCCTATTTCTCAGACAAGAAGCTGACATCCAGGCTGCTTCATGGGGGGCACCTTAGGTTTATTAAGTGCCTACTGTGCGCTGGGGATTGCGCTCAGTACTGGGGACACCAAGGAAGGCAAAAGGCAGCCCCTGCCCTCAAGGAGCTCCCAGTCTAGCAGGAGGCAAGGTTATTGGAGAAGGATGACGTCATGCAGGCTGGGAAATGACCCAGGTGATTTAATCTCACAGAATGGTGAGTTCCTGGAGATGATGAAAGCCAGGAAAGCAGCCAGGTGGGAAGTAATGAGGTCACAAGAGGAAGTGAACGAGGGACAGAACTCAAACTCAGCTCAGAATTGTGCCCAAGGGACACTGACCTCTGACCCTCACTAGCTGTGGGACCCAGGCTAGTCGCTGTTTGCCTCAGTTTCCTCATTTGTAAAATGAGCTCCAGTTACCCAATATCTCCAACAAGAAAACCCCAAACGGGGTCTCCAATTGTCGGATATGTCTGAACAACATCATATATATAGACACATTTGTATTTATATGTGTATGTGTATATATGTATCTACACACACACTTGTTCATGCTTGGTTGTTTGCATTTTGTTGAATTTCTTGAAAATAAGCTCCCTTCGCCTTTCTTTGAATCTCTATGGCTTAGCACAATTTTTGGCACATAGTAGGTATATAATAACTGCTTGGTGAATTTTAAAATATAATCACTTTTATTTTTAAAAAAAATGGAAATTAAGGAAGGGCTTCGGCCAGATGGCTTTTAAGCTCCTCTCAGGCTCTAAAGGCAGGATTCCATGATAAATAGGACAGAAGTGGACAGAAAATGTTCTGTCCTGGAATCCTCGGCCAGGGGTGTAGGGATTCAGGTGTGGAGAGCCGCAGCATCCTTGGCTAGCTGGCTGGTTCCATAAAACAGCCCCGGAGGAGGAACACCCAATTCTGCATCCAAAGGAGAACATGAAAAACCACCCACATTTATTCTGTTTTCCTACCGCGGGAATCTTATTATTCCGAGAATTGAGGTCAGCTCCGCTCCACTGGTCCAGCCCTGGGCCTGGAGGAGACGCTGTAATTCCTGGACAGCCCTGAACAGACATGCTGAATCAGAGTCCCAGCTAATTAAATCATGGTGGAGAATGAAAATTATCATCCGCCTGAAAACCGGAGGTCCTCGAAGGAGACGCTGTCAGGGTACGGACCTCAAGCTGGACTAGCTTTCGGGGTGAGGGACCACTCGGTGCTGTGGCTGGGGCAGCTCGGGGACACCCCCTGATGGCAGAACTCTGGGTTCTGGGGTCCTGGAGCCTTACCCTGCAGGCAGCTGGTGCAGGATTCACCTCTATAACCCTTCTTGGAAAGTGTAACAAAAGGATGTCCCCTAAACTTTCACGTTCCTCTCGTGTAGTTATTTGACCAAAGTGATGTATCCAGCTGTGGCAATGGACTTCCTCTGGAGATACTCACTCCTACTCAGAGGTCTTCAGCAAAGGCTGGATCAGCTCTAAGTCTGAAATGCTAACTCCACTTTGTAAGCTGAAAGTGCCACATAAATGCTAGTTATTGTGAGCTTAGAAGAGATTTCTGGGTAAGACGAGTTCGTTCTTCCCACTCTTACTTCCATGATTCCACAAAAAAAGAAAGAAAAACTTGACAGATTTCTCCCAAAGGAAGCTTCCAAGCTTCCTGTAAGTCCAGGGGCTGAATGCATAAGTCAGCACAGCTCTGCTAATGCCCAAAGCACTGCAACAATAGACAGCTTTCAGTATACCGAGAGAGGTACCCACCTGGGGCCAAGAGCTCTGGATTTGCACAATCCAGAGTTTATAGGACAGAAACATAGACTCCCTGACTTTATAAGTAAAGAAACCATGGTGGGCTGCACATGTTCTACTGTGAAAATTCTGGGGCTGGAAGGAGAAAAGGGAAATATTCACCATATCCATGTTAAGTGTGCTCAAAATTGGTAGATAATAATAATAATTACTATTATTATTATTAATTATATATAATAATTATATTATTATTATGTGAATAGTAGACATCGTTATTATCCTTCCTTTCTCCAAGGGAAACGCCTTCCTCAGGATTTCACAAGAATCAGTTCCAGAGGCAAGATTCTAACACACAGCTCCTGCCCCCACGTTCGGCTCCATCCGCCATATTGCCTCTTCCCTCTCACTCTTGCCCCGGACAACGGTGCTTTTCATGGACCAGTTCTGCCAGCCTTGAAGTACTCTAGAAAAGGCCAGTTCCATTGTTGCCAGTGTTTCTGAATGGCACTCCATGGCTCCCCACTCCTGCCCATTTGCAAATGAGCACACAACCCTTGCAAGAGCCTGGTTTCTGTGAACGCCCCTATCGCAGGCAGGGTGAGAGATGCATTTTCTCAAGCTCAGGGTTCCATCCCACAGAGTTGTGGCCAAAACTAAGAATCCCTTGGTTCTGATGTCATTAGCCCCTCCATGTGTCACCACCTGATTGGCCCTCACCCTCTGCGAATGACTTCTCATGGCTTTGCAAAGTCTTTGCATTTATTCACCAGCATATGGGCTGCATCCCTCTCTTGTGTAGGAAGGCTCGTTCAATCCTCCCAGTTGCTAGTCCCCTTCTCTCCACAAAATTTAACTTACATAGAAAATATCATGTCCTTTTGGTGCTGTCTTGTCCCCCTCGCCCAAATGACGTAAGCTCTCTGGGGTCTTACACAGTCGGACCCTGATTACTACTCCTTGAATTCTGTGGAATACTTACTATGATGATCTTTTGGACAAAGTTGGTTTTTCTCCTCAAGGAAGAGAGAGGTTTCTCTAATTCCTTCCATCTCCTTTTCCCTCGTAAGCTTAATGAGTTTCAGGACAAGGTCCCCAGAGATTTCGGAAGTATGTTCCTTTGTAACATCATCCTTGACCCCTTCTGACATGAGGGAAGATTGGATTTGGTGTGGAATAAATGCAAATCCACACAGAGATTAATGCAAAAATGGAGACTGAGACATTGACTATTTTTATATTAATATTTAATTGGTTGCAAATTTTTGCTGCCTTGAAGAAATTTGGAGCTCTCTGCTTCATTAAGGAAGTCCTGTCATTTGTTCGGTGTAATTATAGCTTTTTAAAAAATCCTTATAAAAGCTCCAAAGGAATAAAAAAAATGAAGAAAAATAATTAGCGATAAAAGCTTAGTTAATAGTTCTCAGCTTGCAGACTCCCTTGGAGTTCTGATCGGTGCATGTCTTTACAACCTGGATGGGTGGGTTAAATGAACATTAATAATTGATTTGGGTATGAGGGAGGCTGTCAGAAAAGCAAGTGTCATTGTCTCTCTTTAGTAATTCACCCACACAACCTCAACTTCCCTGTACTTTTTCCCATTTCATGGGGGGGGGGCAAGGATCTGAGGGATTTTATATCTTATTGAGGTATTAATAATAATAGTAATTTTCATGCACAAAGTTCTCTGCCCATATGTCTCATGTGAGCCTCACAATAGCCCTGCAAAATAAATAGGAAAAGTATTGTTATTATCATCTGCTTCTCACAGATAAGAAAAATAAGACTCAGAGAGATTACATGCCCCTGGTCATTCAGTTAAACAACCCGATTCATAAAAAGAAGGGATTTGGAATCAGACAGGGGTTCGAATCTCACCTCTGCCACTTTCTTCCTAGATCATTAAATGGCTTTATGTCTCTCTGTGCCTCAGTTTCCTTATCTGTAAAATAAGGAATTTGGACCAGTTCCCAAAGGTCCCTTCCAGCTCTAAAACTGGGATCTGATTAATAACTAAACAAGTTTTTGAAGCTATAATTTTCTGGATCCAGGGATTTCTTTCTTTCTATTGACTGAATATGTGTGTGTGTGTGTGTGTGTGTGTGTGTGTGTGTGTGTGTTTGGAGGTGTTTGTAGATACCACGGGACATCACCAGGAGAATTTTGATCTCTTATTCCTTGGTGCCTTCTATAATCCAAGAAAAACGCAGAAAGCTGATAAAATGCAATAAGAATAAATGCAGAGATGCACACTGGGGTCAAAAAAAATCATTGTCACAAGCACTATATGTGGGATGCACAGCTACGAAGCAGTCCAAGTGTAAAATATCTGAGAGTCTGAGGATGGCAAGGCAAGTGAAGAAACAGGGTGACTTTCTTTTTCTTTTTTTGGACCAGACGTGATTGGATCAATCATAAGGGAGCTCCTGGTGAGAGGCTCCTCCTGCCACTAGAGATTGGTCCCTTCTCTGAAGCTTGTCTCCTTTGAGGATCTCCTGGACCACTGAATGCTTGATGGCTGTTGTCATCTGCTCTCAGAGAGGACCAACATGACTTCATTGGGTTCAAGTTGAGTTAGTGTGTGTCTCTGAGACCAACATGAGCTCAGGATGCTCTGCCACAGGTTGGATAGAAATAGTCCCTATGAGCATTTCAGGTGCTTCTCTAACTTGGCCTATCTCACATTTTCTCTGAGCTGCTTCAATTCTGTTTTTTCTCAGAGAGCACAGCTCCTTCTCTGAGGAGGGCACGCCATGCTGGGCTATTTGGGGTTAGTGTTTCCCATGTCACCCAAGCAATTCTAAATTTCTTAAGAGAAACCCTGAGAGGGTCCTTGTGTCTCTTTTCTGACCACCTTGCGAGCACTTGCCCTGTGTGAGTTCTCCCTAAAATAGTCTTTCTGGCAAGAGCACATTTGGCATTGAAACATGGCCAGCCCAATGGAATTGTGCTCTCTGCAGTAGAGTTGGAGTACCTGGGGGGGACTAAGAAGTGATGATCCAGTCTCCCACAGCCCTGGGTCTGCACCCAGGTCTTTCTGACTCCAAGACCACCATGAACACAGCTTTGCCCCATTGGAATAGAACAGCCAAAGAAGTTAAAATCAGCTTAAGTTTCTTTACAAAAGACCCAGGATGAGAAGAATGGTGATCCTAAGGCACTTTCTATTGGTTCAGAATGCATCAAAGGATCTGGGGCATTGTCTTCAGTTCCATGCACTATGACTTAAAAATATGTAATTTTTTCACCTTAACCTCATCTCCATCTCGCAATATATCCCTTTTATTTTGCTTTCTAGAGAGTCATCCTCTATAACAAATAATTTAAAAGAGAAGGGAAGAGCATAAAGAACTATAACTACGCAATACACAGCACCTTATGGGTAGCATCCCATACAGTTGGTCATCCCCTCACCTCCTGCAAAGAAGAGAGGAGGGATCACTTTTTAAGATGGACATTGAAAAAGAGAGCAGGAAGAAATTAGAATTGGGAAGGGTTCTGAGTTCATAGCATGTAAATGAAGACCAAGTGAAGGAGCAGAATATACTTAACCTGGATATTTAGGCAAGACAGGAAATGATATGATACTCTAGCTGCCCTAAATATGTGAAGGGTTGGGATGTGCCCAGAGGCTAGACTTTTCTGCCCCATCCCAGAGACAAGTTATCTCTTGATAAATAGAAGTTGAAAGAAGGCTCTTTAAGAAAGTGGGACTTCCCTAGCCTTGAACCCTCCATGAAAAGGCAAGTGGCTATTTCCTGAGCTCGTTTTCAAAGAGATCTTTGGTGGGCCCTGGTTGGATGAGAACACATCTGACACCTTTTCTACCTTGAGATGCTATAAGCTGGCCATCCTCCAAGCTCCATCAGGCCAGAGTTGTAAGCCTGGCTTTCTAAGGCTACACCAGCATGAGACGACGTCTGTAAGTCTCTCTGAGTGAGTTTTGTAGCTGTGTTCAGAGAGGGCTTTATGGAGGAGAGAGTATTTCATACGTCTTCATGAAGATCTCAGCTTTTCCTGTGAAATCCAATGAAACTCCAGAAATCCCAAAGTGCCCCCCAGGCTGATGCTATTTCTATCTTTAATCTTTCTGTCCAAGGGATGAAGGCAGAATTGAGCAATGGAAAGAAAATTAGAATACAGATTATCTGAGCAGAAAGAGATCATCAGCAAACTAGTCTAGTTACTAATATACAGATGAGTAAAACAAGGCTCAAGGCTCCTGACACTCTTGTCTCTGGCCTGCTCTGTTGGACTCTGGCCATTCATTCATTAGCGGCCAGTTTGACCCATTTGGCATGGGTAAATATCAAGGTTTGATATTTCTAGTACTGTTACTCATATACCCCCATCCATTGTGCTCCCCATATCAATCAGCTTGCAAATGTCTTGCTAACTTTTAGGAAAGGGATTTCAAGCTTGTATAACAAAATTAGAAGTTTTAAAATGATTCTCCCAAATTGGGGTATTCTCTCCCCTTAGACACACAAGGTTACCAAGAAGACAGGGATGCTTCCCAACTCTAGGCTGCAGAAGAGCTTTTCTTCTTTCATAAAATACTCATGAGATTTCTAGTTGTAGCCCTCTGCTGAGCTCTAAAGATCACTGCCTTTCTGGGCGCTAAAGCCCACATTTTGCTCTGTACAAAGAAGCACATTCCCTGAAGGTGCTTCCATTCTCCAGGGCTCCTTCCACCTTCACAAGTACTTCCTTGCCATCAGCCACTGATAAAACTTTTCTCCTCACTCTGATTGCCACTGGGAACCCTGCCAATGACTGCAGAAGCTGCCCCAGTTGCCTTGCCATTGACCTCCTAGAATATCCATTTTCCCCAAAAAATCTGTAAAAAATAAATACCAAAGAAACAGAGACAAGATGTGCTCATGGATGCATGGTGATTGGGTCGGAGAGAGGCAGCTGACTTAACTCCCACATGGCAACTCCCTTTGTCCAGGATGGAGAACCATCAGGAAGGGCTGACCAAAAGGGCAGCTCACTCCCAGTATACACACTCCCAGTTGTGCTTCAGTAACTCACAAATCATTGTTCCTTCGATCAATCACTCCTCCCTCCATCATTCATGGCTAGAAACCATTTCCCGAAAGTTCTACATGGTGGGGGGAAACCAGGCATGAAATATCCACTTATGTTCTGAATGACCCCCTGAGATTCTATATGACCCACTGAGCAGAGCAGGTTTGAGCATACTCAAAGGGCCCAAATCAAGTCCAGAACATTTGTTTCTGACTCTCCACTCCCTTCTCACACATATCAAAATTTTTGCAAACTATAAACACAGTATAAATAAATGCTTGCTGTTATTCTTATGAGATCATTCTATTGTTTTCTGATGTATTCTACCTTAAAAAAGAAGCCCTAGATGATGGAATCATCCATTTAATCCCAGAAATTTTCTCAGGGCCATCTAGTTGGAGCATTTTATTTCACAAATCCAATTATTTCACCAATCCAAACCAAGATGGCCAAACCTGTTCAAGGTCATTATATTAAAGGCTGGATTGGTAGCCAGGGTCCTCCCAAATCAGAACCAGTGCTGCCTCCCTAGAGCTACAGAGAATTTGAGCAGGATTTCTCCAGATGAAATTTCTGGCTCTTCTTTGACAAGACGTCTGCTGAAACGACTGGGAGAGAAAAAAACGCAGCAAGACTACAGCTCGGCATTTGCATGGACAATTACACACTCCCAGGTAGAACCGGTTTTTCTTCCATAATTGTCTAACTACAGCTTTTTGTGCAAGTTGTGGAGATAAAAATGTTACAGGTTATAAAAAGCATTGATGCTACGTCCTGCAATCAGTCAGCACATGAAGTGAGTGGCTAGGACCAGTGCAAAGCTTAGTCAACAGAGTACTTGTCCAGGGTCCTTAAGGAAAATTCCAAAAACCTCACTCTTTCTGCTTTGAAATCTTTCTCCTACTAACTCATTGCATAGCTCTTCATTTAATTTGTCTTCAGCGAAATACATTGGAGAAAGCATTAAACTGAGATCAGAAGATCTCCATCCTCTACTATGTTTTGACATTTGGTCAAATGGAGACCAAATGGTCTCCAAATTTTTTTTCCAGTTCTACCAGGATGTGATCTTTGGTTCCAGGTGTCAAGATCTGTGACTATGACGCGATCGTGAGTTGATGAGTGAAAGGTAAAAATATCAAAGTGGAAAGCAGAAATTCTAGATTCAAGATGTGAGTTCTCTATTCATTTGTTTAAGACCTTTATTGAGCCAATTTCCCTTCACAATCCAATAAATGAGTTGGATTGTAATTTCTAAGATCTCTTAACTTTGAAATCCTGTGCATCCAAAGGCTATTCATTTGGATGAATAAAGCCTGAGAAAGATGACTGTACCAATGGTGTCAGAAATTCCTGGCAAAAAAGCATTATCTACCAGTATAAGCCAGAAAATTTCGTGCAATTTAGTCTTAGAGGGTTATCTGAGAAGATGGGTGACCTGTCCATTCAAGGGAAGAGATTAGAGCCAGGGGAACCCACAAGGGAATTACATCAAATAATCCAAAATCAATTAGTACCTAGGCCACAGCCATTCAAGAATAAGCAAAAATATTTTACTGAACTTGTCTCATGAGAACCATATGGTCATATTCAAACAAGGGAACAAAGCTCAGAAAGACTAAAGGTACCAATCCCACTAATGAGAATTGATGTAAGCATTTCAAAGAAAGTCCTCCCGAGAGACTACAGTAATAAATCCAGAAAGTCATTTTTGATGGCTACATTTGCTTCATGATGGGGGTAAAAGTGTGATTTAGCATTAAAAAAAAATTAACATAATTTGCAAATGAGTAAAAATGTAGCAGAACCCAAGCCCCATATCCAATCACTCACCATTGACTCTTGCAGATACCCCCTTTTCTGTCCTGGTACAAGTTCTAATCACCCTACTCCTGGACTATTACAATGGTCTGCTTGCTAGTGGGTCTTTCTCCCCACTATCCTTTAACTCTAAATTGACTTTCCTAAAACTTAAATCTGACTAAAATGACCAAATCTGATCACTCTCCTATTTAATCAGCTCCAGTGGCTCCCACCTATCTCTGAGAGCAAATATTTTTATATTTTGCTATTTTTATATTTATTTTTTTATTTTTTGCTATTTTTTATTTGCTATTTTATTATTTTATTTTTTGCTATTTTATATTTATTTTTATATTTATATTTTATATTTTTATATTTTGCTCTCAGTTTACTTTTAAAGCTCTTCATAAAAGTGGTTAAATGGCACAGTGGATTGAGGCTGTAGTCAGGAAGACCTGAATTTTAATCCTGTTTAGGCACTTATTAACTATGTGACTGGCACTTACCTGCTTATTGACTCTTGTTTCCTCACTCACAAAATAAGAGTAATAAAAAAAAAAACTTACTCTCAGAACCCTTGTGAAGATCAATCCAGATCCTATTTAGAAAGTGCTTTGCAAACCTTAAAATTCTATGTAAATTTCAACTATTATTCTACATAATCTGCCCTTTTTTTTTTACTTTCTAGTCTTTTTACTTTCCCATACTCCTCCACATGTGCTCTGAAACTCAAAGGCACTGACCTCCCAGCTGTTTCTCACACCTGACAAACTCCATTTCCTGGCTGTCCCTCATGCCTGGAACTCCTCCCCTCTCACCTCTTCCTCTTATTTTCCTTTATTTTGCTTCAAGGCTCAGCTAAATCTCCCCTTCCACAGACACTTTCTCAGTCTTTGTTAATTTTAGGTTCTTCCCTTTGTAGATGATCTCCAGTTTATCCTTTCCAAAGCTTGTTTGTCCAAAATGCCCTCTCCACTCATTAGATTGTCAGCTCCTTAAAAGCTGTTTTTTGCCTCTCTTTGCATTTTTATAGCTTAACACAATGCTTAGCCCATAGTCCCTGCTTCACAAATGCACATTGGCTTGACTTGACTTGACAGAAAACTAGTTTCATAGATGCAGAAAAGACCTTTTGCAAGATAGAGCTTGATTTCTGTTAAAAATTATAGATCTGTAAGGTCCCTTCTTAGCATGATGCAAAACATATATTTGAAACCAAGTGCAAAAAGTATTTTCAACAAAAACATAAGCCACTTCCTCAGAACAAACAAAGCAAGAATGTTTTCTGAACTTTAAATTATTTGATAAACTACTAAAAAGTGCTGACTGTCACAATAAGGAACGAGTACAAAGTGACACATTATCATCAGCATAAAAGAGCTGGAATCATCTCTACTTGCCTTAGAAAACTCCAGAGTGTTAGTAAAAAAAAAAAAGGAAGTCAACTGAGATGGTTAATAGCATTAACATAAAATCATCCACATTTCTATAAAAAATGCTACCAAAATTCAGGATCAAATAATGACAATGAGATAAATTCCATTCAACAAAAGTTCAAAATATAAAACATATATGGGTGTTTTCCTCACAAAACACAGCAGGAGATTCATATTGATAAACCTACAAAATAATCTGTGGAAATGAAATGATTGGAGAGATATAAAAGAACTGGGTAAAACAATAATACATCATCTGGAAGGACAAAACCTCTAGAATCTCAAAAGAAATAAAGAAAAATGAATCACTGCCAGATTTCAAACTATATGGCAAAGTAATAAGTCATTGAAACTACTTTGTATTGATTAAAAGGCAACTAGGTGACTCAGTAGATAAGGTACTGGGACTAGAATCAGGAACAACTGAATTCAAATCCAGCTTCAGAAGCTTACTGTGTGTGATGCTGGGCAAATCACTTAATCTCTGTATATTTTAATCCGAGACTACTCCAATCTCTTTGCCAAGAAAACCCCATGAACAGTGTGATCCATAGGATCATGAAGGTTCAGACATTACTGAATGACTAAACAAAAACACTGGATAAAAACAAAACAAAAAAGAAAAGTAGATCAATTAAACTGAACAGAAAGAGCATCCATAGAAAACACTAGATAGGATATTGGATAAACCAAAGGATATAAATTAGTGGAGAAAAGATCCTCTCCTCCTACATCCATTTTTTGAAAAAAGAAATACTGTGGAAACTGGAAAGAAGTTTAGCAGAAATTAGGATTAGATTAGCATTTTACGGCATCTACCCCAATAATCTCAACATAGGTTGAAGATTTGAATATAAGAGGCTGTGTCACAAAGTTCAAATATGAGAGAACAAAAAGCAGATACCCTTCATGAATATCACTCAACAAAAGTAAAGAGGATCATAAAAGGAAAAATGGGTAATTTTGTCTGAATAAATTTGTACAAATCTTTTTCATGAGTAAAATCAATGAAGTTATAACTGAAAGAGAAATGATAGATAGGAAAATACATTAAATATCGGTGATTAAAATGTCACATTCAAAATGTATATGGAACTGAAACAAATATATAACAATGAGAATGTCCCACAATATGTAAGTAATCAAAGGAGATGAGCAAACAATTTAGAGCAAAAAATTGTAAATTGTGTTAAGTGTTCGCAGACCTTGACGTGCTCTACCAGCTGTTAGGTGTATTATTCAACATGGCTAAGATTTCATAAGAAATCCACCTGGGAAGAACCTGGGTTGCAACCATATCTGTTTTACAGATGGGAAAGGATACCACTGAATTGAATTGTTTGTTTCAAGGTCTCACTGAGGACTTCTCACTCCTCCTCATTTCCAGTGCTTTTCACTGAACATTGGGGTCTTCTCAAAGGAATCAGACATCATGGCATTAGAAGTAGGCACAAATAAGATTATGCACGTAGCAAACATGATCAAGTTTAAGGTGTCCAAGCAATTATCTTGTGCCTGGTAGAAATTACCCCTCCGATCCTATTTGTTAATACATTTATCAAGTGAGAACACACCTCCATTGTTCAGAGAGCAGGAACAAATTTTGAATGATTGCATGATAGGAAGTCTGTTCCCATCTGCTGAAGAAATAGGTCACACCCCCTGGGGCCTGGATAAAACAAAAAAAAAAACTGGTGGGGATGAAAGATTTAAGCTTAGGAAGGAAACTTTCCAGCTAAGTCCCTGAGAAGGAAGTACTTTAGGGCTAAAGGGAGAGAACCCCTCCCCTTCTTCATTCCCCCACTTTGTGAAATTTAGAAAGTGGAAGATTTGAACTTTCCATCCAGTGTCCTGGAAATACCCCGAGATATCAACAGTTAGTGTCATGTCTGTCTCGGGTGCCAAGAATAAATGAGACAGAATAAGTCAAAGCCAGCAAAAAATAAAACCATGACATAGTAACAGAGAAAGCATTGAGGGCTTCAGAAAAAGGAAGGTGAGAGTTACTTTCTTGATATCTTAAGCTCCCTTCCCCCCTGGATTCTGCATATAACTGTGGGGAAGGGTGTCATAGACTTTGGGGGTGGGTGGATTTTTTATTCTAACTATTCTTATTACATCACCTTAGTAAAGAACCCTAAAAGCCAGTTAAACCTGGCTAAGTGACAATCATTATCAATGCAAAAAGTCCCCAGTGGGAGCATGGGAGCTCCCTCAGAACTACCCACAGAACCCTGGAGGGGAGCGTAGAAGGCACATTCGGAGGCTCCAACCAGCCCGACTGGGATTTCAGATAGTTGGGAGCCTTGGAGATCTGCAAGGAAGAGCATCTTCCTTGGCAAGGCATCTTCTCTGTTGCCCAGGATCCTTTCTGAGGTCCTACAGGCAGCGAATAGCCAGAGGAGATTGAAATCTCTGGCTTTAGAGACACTGATCTTGCTACTTTGCCTTGTATCTTAGCGTGTTTGGATGGCTGGCCTTCCCCACACAAAATGTTTTATGTGCATCTTGTATAGTTTTTGTATTTGCACTGATATGGATCTTCTTCCATTTCTTCCAATAAAAGGCAATTGCTTTGAGAATAGGGATCCTTAGAATCCCTGGCTTCCCCTAAGTGTCAACTCAGGATTATCCTCCTGTCCCAGAGGCTCTTAACCAGATATCCCTGTACTTAAGGAAATAATAATTTGATGACTGATCTTCAGTTTAAGTAACTTCCTTTGCATCCTCTTAATGCATTGAAATACATCTTCTGAGGAGAAGTCCACAGACTTCAGCAGACTGATAGCCAAAGGGGTCCCAAACACACACAAGATTTGGAACCCTATACTCCAGCTTTCCTCTCTTCATTAGTTTGTATCATGTGTCTTGTGTGGAGCCCTCTGGGACAGAGACTGATTTTTCTGGCTTTATTTCCTCCCAGTACAATGTCTCACACATTTCAAGCGCTTAATAAATACTTATTGCTAGGTGATTTTGTGTCCTTCCTACTCACGGAGTATCTGGCATATAGTAGGTCCTTTATAGATGCTTGTGGATTCCTTTATTGATTGGTATCAGGCCCAGATCAGCCCAGCATTTCTCTACCTAGCCACCTTTCCCCAAATGAGTATCTTCTCCCTTTCGTGACCCTGCCTTTCAGCTATGTGTCTTCCTTAGAACATGAGCTCCTTGAGGGCAAGCCCGTGCCTTTGTGCTTATATTTCCTGCTTAGTACACTGAATCAGCACTTAATACATGCATTATCTCTCTATATAGCTTGGGCATATGTGAGATAACAGATAATATTTTCAAAGTGATTCACACAGTGCCTGGCACATAGTAGGTACTATATAAATTTTATTCCCTTCCCCCTTCTTTTCCTTACCCCATGAAGTATAATTACAAATTTGGAGTTCCTCCCTCCCTCAGCCTCAGTTTGCCTCTCGGTCCAATGGCAGGGATTCACGTAGGTGACGACCAGCATCCCATCAAATTTGAGATATTGTGATAAAGAAACATCTCTCTTCTCTCTCTCTCTCTCTCTCTCTCTCTCTCTCTCTCTCTCTCTCTCT
>JAJPUD010002080.1:239073-249375 GCA_023553655.1 Myrmecobius fasciatus
AGATAGATAGATAGATAGATAGATAGATAGATAGATAGATAGATAGATTTGAGGATAAAGACAGATTTCTGGCAATTTGTTAGGTACTTTCTGAGTGTCCTTGACCCCCCCAAGTCTTTCCTTGTCTTAGGAAGAATCTTGGGAGCTGGAACATAAAGACAGACTGAGGAACCTGAGAGAGGGAAATGCTCTCAGATTGTTGGCAACCACAGATGCTTGTTGAAATTCAAAGCTGTAATTTGTCCACCATAATCAGAGTGACAACCATAGGACACTAAATAGAGAGAGAGACAGGTTCAAAGCTGGAAATATCATGTTCAAGGTCTACATGTGTCCCATCTTAGCTCTGCACCCAAGCTTGGTGAGTGCTTCAGATACAGTAACAAGGAAGCTCCATTGGAAGTGATTTTTCTCATCAAAGAGCCTCTGATGATAATGACACTACAAGTCCAGTGTTTCTGATTGTCTTTTTCTGTCTCTGTGTCTCTCTGTCTCTCTCTATCTCTCTATCTCTGTTTCTCTGTCTCTGTCTCTATCTCTCTCTTTCTATCTCTGTCTCTCTGGCTCTGTCTCTCTCTTTCTGTCTTTCTGCCTCTCTCTCTCTCTCTCTGTCTGTCTCTCTCTCTCTATCTATTTCTTTCTCTTTTTCTCTTGATCTGTGTCTCTCTCTCCTCCCCTCTCCCTTCCTGCCAGATATAAATATTAGAAAGGGAAATGAGTGATAGATTAGGAGCGAGAAGTTCCATGTTCTAATCCTGATTCCATGACTTCCAACCTATACGACCTTGGAATAGCCCATTTAACTTCAATTTCTCATCTCTAAATTGTTCTGAACCTGAAGATCTCCACATTAAATGGTTTTAATGGCACTCATCAAGAGCAATAATGCTCTCTGAGCCTATAATGTATAAAGATGCAGGAAAAACTTCTAGAAAAAAATTATTTAAATAAGAACGTGCATTTGGTCTTTGAAATAAGACAAATAAAAATAAATTCAACAAGCAATAAGTATCTTCTCTGTTTAAAGATGGCTACCTTGAAAAGTCATGAGTTCCTTCTAACTGGGGTCCTTGGTTACTAGCTGGATGCCCACTTGCCATGATGCCCCAGTGAGTGAACTTGCCAGTATAGATTAGACTAAATACCTCCTTGAGTCAGAAATTCTTTAACTCCAAGCTAGAAAAATAAGGGAAGAACAGACATGTGCATAAAAGTAATCTAAGAACCAGTCACCTCTACTCTGGACCAACATGGACTGAATTAATCTTTGAGACTACCCACAAACTAGTAACTCTTTAACTAACTGTTTATACCCACACCTAAAGATTCTTTAGGAAAATATATCTTAAGGTTTCCACACTCTGTAACTCAAATGACCCCTCCAATGGCACACAAATCCTCAAAGTAACAATGCATATTAAATATGAAACTCTTTCTTGTTTTACTTCCTTCATGGCCACCTAAAAATAAACCTGAATCCCCCACCCTTAAAGGAAAAAACCCTCTTAACTTGACTCTACACTCCCCTCAATCTGCCATCCTTTATCTCTCCTTTTCTCAGACAAAGTTCTAAGGGAAAAAAGTTATCTAGCCTCAAGAGCTCAACTTCCTCTCCTCTCACTCTTTAACCCTATGGAGTCCAGCTCCTGACCCCATCAATCAACTGCAAGATTTCTGCCAGAGTTCTCAAGGCTATTTTCATTGACAAATACCATGGGTTTTTCTCAAGCTTCATTCTTTTTAAATGGAAGTCTTTGACACTGTTGATCTCCTCCCAACATATACACACAAAGTGTGTGTGTGTGTGTGTGTGTGTGTGTGTAACCTTGTCCTGTCTTTGTGTGTGTGTGTTTGTAACTTCATCCTGCCTTTGTGATTCTCCTATCTTTCTAGTTACTCCCTCTAAGCCTCTGTTGCTGATTCATTATCTGTGTCCCTAAAGAGAATTATTGATAACAAGTCTTTAACCTAGAAAGAGATGAGGAAGGAAGGAAGGAAGGAAGGAAGGAAGGAAGGAAGGAAGGAAGGAAGGAAGGAAGGAAGGAAGGAAGGAGGAAGGGATGGAGGGAGGGAGAGAGGGAGGGAAAGACATAAGCTAAAGAAAAAACTTAACAAACCTAAATAATCAATATAATTTTTCCTCTTTTCAGTAAATATCACTTTTCTTGAAGACGCATGCAGTTCCTTGGACCCATAGTATTACTCTGTGGTTTCCCTTTCCTTTGGAATGAAAATGAACTTGGGGCTGTAAGGAAGTAGTTCCCAATATTCCATTGTCTCAATTTTCACAGGAAGTCAAGCTATTCTCTAGACAACTAAACACTCTTTAAAAAGAAATGAACCTTTAGCTACTAGTTCAGGATCTCACCCTAATATTTAATTGATTCCTTTTCTTTTTTTTTACTGGAGATGACTGTAGTTACTAACCCCTTGTTGCTAAGCAAAGGTCTCTGGCTTCCTGGGAAGACAACACACTTGGGCTAACTAGAAAGATGGCCCCTTTACAGAAGACTCACAAAATCTGAATATTTATGGCAATAATAGAGTGTAGATTTCAGGCCCCTTGTCCCTCATGTTGAACTTTCTTTTCTTCCTCTATCCCTTTGGATTTATATGCCATTTGTGTGACCCATATTGAGCCTTTTCTCATGGAGTTATTTTCTCTACAGTTTCTACTCCTAGAGCTAAGCATGGTTAGGGCCAGAATCTGTAAATATGTGTGTATAACATATATATGTATGTATATTTATGTGTATGTATGTATATGTGGGTGGATACACACATATACACATGATGCTCTTCCACAGCTCCAGTTACTTCCACCCCTTGGGCAAGAGGCTGCCATTTGTGGGGCTTGTGGCCACATGGCTACCCTTCATGTGGATACACAAAGGTCAGAGAACATGGGATACAGCTCCCACGTGTCTCTTCCTAAGGCAATTCTAGGGTCAGGAGCTGCTTTTCCCTCCTTCTCTAGGTCCCCAGTCCGATCCCTCCTTTGCTGAAAGGCAAAGCTGAGCTTGGGACTCTCAAGCAGTTATTTAGATCCAGTTGAGTGTTGAGCGTATCAGAGTAAAAAGCAAAGGGCGTCCTACTTCTTTCATGAAACCTTCTCTGACCAGTGGGATGTCTACTTTCCCATGGACCTTCCCTGAGGAAAAAGAGACAGATTGAGTATAAACCAAACCCAGCTTCTGGAAATGATTGTCTAAATTCAATATCTATTTCAGTAGCAAGAATGCAGGTGGTGTAGAGAAACACAACTGACTTCTGTGAACCACAGCCAACGTCCCCTGGAGTTGAGTCATTTCAAACTCCCACAGACCAATCTACTTCCTAAGAGAGAACTCCTTGAGAAAAGCCCCCTAAGAACAGGTGCTGTTTTTTCCTTTGTCTTTGGAGCCCCACATCCCAAAACAGTATCTTCTCTATAGGAGGTGCCCAACAAATGCTCCTTTGAGGGAGTTGAGTTGACTGAGTCACCGTCCCAAAGTCATTGCCTAGTGTTGGGTTCCAAGGTAAATCAAGCATGTTCCTGGGATACTGTCCCCCATCTCTCAGCTTCCAAGGCTTCTTTCAAATCCACCTTCTGCAAGAAGATCCCAGGATCTTTAGCTGCCAATGCTTTCCCTCTGAGATTAATTCCAAACCATTCTGTGGGTAAAATATACATGTGTGTGTGTGTGTGTGTGTGTGTGTGTGTGTGTATAATATATCTAATTATTTGGAGGCAGCTAAGAGCATGGTGGATAAAGTACTAATTTCAAATTTCAAACCAGTATCAGACACTTCCTAGCTATGTGATGCTGGATAAGTCACTTGGTCCTGTTTGCCTTATCTGTAAAACAAGTTGGAGGAGAAATGGCACACCACTCCATCTAGCATTTCTACCAAGAAAACTCCAAATGGGGTCAGTCATGAAGAGTTGGACATGTCTCAAATGACTGAACCAAAACCAGCTCTAATTGGTGGGTTCATAGTCTGGATCCTTTACCTTCCAAATATGAGACCATTTGCAAGTCCCTTGTTCTCTTTGTACCTGAAGGGATTTTCTTCCCTCTTCACAATAAAAGTCTCTAAGGTCCCATTCAATTCTAAGTCACAAGGGAGAGTGAGATGAGGGCAAGGAGTCTACCATTGATAGCTCCAGGAGTTCTTTTAGAAGGATTGATCCTTCAAGAAAAGGGATGTTCCAGGTGGGGACTCTACCTACCGACCAACCCCCTCCAGTCCCCTCCAGACCATCCATTGATGGAGATTTATCAGCCGTCAAGATTCAAACCCAAATCTTCAAATATATATATATATATATTTCAGTACAGAATTGAGGACAGGCCTGGGACTTGATTGGGCAACAGCTGTTGTCAATTTACTCTTAGAATTCCCCCAAAATTACTGTCTCCCCGCCTACTTCCCCAGCTGGTTCCATGAAGACAAACAGAGAGAATTATTGTAATTATGCACCAATTTTTGTCTTTTGCAAAAGTTACAGTATTTTCTATATTTTATACATTAGAGATAAAAAGAGATGAATGACTTCAATTTTCTGGAAACTCTTATTACGGGGCCTCTATCATCCCCAGGAAATGAATACATTGATAACCTAAGAGAAAGAGAGCTATAATCCTCAACATGGCATCCTGACGGGTGACATGAGTAGAATTAGAAACAGGCCCAAGGGGGAGGTGGGCTTTCCCTCTTTTTTTTTCCTGCTTCTCCCTTCTCCCAGGGTGTAGTTACTCAATCAACATTACAAAATGGACTCACAATTTCACTGGCTCAGGGAACTCCCAGGTTGGGAAAGTCTCTCTCTTAATGCAATGGTTTACAATCTTAGAGAGGGGCCTAGAACACTAAAAGGACAGGAGCTCACAGTTGCATGGTACTTTACCACTTGCAAAGTACTTTATCCTTAACTCTTGTTCTCAATGGTAAAATGGGGTAATAATTGCAATTGCCTCCCAAGACTCTTGTAAGGATTCAATGAGATATTAAAAAAAAAATTAACAGAGTGCCTAGCACACAGTTGGTGCCATATAAATGCTTATTTCTTTTCTCTTTCACCATATGTAGATATGTATATATGTGTGGGAATGTCTGTGTTCTATTCAATAAATTAGTCAATAAATATTCATTAAGCATCTGCTACTTCCAGACACTCTACTAATTACAGGGGGGAAAAAAGAGTTTCTGTCTTCAAGGAGTTTACAATCTAATGAAAAAACAATTCAGAAGAGTGATCTGAAAGGAGGGGGAAGGTACCTGGTAGGGGGGTCAGTAGAGTCTCAATAGTTCAGCCAGGTGAAAGAAGAAAAAAATAGATGTTTGTGCTGAACTGAGCTCCCTCTTTAAATGGAGCCCCTTTCTCTGGTACTCCCCTGACTTTTCTACCATGCCTTGGACTCTCCTGGTTGGGAAACCCAAAATCCTACAAGGGTACATCAGCCTTGGGACCTCATCCCCATTCTCTTGTCCTTCTTATCAGAGCCTTTAGCTCCAAAGCTTCCATTTTAGGAAGTATATGAAATATACATAGAATATATAATATGTATGTAGTATATAAACATGTGCATGTATACATTTAAATGTATATATATATAATATCAATTTCTCATCTATGTGATACATCTATTTCTATTTCTTTACATATACATATTTATGTGTTTGTGTGTGTCTATGAAATGAGGGAAGGCTCTGTGTGTGTGTGTGTGTGTGTTTGTGTAATAAGGGAGGGGTAGAAGGGAGCTCAGAAGCCATAGAGACCAAGCCTCTCTTTTTCCAAGGGAGACAAAGAAGCTCTTCCAAGTCAAACACATTTCCCAAGATCATACCCACAGTGTGGCGGACCTGAGATTCACCCTGAAGTTGTCCTCCTTTCAGTGGCTGTTCAGTTCTGTCTGCTCCCTCTGTGATGCTTTCTTTGTCATGGATAGAAGGGGCACAGCAGTGTTTGTACATCATGATGCCCTTTTGGGGGTACCCTTAAAACCTTGAGTAGGTCCCTTCTTTTGCCTCTTTTTGTAACCCCTGCACGTAGCACAGGGTCTGACACATAGCAGGCACTTCATATTGATTGATTGACTGAGAAGAATCTAAGAAATAGTTCCTTTTCCATTCTCAACGCTGGAGGCATTTTCTGCCCCGTCAGCCTCGTTTCCGCTCTGAATTCAATATTTCAAAGGTACTCTGGAATTCTATTCACTAGGTAGGGCAAGAAATGAGCCCATTATTTTCATTATGCTTTTAAAATGTTCATTTAAATAAATGGATTATAAAATGCATTGCATGCCCTGAAACTGGAGAATAAAGAAAAAAATCTGTAGAATTAGCCATTTCATTTCCGAGTACCCTGGAAACTCACCTAAATATATATAGTCATCTATTCTAATTTTGCCCATGGGTCCTCTCTGACTGAGAAAGAAGGTCACTCAGCAGGTCCTTTTTTCTCTTGAAATAAGTCACAATTCACCTGAGGCCCACAGTGGCTCAAAACATGGCCAAAACTCTGGTGTAATTTGATTTCTTAGCACATGTCCTTTGGTTCAGTGAATTTAAGCAAGTCTGAAGGATCTGCAATGTTCCAAGCGCTATGCTAGGGTGCTGGATACACAAAATCATAATCAAAACAATCCCTCCTTTCCCAGAGTTTACATTGTACAATACATACAAGACAAATATCAAAATCAATTCATTTTAAGATTGAGAGGGAACACCAGTATCTGAGGAGATTAGGAAGGACTTCCTGAAACCAAGCTCTGCTAGGAAAGAAATTTTATATTGGAGGTGGGGGTCAGGCTGATGAGTGTGGGTATTGCAGACAAAGGGGCTTCTTGGGCAAAGGCCCCAAAGGAGAAGAGATATGGGGTAGGAGAAATAACAGACCACTTGGAGTGAATATATACATATATATGTATATTGTTATAGAATATATAGCAAATTACACAGTAAAGCTGGAAAGATAGGTGATTGTGGAAAGCTTTTAATGACAGGCTGAAGATTTAGTATTTTATTCTGGAGGTCCCAAGGAGTCATTGGAAATTTTTAAGCAGGGGAAGGGTGTCTGGCTCTTAGGAATATCACTTTGGCAGTTCTTTGTGGACAACGGATGAGGAATGGGGAAGAATGGATACAGGGAGGTTAATTAGGAGGAAGTTATTGCACATTGAGGGAGAATGAGAGCTGGGAAGAAGGTCTGAATGGGAAAAAATAGAAAAATAATAAGGGGATCATGGATTTAGAGATTGGAGGGACCTTAAGAGTTTGTGTAGCTGAGTTTTCTCATTTTATAAATGGGGAAACTAAGGTTGAGAGTGATGAATGGACTTTTCCCAAGTAATTGATGGAACTACAAGATTTGAACCCTGTTCCCCCATGCAGAAAGCCCCCAGCATCTGGTGGGAGCAGGCTAGCTCCCTTTACAAAGGATTCAGTCCCCAGAACCTAATGTGACCCTGCTAGCTCTCTTTTAAGAAGGATTCAGTTACCATCACCTGGTGTGACCAGGCTAGCTCCCTTTACAAAGGATTCAGTCCCCAGAACCTAATGTGACCAGGCTAGCTCCTTTTAAGAAGGATTCAGTCCCTAGAGCCTAGTGTGACCAGGCTAGCTCCCTTTTAAGAAGGATTCAGCCCTCAGCACCTGGTGTGACAAGGCTAGCTCTCTTTTAAGAAGCATTCAGTTTCCAGTACCTGGTGTGACCAGGCTAGCCCTTTTAAGAAGGATTCATTTAGCCGGACCTCCTCAGCTTCGGGATGGGAGATGTGACCAACAAAGAAGCCAGAGGGGTTGTGGGAGTGGGACCGATCAGATCTGCCCTCCCATGGGCCCCGGGAGGTGAGGGAGAGGGAGGGCGCAGGGCGGACTCCCGGGCTCGAACCCCAGTCACCCCCTAGCATGGCCAGAGGCCCCAGCCTGCTAGCAGCCAGATCTCCAGTCCTGACTCCCAGAGATGTCCATTTCTTTGACAAGCACAAAGACAAAGCGCGCCAGGATTTAAAAAAAAAAAAAATCAAAGGGAAAGCTTGGGAGGCGGAAGAACAATAGCTGGCCACTAACGGTGCCCAGAAATCAGCGCGGGGTTAGAGAAAGCCCACGCCGCATTTTGGTCCGAGCTGAGCCTTAGCCAGCCGGGTGATGGCCGAAGCTGGGGGGGAGGGGGACTAAAATTAGGGAGGTGATGTATTCCCTGCCCTCTGCCTGCTTCCTGCCCCGTTGGCTAAGGAAGCCGTGGCGGGGTTAGGGAAGTGAGGGGAAGAGAAGAAAGGAGCGTTATATGGGGGTGAGATGGGGGGGGCGCTCGGTGCTGGGAGGGGGGCAGGGGAGACACAGAAAAAGCCTGTTTGCATTCAGGGCCATTTTGTGGATGCTTTGCATCTGGATGAGTTGAGCTCATGCTGAAGGCCCTTGCACGGCCACCCTGGCTCTGTAGTCAGAATAATCCCTCTGCCCAATTTCCCCCTGATACTGGTGGTCATCCTCCTGCAGAACTGATCGGAGATTCAGCCCTAAAGTGTATGAGACAGATACCTGAACAGACATACATAACGGATGGAAAGAGACAGGTTCATATATATATATATGTTGGTGCACATAGAAATATACACATAGACGGGTGTCTATAGACATGTATTTTTAACAGTACAAGCTACTGTTATTATAGGATTAATGAATCTCAGAATCGAAGGGATATTTCATAAAAATCAACATGTTATCCCCCCACCTAAAGAAGAGTTCTGCCCTCAGCACGCTCCCAGAATGGCTGTGAAGCTGCTTCAAAATCTTCCTCAGAAACAAACGGTTTCCAGAATTGTGACCTGTATCTGGCTGCTTACTGTCTGGGGAGGAGGAAGGGAGAGAACCTGAAACTCAAAAGTTTAAATAAAAATATTAAAGTACAAAAAGGCTTCCCTCGGTGGGGGAGGATTTGTGACTTCTACTTCTCTAGGCACTCCATTCCACTTTGGGAAAGTCTCATTGTCGGGGCGATCTCCCCCAGCTTTAATCCTAAATTGTCTTGTTTATAACTCTGGAGAAAATTGTTCCTGGAAACTGAAAGGATGCCCATCAGTTGGAGAGTGGCTGAATATATTATGGTATATGAATGTTATGTAATATTATTGCTCTGTAAGAAACGACCAGCAGGACGATTTCAGAGAGGCCTGGAGGGACTTGCATGAACTGATGCTGAGTGAAACGAGGAGAACCAAGAGATCATTATAGGCAACAACAAGATTATACCATTATCAATTCTGATGAGCATGACTCTTTCCAACAATGAGATCATTGAGACCAGTTCCCACGATCTTGTGATGAAGAGAGCCCTCTACACCCAGACTGTGGGAACTGAGTGTGGATCCCAACATAACATTCTCACTCTTTTTTTGTTGTTGTTTGCTTGCATTTTGTTTTCTTTCTCATTTACTTTCTTCTTTTGATCTAATTTCTCTTGTGCAGCAAGAGAATTGTATAAATATGTTTATATATATATATATATATTGGATTTAACATATATTTTAACATGTTTAACATATATTGGATTACTTGCCATCTAGGGGAGGAGGTGGGGGGAAGGAGAAGAAAATCCGAAACACAAGGCCATGCAAGGGTCAATTTTGTCAAATTATCCATGCATGTTTTGAAAATTAAAAAAGCTTTATTTAAAAAAAAAGGAAATTGTTCCTGGTTCTGCCTTGCCTCAGGGGCCAAGCAGTACAAAACTAATCTCCCTCCTATAAGGCATCCCTTTGGACATTTGGAGACACCTCTCAAGTCTCCCAGTCTTGTCTTCTCCAGGTTAAGCAACCCCAGTTCCTCTAACCGATCCTTCTTTGGCAGAGGCTCAAAGCCCTTGGCCCTTCTGGTTGACTTCCCCTGGACACTCTCCAATTTAGCAATCTAAAGCTCTGGTGCTAAGGACCCAACACAGTTCTTCAGATGAGGTCTGAGCAGGGCAGAGCCAGAAGGGAGTAGCATCTCCTTATTCCCACATCTCTCAGGGCAGCCCAAAATCAACCATAGCAGGCTGTTGAATTTTCACTGAGCTTACAAGCTTTTGAAAGAACTAGATATTCTTTCAAACTGCTATCTACCATGACTTGGCATCTTGTATTTGGGAATTTTATTTCTGCACTCCATTGTATGCATTTGCATTTGTTCTCTCTGAATTTCAGTTTCCTAGCTTCAACTGAATACAATGAATCTTATCTTGTTGGACTCAGCCCAGTTCAATGTATAACTATATATATTTGAGAGGGGGGAAGAAGAAGAAGAAGAAGAAGAAGAAGAAGAAGAAGAAGAAGAAGA
>JAJPUD010002080.1:256361-268144 GCA_023553655.1 Myrmecobius fasciatus
AGGAGGGAAGGAGGGAAGGAGGGAAGGAGGGAAGGAGGGAAGGAGGGAAGGAGGGAAGGAGGGAAGGAAGGAAGGAAGGAAGAAGGAGAAAGGAAGGAAGGAAGGAAGGAAGGAAGGAAGGAAGGAAGGAAGGAAGGAAGGAAGGAAGGAAGGAAGGAAGGAAGGAAGGAAGGAAGGAAGGAAGGAAGGAAAAAAGGAAGAAAGAAAGGAAGGAAGGAAGGAAGGAAGGAGGGAGGGAGGGAGGGAGAGAGAGAGAAAGAAAGGAAAAAGAGAGGGAAAGGGGAAAAAAGAGAGGGAAAGAGGAAAGAGAGAGAGAAAGGAAGGAAAGAAGAGAAAGAAAGAGAAAGAAAAAAAGGGCCTGGGGCTAGAGGCAGAAGGGAGAAATGGAAGGAAGCCTCGGCTTCTGCCCCGAGGGGCCTGCCGTCCCGGGCCGTAAGGTCACACTGAGCCGGACAGGCCGAGGCAGGACGAGCCTGGGCCTGGGGGGGAGGGGGCTGGGAGAAGGGGAGCCCCCTCCAGCTGGGGCAGCTCCTGACACGCCCCCCCCCCCCGCAGCGGATGTCCCGGAGCAGGCTCTGCCCCTCTCCTGTCAGACTGAATCTGAAATCGCCCCTCTCACCCAAAACTAGGGAGCCCCCCCCCGGCCCAGCCAGGGCAGGAAGCCGAGCGCCCGGGCCCCACCTGCGGTCCTGACACGCGGCCCTCTGTCCGCCCCGCGGGGGGCCCGCGTGTGCGCTGAGCGGCTGTTTCATGTGGTCGGGAAAACGGGAGGGAGCCCCCGGCTCCGGCTCTCCATCTGCTCAGACCCCACAACCATGTGGCGCCCAGAGGGGCCGCCTCCGCCCAACACAGCCAGCAAGACCCGGGCTGGCCGCCTGCCCCTCCCCCCAGGCCTCAGTGCTATCTGCTGTAAAATGGGGAGAGAAACCCTGATAGTGAACGCTAGGCTGGGGGAGGGGAAGAGGGGGCGGCTGCAGAGCCAGCGGGGGGGGGGGGGGGAGGGGGAAGCGGCGGCGGCAGAGCCAGCGGAGCAGCCTGCCCGCAGACGCGGCAGGACTTTAGAGGCCGAGCCAGGCTTCAAGCCCCGACTTTGCAGGACCTCGGGGAGTCCCTGGGATCCTTTTCTGTGGGGTCTGCCTGGCAGTCTCCGAGCACCTCCTGGTTCTAGGTCTTCTATAATCCTCACATTTTCTTGAATGATGGGATGTAGAGGCAGCTCGGAGGAATCAGGAAGCCCAGAGTTCAAATTCAGCCTTAGCTGGGCGTTCATGGGTAAGGGGGGAGGGGGGAGGAGGGGCGCTTCTGGCGCCGCCGCCGGCGTTAACGTGGGGATCCATGTGGAAAGTGCTTCACCAAGCTTAAGTGCCAGAGAAACGTCAGTCACGGTGCTGGCTGGTATTTCGGCTTAAATCCGCCGGGGTCACTGACAAGTTGGGGGATTTTAGGTCGCTGCCCTCCCAGAATTGCAGTTTCTCCCCCATCAAATGAAGGTCTGCTCTCAGCTCCCGCTGAGCTTGAAATCCTAAGAACTCTCTGGACCTCAGTTTCCTAATCTGTAAAATGGTCCCTTCCAGCTCTGAATCTGCACTCCAAAGGGTCCGTGACCCATCTTTGGAGCTGCTTCCTCCTCTGTGAAGTGAGAGGGAAAAAAAAAAGATCTCTAAGCCCGTTTGGGCTCGAAATCTCTGGCCTTTCAACTGGCATCAAAATGAGAAGGCTGCTCTGGACTCGTGTCTCCGGAGCTGAGGCTGAAGCGCCCGTGGCCTCCTGGGAGCCCCAAGGAGTTCCGGCCCGCCCGAGCCTGAGAGCGCGGGGAGCTGGATCCCCACTGGGATCAATTTACACCCTCATTCAGGCCGCACAAAAGAATGCCGGGATGACGTCAGCCCAGGCGGCAGCAGGGAGGCCAGAAGCCTCCGCGGGGGGAGCTGGGAAACCTCCGAGGCTTGCTTCATCAATTAGAGCCTCCGAACGCCCCCGCCCTCCATTGTAGGCTGCCTTCTGGGAAAGCCTTTGTCAGAAAAGCAGGACGAGACGGGATGAGGGAGCGGGGAGTACCGGGAGGGGATGGGGAGGGAGCACCCCCGGTGCAGAGAAATCCTGCACCCTTGTAGTCCTCCCCCCGCCCCGCCCCTCCCCCCCCATGTGGCCGCTCCCTGGCCCTGGGCCGGGCTATTGTTGAGACTTCCCTCCCCGCCCCGGAGGATGAATGGTTCTTGATCTCTCATCCATGGCCAGCCCGCCAAAACTGGAAGGAAAGGGACCCCCGCTGCCCCCCGCTAGCTGGAGCCAGACAGACGGGGGACCCAGGGACCCTGCAGACTTAAGAGCCAGCCCCTTCATTGATGGGCCCCAGGGGGGAGATGCAGCTTGCCGGCAGGGGCTGTCCGCAGAATCACAGCACCCCAGAACTGGGGAGGTGGAAGGGACCCCCAGGCCCTCCCATGTCTGTAACTCTCACTCCTCACCTCTGCTGCCCCTCCCTCAAGATAAGGAAAACGAGCTCCCAGGCCCTCCTCCGTCATGGTGCCTTCTCTCTGGGGTTATCTCCAGTGTTTCCCATCTAGATCTTACCTTTATGTGAGCTTCTGCAAGTTGTCTGCATTAGACTGTGAGCTCTTTGACTTTCCTTTAAGTCCCTAGCACTTAGCAGAAAGGGTTAAATGAACGTTTGTTGACTGGCTCACTGATCGTGATGATTCTCTGGAAAGATGACTGATGGAAAATGTGAATATCACTGAAAAAAATCTCAGAAGGATGTTCATAAGGGGATGAGAGAAAAATATGGTGTTCAAAAAAAAAGGAAGAACAAAAAGTACATGAAAGAGAAAGACAAAGAAAAAAAAAGGAGAATGGCAGAAGTGTAAAAAAAAAAAAGTTTCTGACTCTACCGAAGGGCATTTTGATCCACTGCTGGATCTACTGGGCCTATATCCCAAAGAGATCTTAAAGGAGGAGAGGGACCCACGTGTGCAAGAATGTTTGTGGCAGCCCTTTTTGTGGTGGCTAGAAACTGGAAACTGAAGGGATGCCCATCAATTGGAGAGTGGCTGAATAAATTATGGTATATGAATGTTATGGAATATTATTGCTCTGTAAGAAACGAGCAGCAGGACGATTTCAGAGAGGCCTGGAGAGACTTGCATGAACTGATGCTGAGTGAAATGAGCAGAACCAGGAGATCATTATTCACAGCAACAACAATACTATATGACGATCAATTCTGATGGACATGGCTCTCATCAACAATAAGGTGATTCAAACCCCAATGGTCTTGCTTTGAAGAGAGCCATCTGCACCCAGAGAGAGGACTGTGGGAACTGGGTATGGATCACAACAGCATTTTCACTCTTTGTTATTATTTGCTTGCATTTTGTTTTCTTTCTTGTTTTTTTTTTCCTTGTTGATCTGATTTTTCTTGTGCAGCAAGATAATTGTGGAAATATGTATAGAGAAATTGCACATGTTTAACATATATTGGATCACATGCCAAATAGGGGATGGGGGGGAAGGGAGGGATAAAATGTTGCTTACATAACCTTTTTCAGACTAAAAAATATATAAAAGGATGACATGGAAAAAATAAAAAATAAATTAAAATTAAAAGTTTAAAAAAAAAAAGTTTCTAGAGGTGGAGTTTAACTGCCATGGGTCAGAGCAAGAGAGATACTTCCAGGAGGTCAAAACCAGAATGCATGAGAGGAAGATTTTGTCTTTAAAAAGCAAGTCTCATTTTTTCACTGTTACTGCCTTTAGCAGAGATATGAGCTGTGGACATTACCCAACACCTGATTAATGTGAACAATAACAGAAAATCTTAGCTAATGTTTATCATAGACCAGAATGCTAGATTTAAATCATAAGCTTTAGTGTTTAGAGGAAACTCAGAACATGGATTATCAGAGATGAAATGTCTTTTAAAATGTTGAAAATCAGAATTGATAAACACTACAAAAATCATGCAGCCTAAATCCCTTATTATGCAGCTAAGCAAACTGAGGCCCAGAAAGAAAAACTTCTTTGCCCAAAGCCTCCTAGAAGAAGCTAGGAATCAGCTCAGATGATTTGACTCTGCATAACAGTGTTTTGTTTTGTTTTTTCACCTGTACCATGCTTTCTCCAATGGGATTTGAAAAGTTATACCATCAGTCACAAAATAGAAGGTACATTGACATAGAAAAATGGGTGCATTTGCTATGCCAGGACCTTGTCATAATGTTGGTCATTGTTACCATGCTGAATAATTGCCATAACATGAATATCTGGCTGTATCTAAAGCTTTTCTATCTTTATGTGTAATTGATCCACAGAAGGGAAAAACAAATAGTAAATTATGAAATGGCATTCTGGTTATATGTTTATTTCAAAGATTTCTTGCCATACTTTAGGATTTGATTTCAAGTTCCATCATATGAATATAGTTATTGCCTATAGCATTCTGAAATGAGGGAAACAGACATATAATGGTGGAACTCAAGTGCATTTTCATTTTTTCATGGCTTCTCATGGACTTATTTAAATCAAATAATATACATTGACAATAGAGTCATAAAAGTTATTGTGATTCATATTTTTAAAAATTCTTTTTCCTTGATGGAGCCCAAAGTTAAAGTGATTCTCTTAGCTGAAACATAAAACTGGAAACCCTGATTATATGCCAGAATGGCTCCTGACATCTTAATGATCTTTGATATTTCTTTAGGGCTCAAAGGTTCACAAAGTTATCGTTACAACAAAGTTATTAGGTAGGAAAATTACACAGGTGTTATGATGATGAGTTTAGTGGTAAGAAACTGAGACTAATAGAAATTTCATAACTTGCCTATGGTCACAGAGCAAGTAAAATGATTGGAAAGATGTGAACTTGGTCCTTCTAGGACCAAATCCACTAAGTGTATTGAGGATGCAAGGAGAATAGGATGGAGATATCCTGTCATTGAGTAACTTAAGTTCTACTTGGGGAATACAATATATACAAAGAAATACAATGGAGGCAGGGAGGGAGGGAGGGAGGGAGGGAGGGAGAGAGAGAGAGAGAGAGAGAGAGAGAGAGAGAGAGAGAGAGAGAGGAGAACAAGAAGAACAAGATGATGAACAACAAGAAAAACAAAAACAAGAACAAAAAGAGGAGGGAAGGGGAAGTGAGGGGAGTCTGAGAATTTTTCATTTTATCTTAGAAGAAAGAGGATGTCATTGAAGATTTAGTCGAGAAAAGGGTCCACGGACACAGTAAGATCTATATTGAAGACAAATCACTTTGATCCTTGTATGGAGTATAGGCTTGAGAGGGAGAGTCTGAGTCAGGGAGGGCAATTAAGGAACTATTGATTGGAAAGAAGTGACAAAACTAGAGTACAGACTCCATTGATGGAGAGAACTATTGTGTAGAGGAAGAATCGACATAATATGGCAACAGATTGGAGATAGCATCCAGTCAGCATTATTCTTAGAATAAGGAAGACCTGAGTTCAAAATTGCTTATCTTTGCTGTGTGAAACTGGGTTAGTCTTTTAGTCTCTCTTTTCTTATCTGCAAATATGGCGTTTTAATAGTATCTACCTCACAGGTTTATTGTGAGGTTCAAATGATAGAACATATGTTAAATGCTTTGAAAATTTTTAAATGTTATATCAATTCTAGCTGTTATAATTATACTATCAACAACAATAATAATCATCAGCATTATTATATACAATATAATAAACATTTACTAAGCACCTACTATGTGCCAGGTGATGGCACTAGACTAAACATTGGGAATATAATTTAAAAAAAAAACGATCCTTACTGTCAAGTTGACAATCGAATGCAGGGAGACAACACACAAAAGGAGGCAGGAATGGGGGTGAAGATCAGGGGTACCCAGCCATGGTGTATCCTGTTCTGCCAAGTAGAAGACACAAAGTTAAGTCCAGTTTCTGTCCTTTATGAAGAAAGGCATTGGAACTGTGAGATGAGGAAAATCAAGGTTAAAACATGAGTGACTGGAAAAAATTGAACCATTAATAAAACTAGGTAAACTTGGTAGAAGTCCGGTCTTAGGTGATGGGGAGATGATAGATTTATTTTGAATGCATTGAGTTTGAAGTGTCTGTTGGTTGTCTGATTGAGAATGTCCAAGAGGCAGTTCCTAATAGAAGAAGATGATTAAGATTGTACACTTAGACTCATGAGCTATCTGCATAAGGATGGTAATTAGCCCATTAGAATAAATGAGAGAGCATAGGGAAATGCTGGCCCAGGGCAGATTGGTGCTGGATGCCAAAACTTAAGAGGGTGGGAGGAGGGTCATGATCCAACAAAGTATATTAAGAAGAAGCAGTCAGACAGAGAGGGATGAATGATGAGAGGGGTATGAGGTGCACAACAGTACCCAAATCACTAGGGAAGGCAAGAAAGATAAGGAGTAGGAAAAGGACTCGGGGTTAGTAGTAACCTGAGAGAAAGCTGTCTCAGTCAAGTGGTAAGTTTGACAGCCAGATTGTGAGATTTGGGGAAAGGGAAAGGAAGAAATGGAGGCAAAGTGAAGATGACTCTTTTCATGAAGTTAGACTAGGAAAAGGAGAAGAATATAAGGCTAACTTGAGAGAGCAGCCAAGTCAAATAAAGACATTTTCAATAATGGGCAGAAAGGGAGGGATGTTTGTAGGGGCAACAAAGAACCAGTAGATTAAAAAAAAGATTGAAGATGAGAGACATTTAATGACCAGAGAGTCTTGAGCTTGGAAATGTCTCTCACACAAGGTAGATATATGAATGGTGGAGGGGGCGGTCTAGTTCTAGGATTTGTCTCACAATCCCTACATGTGACACATGAGGTACTTTGTGTCACCTATTTTGATAAGGAGTGACTAAGAAGAGGGAAAAGACTCATCAAGGTAGAGATCAGTCACATGATCTCCATGAAGACTCTCAGATCCCCTAAGATGATGCCGGGTAGACTGGTTGAATGAGCAACTGAAAGGGATGAAGTAAATGATCTGTGGATACATATGTGAGCCTTCTACAGTCAGGGCCATTTCCTGCTTGTCTCTGTATGTCCAGTGTCTGGCACAAAATGAGCTTTTAGTAAAGACTTGTTCAACAGAACTGAACCCTAACAATTAGTACACTAGCTCCTTACTGCTGTTTCTAACAACCTCAGCTTCCTTCCAAGCCCAGCTTAGCCAGGCATCCTACCTGAGAGCTCTCTTCCTCCAGTTGTTAGTGATCTCTCCTTGAAATACCTCAGTTACTTTACCCCGCTTAATGTTTTCTTATCTGTGTACCTCTGTGGTTTTCCCCCTACAAAACATGAAGGCAACAGAAAAGTTTGGTTCTTACTTAAGAATCCACAGCAGCCAGCCCACTACTGGGACCAAAGGGGTCACTTTATTGAACTGAACTCCAGATAATCTATGGCACTTTCTCACACTTCGATGCCCCCCCCCATGAGACCTTCTTTGTCTCAACCTCACCCTTCAATCACTAGAGTTCTCCTCATGACATTACTTTGTATTCCTTTGTCTGTCTACTGGTCTGTGAACAGGTTAAGTTTCCCAGTAGAAAATAATCCCCTTGAAGGGAAGGGCTTTTTTACTTTTGACTTTGTACCTCTAGGACCTTGGACAGTGCTTTGCATGGCTAAGACTAGTCCATGTTGTTAATAAATATTATTTTAATAATATATAAGATAATGAATGTTTACCAAATTGAATTGGCAAATTCCTGTGGATGATAAGCAAGGGTCAGAGCATAAACATAATGATTCCAGGTACAGGATATTATTCTCTTTTAAAAGGCTTCTCTGCAGTTTTTCTGTCAAGGGTCTCATGACATCCATCAGAGAAGAGTGACATTGGAGGCCAATGTAGAAAGGTGAACTTTCTCAGAAAAATATAGATTGATGGAGAGCAGTAGATTAACCATCACAGTTTTGGTTCCTGCTCTGTGCCCTTGATCACATCAAAATATTCCTGGGATCCCTTTTATCTGGTGAATTTAAGCTCAGCTCCAATGGTACCTCTTCCAGGAAGCTGTGCCTGATCTACTTCAGAGCAAAGTAAAACATTTCTCCCAACAATATTGTCAAGTCCAATAAAAGTCCATCAGGAAAGGATGTCACATTTACTCAATCCCCTTTTCCATGGAAGGAATACTGGGATAGGTCCAAGACTTCATCCCCTCAAATCTATGGCAATTATCTTCTGGTGGATCTCTCTGCCTGAAGTCTCTCTCTACTACAATTCATCCTCGAGTCAGCTGCCAAAATCATCTTCCTAAACTGCAGATATGACCCTGCCATCCCCTATAGCCTGAAGATAAACTTCAGGGGCTTCCTATTTCCTCCAGAATCAAATATGAAATGTTTGGCTTTTTAAGCCTTTTATGACCTGAATTCTTCCTTTCTGATCTCAAATTTTGCTCTCCTTTTTGTTACATCAGTTCCTCTGACTCTGACTCACTATTTCTCAAATGTGCTTCTCATTTCCCACCTCCATGCACTTTACTGGCTGACTAGAATCCTCTCCCTTCTCTTCTCTACCTCCCAGATGCTGTGTGTTCCTTCGAGTCTTTATCAAAACCCTACCTTCTTCAAGAAGCCTTTCCCAATCCTCTTCAGTACTAATGCCTCTCCTCTGAGCTTGCCTCGATTTACTTTATAGCTTATTTATGTATAATTGTTCACATATTTTCTTCCCCATTTTAGATTAAAAGTTTCTTGAGAGCAGGAATTATTTGGGCTTTTCTTCATCTCCTCGGACCTTAGCACAGGACCTGATACATGGTAAAAACATAGAATAAATGTTTGTTGATTTGACTCATTGGTCGGGCCTTCAATTTTAGCTCTTCCATACCAATATGTCCTCATCCAAATCATCTGGTCCTCATTTTTACCACTGCAAACTCAGGGGGTTAAACCAAATTATCACAAAGGTCCTTTTGTCTTTGAATTTTAATTAGTCTATGTGCCCATAATAGGGAGGTCTAGCCCTGTTCATTTCCTCTGAAGAAAAGTGTCTTCTCAAACAAGACTTTGTCTTCTCTCAGATAAATATATTTCTTTTAAAATCTTATCAACTCACTTTACCTTCAGGATCATTACCTCAACTGCTCCTCTAAGATGTGACATTTTTTCCTGAATGTTCCAAAAATGCATCCCGCCGATCTGCTAAAAATATTGTAATTAGCAAGTATGCTTTGAATCACATAATAGCAAATGTCATTCTTCTGTAAGATAAGAGTGTTAATTATTAGAACTGAATTAACAGGAAGCCTGTCAAGGCAAGGACAAAACCAACAGGTACCAATAGAATAAGCATCCATGGCATAGTCAATCCAAGGGTCCGTTTATACCCTGTACTTGGAGGTCTTCATTTCTCTGACAGTAAATGTATTCCCAAAATATCTCCAAAATTAGGGAAGAAAATGTGGTTTTTCCCAGCTCTGATTCATGATCAAACTGCTCAGTAATACTGAAACAAAAGGATATCTTTCAAGACAAAATCAAGATGAGTCAATGGTGTAATAGAACAGCCCCCAATAAAAACTTTGGATTGCATCAAGCAAAGCAGAATAGCTTTCAGGAATAAGGAAACAATAGTCTCAAAGATATCTAGGCTCTGACCAGGGCATATTTACAAGACTAAGTTGATTTTGGGTTACCAAAGTTCAGCAGGAACATTTATAAGGAGGGAAGAAGCAAAATGGAAGTACCTAAAGAAGGATCCATGTTTGTGACATATAAGAAGCAGTAGAAATGATGGGAGATATTTAATATGGAGGGGAGAATACTTCAAAGAATTGATATCTTTAGCATTTAAATATTAGCTATAGACTTTGTGATTTCCCCTAGAAGAGAGATGAGCTTGTTTTGGTTTGTTTGCTTTGTTTTTGTTTTGACCACAGAGAAGAACTAAGAAAGGGGAAGAAAGATTAAAGAGGGCCCAATTTAGAACTGAGAGAAGATAAAAACCTAATGATAAAGAGAGGCAAATAGAGGTTGGTTTTCTATCAAGGCTATTGGAGGTCCTTAAGCAAAATTTGGAGGACCATTTATTTGAGTTTTCTAGAAAGGATTTCTTGTCAGGGATGGGATTAAAATAAATGACTGCCAAAGGCAAAGAGAGGAAAGGAGAGGGGAAGAGAAGGGAAAGTAGGGAAGGGGGAAGAGGGTAGGAGAAAAGAGAAGAGAGGAGGGGAAAGAAGAAGAGAACAGGAAAGGGAAGGGGAGAAAAGGGGAAAAGAGGGGATGGGAGGAGAGGAGAAAAGAGAAAAGACTGGGGGAAGGAGAAAGAAAGATTGCTAATTATAATAATTACAAGTGGAAATAGGGGTTTAGTTTTACCCAAAAGAGTTTCCTTAGAGCAGGAATTCTCAATTTTTTTTTTCTTTTTGGTATCATGCATCCTATGAAACTACATCTGAAGGAATCAATCAACTCCTTCTCAGGGTAATATTTTAAAAGGCTTTAAATTAAATACAGAAGATCACAAAGGATATCAATCATATTGAAAGGCAGATGTATTTTTCCCATCCAAGTTATTTGCTAGATGGATAGGTTGAGAATCTCTTTGTTAAAGGAACTGGAGCTTTTTGCCACTTGCTTGAGAAAATGGCTCAGATAAGACATGATACTTCATCCTGGCTGATGCAACCAAGGGGTGACTGGATAACAATAATTAGGGAGTGAGTCCTTAGTGTCTGGTTCATCTGGGTCTTTTTGTAGATGTGAAAACTGAGGTCTAGGTAGTTCATGACTTGCCCAGGGCCTTGTGCTAATGCTTACTGAATTGAGTTTTGAGCCCAATTGCCTTGCTTTGCCTAAAGGGACAGTGTACTAAGAAAGCTCAAACCCCAATCCCTCAACTGCAGGGTTTTTCCAATAATCTCCCTCCAGCCTAGCTGGCCTGGTTATGGAGCCCACTCCTACATCTGAGAGGAACGCTCCTTGCAGAACTTTGTTCTTTCAGGACAGAGGCGAAGAAGAGGCCGTGACTCGAGATTTCAGCCCTTCCTAGATTCTGGGAACAAAAAACAGATGGGCATCTGGATGGAGGATTCAGGAAGTCAGGACACCCTGCTTCCTGTCTACACCTCCCAGTGAGGAGTGAAGCAGAAAATGGATGTCACTGAGAATCACAGATGGGCTAAGGCAGATGGATGAAATTTGCTTGAGATCTTGAAAGTTTTCCTTTTAGGGAAAGAAAAACTTTAAAGGGGGTAGAGCAAGGAAAAACACAAAATCCTGATTCTAACTGTGTAAAAATCATCAAATCCCTCCCTGAAGGAATCATTGATCCCCCTTATAACTGAGACTCATTCCCTCCTAGAAGAGAGTTGTCCAATATTCATGGAGCCTTTTTAGAAGACTTGCAACAAAGGAGAAGCCATTATTTTCCATGACAGCCTATCCCTCGATGTCAGAAAGATCTTTTAAACTTTCATCCATTGTTCTTGATTCTGCCTTCCAGAGCCAAGCTGAGAAAATCTAATCCCTTTCCGTGTTGACTGCCCCTCCAATTCTTACAGACAGCTATTCTCCATACCTCTCAATTGGCCGGTCTTTTCTTCTCCAAGATGAATATTTAGAAGATCTTGGGATTACATATATATATATATGTGTGTATGTATATATATGCATATATATATATACATACACATATATATGTATATATATACACATATATATGCATATTATATTATATTATGTTATATTATGTTATATTATGTTATGTTATGTTATGTTATGTTATGTTATATTATATTATATTATATTATATTATATTATATTATATTATATT
>JAJPUD010002080.1:268154-316594 GCA_023553655.1 Myrmecobius fasciatus
TATTATATTATATTATATTATATTATATTATATTATATTATATTATAATATAATATATATAAAAGAAAGGGTATCTCTAAAAAGAACAGACCACCTCACAAACTAGTGACCAGCCAGTCACTGCAAGTATTTAGAGGCTGGATTGTAATCTCATCTCAGGGACGTTCATAAGAGATGCCTGCAATGGGTAGGAAGTTGTACAGTGAACTCTCTTAGATCCTGGCCAATTGCGTTAGCCTATAATATATCAAAGCAATGTCAAAGACTAGCAGCATATCCAAAGTTGAGAAGAACAATTAGCAAACGCATCAATCATTTCTATTTAAACTTGAATTCCCAATGCTAACTATGAATTTATCAGGATATAGGTCCTGAGCCTAGATGTTTCCATGTGCTATGGCTTGCTAAACTTGGCATAAAACCAAGGGAGTATGTGACCTAAATGAGTATTTGATTTATTGGAAATGTGACCAGAGCCAAATTCAATCATTTGCTAATTGTTCTTCCCTTTAATCAGATATCCCTGCCATAGGTTATCTGGGCCACATAACAAGGAGAAGGCCCTTCCAATAATTACTTTTTTTACGTTTTTGCTTATTTTATTGTTCATTTATGAAATAGTTAAGGCATGAGTGGCTAATTTCCCCAATGCTGGTTTTATAAGTGTGGATAACCGATGATAATGAGAAACTGCTTCATCCCCAGTCCCAAATGCCAAACAGGGACTGTTTTCCTGCTGCCAGCAACGAGCCTGGACTCGTTTCTATGTTTTTGGATCATTTATATGAAAACTGTAGTATCTGGTCATATCTGAATCTGTGACTAATCCATTTCAGACAAATATGAATGAGCAACCAAGCTTGTTGTTGATAATGATAAATTCATCAGTTCCACAAAAAAACCTTATTAAAAAACCAACTGTCCAAGGCACCATGTGAAAAATTGATGCTATAAAATAAAAGACTAAATTATCTCTCCCTTCATAAGGCTTTTATTCTACTTTGCATAAAGGAACAAATGCATTCTATCTTAAGGAAGAAGGCATAAAAATCAGGGACATAATAACAAGGAGCTTCCTGAAGGAAAAATATTTGAACCGAGCCTTGAAGGATGGTGAAGATTCTGAGAACCTGCAATGAGAAGTGCATTCTGTTTATAGTGGATGGATTGTACAAATACATAACTAGAGAAAACTAAAACTTAAGTTGTCAACAAGTGACCAAAGAACCTGGTTACAAATCCTGCCTCTGATGTTTAGGTAGCATGATGGATAAAGCATTGGACTTGAAACCAGTAGCATTTACTAGCTGTGTGGCCCTAAGCAAGTCGTTAAAACTAGCTCAGACTGTTTCTTTAACTGTAACATGAAATAATGATAGTATCTCCATTTCAGGACTAGTGAAAAAATAAAATGAGATAAAGAAGAAAGGAAGAAAACTCTTATTAAATGCCTTCTTTGTGCCAAGTGCTGTATTAAATGCTTTATAAATATCTCATTTTAATCTTATAACAACCTTGCTATTGTCTCCATTTTACAGTTGAGGAAGTTGAGATGGGAGTGCCCAGCATCCCACAGCTAGTAAAGATCTGGGACCAAATTGTGCCTGAGATTTTCCTGACTCTAAGGGTATTAGTCACTGTACCATCTGGGAGAACCTTGAAGCTCCATAATGTTTTAGGTCCTTTTGCCTGAATGACCTTGGGCAAGTCAAATCATCTTGCTAATTCTCAATTTCTTTCCCAATAACATAAAAAGAGTTGCAATAGCCTCTGAATGCTCTTCCAGCTTTAAATGTCTTAATCTCTTTCCAGGGCATCAGATAAGGGGCTCCTTTTTAACTCCAGTCCTCATTCCTAGTACTCAGCATCCCCCATGCTCCCATTTTGTTCCCTTTCTCAGTAAAACAGAACGCATTTTCCCATGAGAACTCTTGCTCTGAGATGATGCTTCACATGGGTAGCCTGTCAGCCAGTCTCTTCCCCATTAGCCTCACCATTTCTCCTCCGTTGTTAATAGATCCACAAGCAATTTTTCTGCCTTTAAGACTCTCCTTAAAGACCAGAAGCACATGTGTTTGGGGGTCTGATTGCTCTAACTGAATCCACGATGGCAATTCATTTTCATTTTTCATTAGGGGGAGATGCAGTTTTTCTCAAAATCTTTATGAAGAGGGAAAGGAGAGCCAGGCTGGTGGCTTTCTGACAAATTCTAACAGAAGTACTCATTGTGCTAATATTCTCAATTCAATCAGTTTTCTGCATGTCCCATTAAAAAGCTTCCTCATATCTACTTGAAATCATGGTTACTTCAGGGTGCCAGCTGTTGTGTCTTGCCATCAACCATCTGAGGCTCCCTTTATTCTATGTTGCCCTTCTCTCCATCATCATCTAGGAAATCAGTCGCTCAGGATCCCAAACCATGTGTCATCCTCAATGTCTCCCTCTTTTATCATATATGTCCTCTTTTCTCCTCTGAACCTGTCGCCATTTGAGAGCTTTACCGCCTCACACCAGGACCATTGCAATGACCTCCTTGATGTTTTGCCTTCCTCAAGTCTTTCTCTGACATGAGTCATCCTCCATCCACCTAATTGATCTTCCTGTGGTGAAGAGCAGGCCATGTTCCAACATCCCATTCCACTCAATAAACCACAGTGGCCCCATAGCACCAAATCCACAGCCCTTCACAGCTGTGCCAGCCTCTGGTGATACCCCTTTGCCGTATTGTTGTCCAAACAAATGGCACTTCTCTCCTTGCTATTCCTCAAACAATGACTCCATTTCCCAACTCCAGTGGTTTTCTCTAACTAACCATCCTCCTGGAATTCTGATCTTGGCCTCCTGAGTTTCCACAGCCTTCCTTAAGTCCCAAGTCAAGTCCCACTGACTTCCAAAAAATCTTCCTTATCTCCTTGAATGCCGGCGCCTTCTCTCTGTTGACTGTTTTCAATGAATCTTCTCCATCTTCTTTGTACAGAGTCATTTACATCTTGTTTCCCTCTGTTAGATGGTGAGTTCTTAAGAGTAGGAAAAATCTTTTGTCTTTTGTATCCCTTATGGCTTGGTATGGTAACTAGCACACACTAAGTGCTTAATAAATGCTGGTTGACTTGATTTCTCATATTGTAATGGAAACAGCTTTGCCTTCCAGCCCATGGCTTTGACCCTATCCTGGAGCAGGGTGAGTTTATCTGAAAGCTGGCCACCAGAAAGCCCATTCTGCCCAGTGCACAGTGATGAGCAGACCACTACACTCCTGATCTCAGCCAGAACGATGGTGACTCACTCAGCTGGCCAAGCTCTCTAGGGCCAGGATGGCAGCTCGAATGCACCCAAGGATCCCACCCACTTTGCATGGTAGTGATTATTGGGCTTTGTGGACCCTGAGGTCCCTCCCCACCCAGCTATAGCAGTCCATTATTCTGGAATACTCATCAATTGTCTTAGAAACAATTACCAGTCCTACGTGGAACTGGTCAAAACAATAGACTCTCCAGATGTTTTGTCTATACCGTGGCAAACTGTAATGATCATCTTCCATGGGCATGTTCCAGAGCAGACCCTAATACAGACTTTCTGACTCCTGGTATAATGCTGTTCTCTCCATCTTCCCTCCCCACCCCAGCTGGTTCCCTATCCTTCCTCTCCAAGCTGGAAGCTACCCGTTGCAGGCTGATGGCAAAAATCAAGACAAAAGATCCACACTATGGACTAGTTTGGAAAGAAGCTTTCTGCAAGGAAGTTTTAGGCAAATTTGACCAGCTGGCGGCTAACATTTGTCTTTGAGCAAAAGCTGGATGACCGCTTGGGTATGTATAATGGGAATTCCATCAGTGTAAGCTTGGATAGGATGCTTAAGCCCCTTCCAACTTTCAAATGATGTGATTCCCTGATTCCAGGGACATGGGATTTTGAGAAAAATCCCTGCTAAGAGTCTCTAGATGCAATTGCCATTACCCTCCTGTCCATACCCCTCAGCCACCAGTTGGTTTCTTACATTAACACAAATAGAAAATCATATCCCTTACTGAGATGATTGCTATATCTCTGATGTTTCAGAGAAAAAGGATTTTGCTTAGTCTAGTGTTAAAATGTAATGGAAATGATGGCACAAGGTCTAAACTGTGACCCCCTTCCCCTGATCAGTCCATCAAAGGGATCAGAGAATCAACCAAGAGATTCTGGAACTCAGAAAAGAACCAAACATACAGCCCAATTAAATGGGCTGGACTCAGATTCATGACCCCTATTACCAAAAAAGAAAAAAATATAACCTTATTTCTCCTAATATTTTATCTTAGAACTCAGTTTTCACCCAATACAGAAAATCACGTGATGTAGACAACTTCCATTTTCCTTGCAATGAACAGTCATTCTGTTGAGGCTTTTTTCCGTGTAATACTTACCACTAATGAACGATGTTATAGCTGTGTGAGCACTAATCTTGCCACTGGCACCAAAGAAATTGATTTTTCGGCAGGCGGACATTAGTCATTTATTTTTATGCTACCAAACAGTGAGTAAGAGATTTCAGGCAAAAGTAAAACTAAACCACTCTGACTTTTAATAACCAGTAAACTGTTGTTTTGGACAGTTCCTCTGAGAGCTGGGTATTTCTTTTTGATGTCCACACCTGTCTGGCTCTGTCCGCCCAGTCACCATGGCCATGCCAGAAACTTGCCACACGCCAAGGAATTGAGAATTGGGCTTGGAATCTAAGAGACTTGCTTTGTATGCTGCCTTAGACATTCCCTGTCTCTGTGATTCTGGGCAAGGATCTTAATGTCTCAGCCTTGGTTTCCTAGTCTATATTATTATATTTTACATATAGATAGATAGAGATAGATATATGTATATATAATAAATGTGTACATAAAATAAATATATATTGCACATATGTACATATAATTACATAGATATTTATGCATGGTAAATATATAAATAAAATAAATGTATAAAACAAATATATAGCCTATGTAATTTATATTTTTATTTTATTATATATTGTATATATATACTTGTATATTATTGAAGATTACATATATTACAATAACAGCTAAATAAATAAAGTAAAATGAGATAATAAATATAAATCATTTTATAAAACAGAAAATCCTATGGTAATGTCAGCTTCTATTATCTGTTAAACCACATTGTTGGACTAGATATGCTCTTGAACCACTTCCTTCATGTTTTTGTGTCATAGGTAGAATATATATATATATATATATGCATATTTATATGTGCAGGTGAGAACTGAGAGTTAACAAGAGCTGGAGGATGGCGAGGTGATCTCTAAGTCCTTCCTCAGAAACATATTGACTGTGGAACTCTGGACCAGTCACTTAAACACTTCATGCTCCAGGGCAATTCTGAAGCCATCAAGGTGCTGAGAACTTTCCACCTAGGAAATTTTCACACCTGGACATTCATTGTACTAATAAAGTCACAGGTTCAGTCCCAATCTCCCATCCTCGTGTAGGAAACACCATGGAATAACTGACAAATATCCTGGATATGGAATCAAGAATCCCCAGGTTCAAATCTCTCTTCTCTGTGAACACAGGAAAAAGTCATGGAACTCATCAGAGTCTCCATTACCTCATCTATAAAGCTGAGACAATAATGCTTTTACTCCTTACCCCAGGAAAGTGCTTTCCAAACATGAAAGTGCTCTCCAATAATAAATGCTACAAATTATATAGCACTAAAGTTTGCAAAGTAGTTTACATTCATTCCACCATTTGAGCCTTACAACTACCCTTTGAGGGAAGAATTGTAATCATTCATTCAACACCCATCTTGCTCTGTGCCCTACACTTGGAACTTTCCTAGGGATATAGACATAAAAAAAATTGCCCCTGCCTTACCTTCCACCAGGAAAAATAATATGTATGCAAATAGGTTTATACCAAAAGTCATTTCAGTGTGGGGAGCAGGCTAACAATTAGACACAACAGGACAAATCTCCTGCAGGAGGGGTGCTGGAATTAATACTTGAATGATGTCAGCTATTCCAGGAGGCAGAGGTAAGGAGGGAGTTCATTCCAGGCAGGGGGTGAATCAAAGATGGAAGCAGGAGATGGATTATCAGGTTTCAAAAACAGCAAAGAGGCCCAGTTTGGCTGGAATTGAGAGTACAAGATAGGCAAAGATATATCAGAACCAGATTGTGAGAGACTTTTAATGGCAAATGGAAAAGATTGCATTTTATCCTGTTTTAATAGGCAACCCCTGAAGCTCTTTATGGAGAGTAGTGATATGCTGACATGAAATATCTATTTGATAGCTGTGCAAAGGATGAACTGGATGTGGGGAGAGGCTAGAAACAGGGAGATCAGTTAGGGAGCTATTACAAAAGCATTGGTAAGAGTTGGTAAGGGCCTGGATGGATGGATGGATTTTTAGTTTAAAATATTGTGGGAATAGTGAATGGAACCTGGGGGAGCAGATTGACACAAGCATTCTAATAGCTAGGACATTAATTTGGTGATGGTCCCAAAGCTGAGAATAGGATGCATTGGTGAATAGACCAAGGCTATATATCTCAGCAAGGCAGCTGGTGAGAAGTAACTGGGAAGCAGAACATAAGGCATGGCTGGAGCCTCCCAGATACTTTGGATCACATGAAGCCCATACCAGTTGGAGAAGGAGAAGACTCAGAGCATGATGTCTGCTCCCATGGGGCAGCAGCAGGGAAGATGGCAGAAAAATAAATCTGACCAATAATGGTGGATTTATGAAAGAGTGAGAGTGATGGGGGTAAGATATGATGTAGAGATGGAATAGATGAAAGCTGATTGGAGATGAGGGATGGAGAACCTGGCTCCTTCTGGGGGTGACACAGTATGTCCTTAGTCATGTCGACTCTCAGTCATGAACCGGATCTTCTCACCCATCTCTTCGGTCATGACTCCTACATCTCTGGGTTATAGAAACCATCCATCTGTTTCTCCCTGGACATGATGTTCCTTCTCTTGCCTCTGGGTCTTTTCTCTGTCTGTTTCCCATTGCTATAATGCTCTCCCTCCTCACTCTTGCTCTTGGAACTCCTAGTTCTCTTCAAGACTCAGCGAAAGCGCCACCTCCTACACAAGGTCTTTCTTTATTCTCCCGATTGTTACCCTCCTACCTAACCAGGTTTCTGTGTATTTTGTATATATGTATAAGGGGGAGTGGAGGCAGGAGAGATGGGAAAAACAATAGCCTCCCCAATCTCGATTTTAGCCGATGACTTACCAAAAAGGTACAAGCATTATGTCAAGAAGTTGCTAACACTCTAGTCATCCCTTTAGATAATATGAAAGAGTTTTCCCAATACCATTAGAAAGGAAACTTGCCATGACTGGACCAAGACTGGCCATCCCCAGGGGGGTCTTTAAAAAGCTGAGCTTGCTTGTCTTGCGTGCATTTGAGCCAGTTGAGGCAGAGACAGTTTTGTAGAGTATCTCATCCCAATTCTAACAAAGGCCATCAAGGAGAAGGGGAGGGATGGATTCTCTCTCACTCTCGTTGGTTATGGAGTCTTGCCAGTCAGAAGTTCTAAATCCCACAGCAAATAAGAAAAGAAACAAAGAGACAAAGTTAGGAACAACAAGCAGCTTCAAGAAGTTTTGTATCTTGGAGGAAAAGATGAATGTCTGATGCTTAATACTGTAGTTCTATCTAATAGGTCCCTAATAAATACTTGTTAATTGATTGTGAGCTTCTTGAGGAAAGAGACTATCTTTTACCCCTTTTCAGATTCCCAGAACAAGAAGTCTTTATTGATTGATTTACTGATTCATTAAGAGTATCTGGGGGCAGCTAGGTGGTGCAGTGGATAGAACACCTGCCCTGAAGTCAGGAGGACCCGAGTTCAAATCTGGTCTCAGACACTTAACACTTCCTAGCTGTGTGACCCTGGGCAAGTCACTTAACCCCAATTGCCTCAGCAAAAAAAAAAAAAGCAAAAAAAAGAGTATCTGGATATTAAAGCCAGAGATGGAGAGTAAAGAAGTGAGAACCTTGGGTTCCTGGAAAGTGGACTATGTCCTTGACAGAACAAGGAAGGGAAGCAAGGGACAAAGATAATGAGCTCTTTCCTGGTTGAATTAAGCTTGAGCTTCCCATGGGTCATTGAGACAGAGATAACCAGCAGACAGATATGAGATTAGAATTTAGGAGAGATATTAAAATGTGCTATATAAATCTGGAAGTTACACCCATAGACACGCAAATTCAATTCATGGGAGTTGATGAAATTCCCCAAGAGGGAAAGAGAATACATAAATAGGAAAAAAATGACAACCCACCATAAAATATTGTGTGCCCACCCATGAACTGGGAACAGGAGGATCCGGTAAAGGAAACTGATAAGGTATCATCTGAAAAGTGCATTTCTATATTGTAATTCTGATTTTACAACTGAGGGGATAGTCTCCAAGAGTGGTCAAAGCTACTTGCTCATTGCCACAAGGTCCAAAGCATTCTTTGAACCCAAATCTCTAATATTTTCCACTGCCTCTGAAAGGAAGAGCCATTCTGTGCACGGATGAGCAGAATCTATAGGCTTCCTGGACATCTCAGGCAACATATCTCTTAGGATTCTGTTTTCATTATGCTGCAGACAATTCGCAGACAGTTTCCATATTCCCAGGCAGAAATGTCATTAAGTTCAATGAAATAATCCAGCAGGAAACTGAGATTCTCTGCTGGCACAGCAAGCCCATGAATATTTCCTCCTCCTCTCTTTCTGCCCCTTGAGTCTGAGGCTCAGCGACTGCAGAACATAAATTGAGGAACTAAGTGTGTTGGAATATCCATAAATCCACCACTGACCCAAGACGGAGACTCCCCAAGCAGGAAATGATTTTTATAACGGATAGGTCCCTGGCCAGGAAGAAGAAAAGAGGAAGCAGAGGGAATAATAGATGGAAGGTTGGAAAAAATAGGGAATTCAGACTGTGTTATGGTTGGTCTCCTTAGCAGATTCTCAGGGGTAATATGAGATTCATTAATTCATTCCAGCAGCATTTTTAAAGGAACTATGATATGAATTGTACTGTACGGGGTGCCGGAAGTCACAGAACCACAGAACTTGAGCTCAGCTGCCAGCTGGTCCGACCCATAAACAAAGGAGAAATAATAGCTCAAAACCTAAGCTTACTTCAGTTTCTAAAAAGGGAGGAAGCTCTTTTTGAGGGCACTTGTTGGGCTAAATGGCTTGTTCTGACTCTGAAATTCTGTGTAATATTCGCTTTCCTTAATCCTGTAGGAGAGAAAGGTCAGACAAGATGATTTTTTTCACATTTTATTGATGAGGGAACTGAGGATTGGCTAGGCTGATCTTTAGTGCCTAAAGCTGCCAGATTAACTACCCCATGACTGAGCCAGGAATCCCTCCCACCTCTTCTGACTGTGAGATGCTCTTCCTCTGCCTCATGTTCCTTACCCTCATAGAAAATTCATCTTCAGCAGGGTAGATTAGCCCTAAATATTATGTCTGTGTGCATTAGTGTATAAAATAAATACTCTAAATATATATAATGCATAATAATAAATATTACATATATAATGCACATATATGTATAATAAAGGTTATATGTGCCATAGTGAGTCAAGTGCTGGGATTGGAATCAATCAACATTTATTAAGCACCTACTATATGCTGGACATTTTGCTAAATGCTTTTAACAGTTTGATCCTCACAACAATCCTGGTAGATTATTCATATTCTACAGATGAATAAACCGAGGCAAATAGAGATTAAGTGATTCATCTTCCTTAGGAAATGTCTGATTTGAACTCGTATCTCTCTTTCCTTCCTTTCTCAGTAGTAGACTCCTGCTGATGGCATTTTACTAGTTCTTTCAGTATTCCACCAGTGATAATGGAGTGCAGAGGACACTAATGGAAGTAAACATTGGTCAACACTCACCTCCTTCTTTTTTTTCTGAAGAGTAGCCCCCCTCCTGCTTCCCTTGAGCCATGTTGGTTGGCTGCATATTACAGATGATCCATGCCTACCCTGCATCTCTCCATCTTTGGAGATCCTCAATTTCTAATGCTTCAGAAACTGTGACTTAGAGCCTTCCAACATTAGCAGAAGCACAGGGGGGATAAACAGATGTTTCAGAGAGAAGCTTAAGAGAGCTGCACACTCATGTCCTCCTGCTCCGCTCTGAGCCTACTCATGGTCCACTGGCCATGGTGTCTGTCCACTCTAGATAAGTTCCCTGGGCTACTCACCCTGCTGCTTATGATTGTCTGCACTGCAAACTCTCCTTCACTTTTTCCCCCTCCGTGTGGCTAATTATTAGGCTACCAATGTTTGGAAGGTCTGTGTGTTGTGGGACTTCTCAGCACAAAAGCATCCCCAACCAAAGCTTCTTAAGGACCTCTTTGTCTCTAGGAAACCATTCTTCCTTTCTGGATTCTAGCCTAGACAACATCCATAGTACCGATGCCTTCTGTGAGCGTGTTTCTTTGTCCTGTGCTTGGCTCAACAGCAGTCATCAGATCAGACAATAAACTTTTATTTTCCACAAACTAACATATGGTAATATGTGCAAACAAATCAGGGGGGCAAAAGGTAAAGGTCATTGCTGCCCCAGAAGTTCTCATTATACTATTGTAAACACAAAATCCAAATAGTCCAGAGAATATCAAAATGGGGGGAAGGTCTGCCTTGGGGGATTGAACCCTAAATACAAGGTAAAAAATCAGTCAATTTTATAGTTTTTTATACATATATATATACAAATAATATATATATATGTATAAAAAAGTATAAAATATATATGTATAAAAAAGGACTTTGGGACTGGCAAAGTATAAAATAGTATGTATATATATATATATATATGAGTGGGATTGGCAAAATATAAAACAGTATACATGTATATGTATGTACATCTACATATATGTATACTATTTTATACATATTACATGTTTACATATGTAATTACATATATTTATACATATTATATCTCTATATATGCTATTTTATACTTTGCCAGTCCCACTCAAGTCCCTTTCCTTTGTCTCAAGAAATCCACAGGTACAGCCACACTCATTCCTCTTTAGCCTTACACTAACCTTTGCTTCCCCGATTTGGGATCAGCAAAGACTTCCTGTAGAACTGTGGTCCTGGACCTCAGCCTTGGAGAAGGGAGCCATGAATGGTCCCCCTTCTTAGCCATGCTCAGAACTCCTGCTGTCAATGACATTGGACACCGAGCTATTCACAGGACCGGGCTCTTGTCACAAAAGACTCAGTCAAAGAGTTATTTGCCCTTTATATCTGTGTATCCCCGCCATGTGTCGCTTGGGTAAATAGGCTCAGTCAGCTGTGACTTTGAAGCTAGTGCATTTGATTATGTGAAGCCCAAAGAGATCGCTGGTGAGACGATTTAGAAGGATACTATTTTCTGAAGAAGATGAAATTTTCAGAAGGAAATTGAAGCGGTATTGTGTATCATTGAGGACTGAAAAGCTAGACTTCTGAAATAGTCTAGGTCCCCTGGGGACACATTGGAAAAAGAAGATTCAGGCAAGTGCTATATCCCAGAAGCTCCAACCTTAGCTTGCTGAATGACCTCAGGAAAATGTAATCAGCCTCCATTTCTGAGCTTGCTCATCACTTTCCTAAAATGCAATTACCATATTTGCCACAAATCATCTAAATGAATGACAGACGAGTGACTTTAGACAGCCAATAAACTTAACTGGTCAAAAGGGACAAAGACAGAGACTAAATTTGTGATTTTGCTAGTATTAGGAGCTCCCAGGTGAGGAAGCACCTTCCAGTAATCTAAATTAATAACTGCAAAACTCATTTTTAAATAAAATTGTATTCTTTTAATTAACAAATTGATTTTCTCCTTTTTTCCATCTCTTACTCCAATTTAAAAAAAGAAAAAGATTTCTTGTAACAAATACATATTGTCATTGGCTATGCTTGTTTTTAATGTAAGCCTAATTTTGTACCCCGAATTTAACATCTCTCTAGCAAGAAATGGGTAGCGTGCTTCATCATTATTCCTTTTGGAGTAATGGATGGTCATCCCATTAATGAGAGTTATTACAGCTTCCAAAGTTGTTTTGTTTTGTTTTGTTTTTCCTTACAATGCTTTTATTATTGTATAAATTACTCTGGTTTTGCTCATTTCATTCTTTACTAGTTTATAAATGTTTTAAAAATTGTTTTATAATATTGATATTATAGTGTAAATTCTACATATAGTTCTGTTCACTTCATACTACATCAGTTCATATCAATCTGGTCTCTTGGAAATCATCTTTTTTCATTTCTTACTGCACAATAATGTTCCTTATTACTTATAGTCTTAGAGAGACTGTACTGAGAGTTTAAGTACTGAGTAGTTTGTTTGCCTTTTTGTACTTTGACAGCCCCAATCAGATCCTTTTCCTTTATCTTAACAAATCCACAGGCACAGCCACACTCATTCCTTGCGCTAGCCTTTAATTTGCTTCCCCAATTTGGGATCAGCAAAGACTTCCTGTAGAAATGTGGCCCTGGACAAGTACTAAAAGTCTCACAGTCACCATATTTCAAAAGAGAAATTTGAACCCATGTCTTTTTTTTGCTTCCAGGACTGCTATCTCCTTTCTGTTCTGCCTCTTTAAAAGGTGAAAAGATCTAGTAATGACTATTGTGTTGGCCAAGAAAATCATCCATGATCAATAAAACCTGCCAATAAACCTTCCATAGCACATCTGCAAGAACTTAGAATGGGGAATCACAGAGGGAAGAGAATGTAAAATGTTAAACTGTAGAACAAAGGATTCTACAACTAGGAGGAAATTTGATTTTTGAAAGGAACTTTAGGATACAGGATACAGAATTTTAGAGCTGGAATAAATCAATGAATGAATCAACAAGCATTTATTAAATACCCACTATGATTTTTGGTGGATGAAGAATAATTATGCATCTTTTGAATTTCCTTTCCTGTGCCTTTAAAGGTCTTTCTCCTAATAAATTGCAGAACTTGTTTCTGAAACACATCATCTCTGAGATTGCTGCCTAGTTTTTCTTTCTTTTCTGGAGGTGATCTATAAGTTTTTTCAATTGGCATTTCATTTTCTATGTGCAGAAATTCTGAACAATTCTCTCCTATTATTTTCTTCTTTTGTTTTTTTGACAAAACTCCCCATTGTAGATCCAGTTATTCTATTCTGCCCGTTATTTTCACTGGTCATAAATTCTCTTATCTCTCTGAAATGACTAAGAAACAGTGTTTTGTGGTTACATGACAGACAAGTGACTTTAGACACCTGGGAAACATAACTGGTCAAAGGGGACAAGGACAGAGACTAAACTTGTGATTTTGCTGGTATTAAGAGCTCCCAGGGGAGGCAACCCCTTCTAGTAATCTAGACTAATACCTGCAAAATTGTCTTTTCTATTCTACCCTATTCTACAGGGTCTTCTGCCTTATCAAGTGTTGCATCATTTTCCTTTATTTTGCATTATTTATTCAGAGATATCCAAACTCGTTATATCTGGAGGGCATATTTGCCTCTGTTTTTGCCATTTTCTCTGTTGATTTAACTGTTTATATTTAATGTATTTGACTTTTCTTCTTCCTATGATCTTTGATCATTTCAATCTTTTTTTTCTTCCTGATTTTCTTCCATTACTCACTTTCTGACTCCATTCCCTCTGAGAATAGTTTCTTTGGAAGTATTTTAATTTCTTCTTTCCATGCTGTTTACCAACCTATTCTCCAATTACCTTTTTAGCTAACAAAACTGGTTCCAGATAGATATTGTGCTCTTTCCCTAAGGTTTGCAGCACGTGCACACAAGCACATAGAAAGAGAGACAGAGACAAAGAAAGACATTCAGACAGATAGATGGACAGAGACAGAGACAGAGATAAAGACAGACAGACAGACAGAGACAGAAAGTGAGAGAGAAGCTACCACAATTTCCTATTCCAGTATCCTGTTCCACTGTCCCTGCTCCTCAATTCTCTTGTCCAAAATCAACAATTTCATGCTCTGTCGAGCTGAATGTGCAGCACTAAATGTGCAGAGCTTTGGGGTTCTGGTGCTGTAGCAGCCCAAACTTCCACAGCCTAGAACCAGCATCTTCACCATACTGGAAAGAGGGAGGGGACACCGGAGAGTGTTGCCCTCCAATAGTTCAGGGTTTTGAGTCCTCTGCTTCAGTCTCCCTGCCACCAGTGGGGTCGATGGGTGCCGAGTGGGCTCAGGATCAGTAAGAATCAGTTCATTGCTTGTTTGTTTAGCCTTCTTTTGTATTCTCAGACTTAGACCATCAGAGAGCTGAAGTTCCTTTTTTGGTGCATAATTTCTCTTTTGGAAAGGTTTGAAAGATTGTGGGATATGGAGAAAATCTCTGCTTCTTCATTTTATTACTCACATGACCCAGACGTTCATAAATTTTCTTAAGGCTCAATTTTCCTAAGGCTTTCTTTATTACTTAGTTATATGTGTATATTTTGGATTTTAGTACTAGGAGCAATGGCCGAGGTTATGCCTTGGGCTTTGTCTCTATTCCTCCTTTTATTACTCGGATCTGCTCTCGACACAGCTAATAGGTTTAATATTTTGGTCAGCACAGAAAAACTGATATCTCTCTTCATGACAATCCTAAATGGACTCCTTTGAAGCTTGATGATGATGATGATGGTGATGAAGAAGAAGATGATGGTGATGAAGCTGATGATGATGGTGGTGGTGATAAGGATCCACCTATGGTTTCCAATTGGCCCCGTTGGGGCCAAACAGCATTTTCTTTTTGAGGTGGCTCTTGCTTCAAGACAGCCTATACCTACCACCCACTGTCTCTTGACGCCCTTGTGTTTTCTAAGCTAATCATCTCCATAGGTCACTACGTCACTCCCCTTCCCTGAGCCCCAGTTTCTTTGTCTATAAAACTAGAATGGCAATCTCCATACCCTTCCCTCACAGAGTTAAGAGCTGAAAGGAGGTAATGCATTCCGGCCCTTCAGTTAAGCAGCTCAGTGTAAAACAGAGAGCAAAAGGGAAATGTTTCCCTACCCCTTGGAAATCCAACAAAGGTTCCCGGGTCAAGTTTCTCTCTGCTGAAGAACGTATCCTTATCTTTGGGGGGCACAGAGGGGTTGGGATAAAGGAGATGGTCTTTCCCCAACCAATCCAGTGCCAGGATCTTATTGAACAGAATGATTTTCTTCGGGGATCCATTGATCAGAAGCAGCAGAACAAGCCCCCAAGCCTCTCCATTGACCCACCGATGTAACTCATCTTAGTCAAATGCAGCAACGCCCCTCACCTCCGCCTCATACAGCAAAAACATGGATTTTAACCCTCAGCACACACTAACCAGATTCTGTTTTCTTGCTGCAGTCAAAACCCAGGCCCTGGATGAATTAGCTCTGAGCTACGTATGGAAATGTCACTGGGGAAGGTACAAGAGGCAGGCTGCAAATTGCCTTCAGAAGCACTGAATGAAATTTGTTATTAAAGATAATTCCTTTCAAAGCTAGAGCAATGAGCCCAGCATTAACCTTTCTAATGTAAGTCAGCTGTGATTGAACTTTTCTTCCGGAGGAGAGCATGGGGAGTAGAAGGATGAGCTGTAAGTCCCTCCTAAGGGCACCCAGGAAGGCTGGGGTTCTAACCCCTAGCACCCCTGGGATCCCAGACAAGTCCCCTCACCTCTTAGGGATTCAAGCTGGCAGGACTGGAAACTGCAGAGAAGGGCCAACCTTCCTTGGAAATGGCACTTTCCCCTCAGGGAGCTTCCCCATCAAGGAAGCCTTAGCTCTCTTCTTTATTATTTGGTCTTTACTGGCTGGTGACCTTGAGAGAGAAAAGCAACTCTCTGAATGAGTGAGCTACTGAGACTCGGAGCATCCCATCTCTGTGGGTGAAAGGAGGTCCAGCATCAGGGTCCCTGGACTGGGGAGAGTTGAGCCTTTTTTCCTATTTACAATATAAGCATGTTCATGTGAGATTCAAAGCGCCGAGGAAGCCCTTGCCCCACACCAAATGCTGGGAAAACAAGGGCAGAAAGGAAGCATCCTCTCAGTCCTGAGGACTCCGAGGGGAGCAAACACCATGTAGACTAACAGCAAAGGATAAGTATCAGCAGAGAAATTTCGATTTGGGGCTGTCGGGAGGGATTAGCAAGTGGATCCATTGGCAAGGGCCTCAGGAAGTGATCCCAAAGGAGCCTGGGTTCTGAGAGGGAGTGCATGGGGGCAGCCAGGGCAAAGGCTTGCAGGTGAGAAACAAATCCTAGACAGGACCAGCAGCCTGCAGAGCAGGGAACATAGACTCGCTTAATTAGCTTATAAAAGCAGACTGGAGCCAGATCATTGAATGAATTCTAACCACAGCAATCACTCCACTCTTATTAGAACAGTTTGTATAACTGTCCTGGAGACAGAGTGCAAGAATCATTGCCCCAGTGCATAGATGATAAAAACTGGGGCCAGAATGACTTGTTCAGAATCACCCAGCTAGCCATGTGATGCTGGACAGGTCACCTAGCTACTGCCTGCCTTAATTGCCTAACCTGTAAAATGGGAATAATAAGAGAACCTACCTTGCTAGGTTCTTGTAAAGAGCTTCACATGATGCTTGGCAAACAGCAGGAGCTTAAGAAATGCTCCTTCCTTTCCCCCAGTCCCTTAAAAAGGAAGGCAGAAAGAGAAACCCCAATGGCTCTTTCAAACACACTCGGTCTCTTCCATCAGTCCGGGGCAAAAGATGGACTTTTAAAGGACATGAGTAAGCGTTCTTTCTTCTGTCAACTCTCCAGACCCCTCCTGACACTGTCCAACATGGGGAAAAGAAGCTCCTCATTAGCCCAAGACCCAAAGGAAACATATTTCCCCTGTCCCTTGCTCAAGAACCAAGGCCTTATTTTTCCCCAAATCCTTTCCCTAACATAGAAGGGCAGTGTTCTCCTTCTCAGGACAGCTGCTGGCAGGAAATGGGATATTAATAGTGATTCAGTGTGTGCAAAGGTGCCTGTGCTGAAAAGGTAAAATCAGTGTGATGGCTCACATAAAGGAAAGAAAAGAGAGAACTCTGGAAACAGCTGAGACCTCAGAACATAGAGGGTCAGGATCGGGGTAGCCTTCAGACATAGGCAGACCTCAGTCTGTCATAGCTGGAAGGACCATAGACTAAAGAACATGGAACGTCAGGACTGGGAAAAATCTAAGAACACGGAATGTCAGAGAGGGGAGGAACCTGCTATATGCTGGACACCGTGCCACATGATGGGGATACAAATACAAATAAAAACAAAGACGGCCCCTGCCCTCCAAAAGCTTACAATCTATTTGGGGAACAACTCATTGAAAGAAGCTCCAGTCAATGGACAATTCTTTGGTCAACTGACCAGCCAATCCAATCTATATTGGTGCAAGACTTTATCCCTAAAGAGACAAGGTTTCTAAATAATCACGTTCCTGCCCTACTGTCTGTTGAGGAAGAAGGCAGTCTCCCATATGGAAAAATTGTAAGACCAACAGCCATAACATTATAGGGTTCTTTTTATCATCCTCTCTTTCCTCTGCAACTTTTGGATGACAACTGAGTCAGTCAGTGCCATGGGAAGAATGGGCACTTCAATGACTTGTGCAAGATTAGATAACAATCAGTATCTGAGATGGGTTTCAAAATCAGGTTTTTCACACTCCAAATCTAGCATTTTATAAAGACCTCTAATGTACTTCTCTGAGTCTTCTTCGTGTCATGGAAATATCCTGGATTTTCCAGGGCTTTGTCAAAAGTCCAAAAGTAGACTGTGCCATGTGGACTGTGAATGAAATTCAAAGAGACCCCTCTTCCTTAAAATGCTAGTCAAATGCCATCTTCTACGAAACCTTTCTTGATCCTCCCAGTGACTAGTGCCCTCTCTGTATAATTACCTCAGGGCAGTTAAATATGTTCTCACCTTGTCAACACAAAAACTCCTCATTATCTGTATTTATATACTGGTGGAGTGGGAGGAAATCAACTGGTCCAGGACCCACACTTATATCCTAAGGGCCAAAAGAGGCACCCTATATATATATATATATGTATATATATATATATATACGTACATACATATATATACATATATATACACATATACACATATATATACATATATATAGTATATATACATATATATGCATATATATGTATAAAATAAGTATATAATCAATAATGTCAATTAGATACAAAATAACTTCTTATTCATTTCTGGGAATGGTGCTCAAAGTCCTATACTCCTAAAAGTTCAGAGCTGGGCAGGGTTTATAGATTGTCTCATCCAATGCCTTTGTTTTCAAAGAGATCACTGAGTTTCAGATACATGAAATGCCTGATCCAAGGTCACAGTGTCACTGAGTGGTAGGGAGAATTATAATGTGAACTTTGGCTTCCCCTTTAGAAAAGTGAAGAAGAGGTTACTTTCCCTTCCTGCCTCATGGGGATATTTTGAATCATAAGAAGATGTGTCTGGAAGAGTTCTGAAAACCTAAAGCATTATGGTAATAGGAGCTTCAATTGTGTTCCTTTCATTTCAGAGTGAGCCGAGTTTGAAAGAAAAAAAAAATCAGTCAACTCCTGTTTTCACCCGGCTGGAAGAATAAAAGTTATACAAGCATGAATTCCACTGATTAGCAATTCCTGCTCATTTTCTGCTGGCTGTGAGGCATTTGGTAGCTTTTTAATTTCACTTTCCACTTACATGCTCTCCATTAATATTTATGAAATGATTACCCAACGTAGCTCCTGTCTTTAAAAAACAGGTTTGAAGTATTTCATAAAACGCACCCTTTGCGAGATCTCCACAAAGGGCAAAACAATAATCCAGGGAATGGAGACTGAAAATCAAAAGCAGTGCCCATTCAAAAAAGGCAGTGTGGGTCCAATCAGGCAGTGCTGATTTAATTAATGATGTAGAACATTGCCAAGAACTGTCACAGCATCATAGACCTTTATACCTGTAAGGGCTTAAGAAAAGAATAGAGAATTTCAGAACAGGACAGAGGGCAGAGAATAACAGAGCTGGAACATTGAATACCATAGCTGAGAGGATTGTTACAATATAGAAAACCAAATGTCGGAAATCGTGAAACAAAGGACCTCAGAACTGAAAGAGACCTTAGAATATAGATTATAGAATATAGAATAACATACCAAGATTCTTCTACCCTTTAAATTTTTAATGTAATAACTCTCATCTTCTATCTTATATCTCTCCTCTCTTTGAAATGTCAGAGGAGAAATGGTTAATAGGGAGCTGATATCTAAAACAAATAAGAAGCATCTAATTTCCCATGAATTCAAATCACCTGGCTCAGATGAAAAGATATTTTAGGATATTGAAAAACTAAAACAATATTTTAAGACATTGACTACTAACTCACTCTCAGTGGTCATTGAAAAGGAATGGAAAAGAAGAGGTATTGCAGGATTGGAGAATAGCTAGTATCAGTTTTCCTTTCCTCAAAAAAATGGAGACTGAATAGACTTTTTAGACTATAAGTCAGTAAGTTTGAACTCAGTTCCATATGAAACTCTAAAATAAGTTATTAAAGGAACAGCTAATGGACAATAAGAAACGGAAGTAGTGATTACAAAATTTTGGCATGGCTTCATCAAGATTTCTCATGCCAGGTAAACCTCATTTCCTTTATGTAAAGTGTTACTAATCTATTAGATCAAGGGAATTCTGAAGAGTTTACCAAGATTTTAATAATGTACTTGGCAAATTTCTGATGCTATTCTTGTTGAACAGTAAGAGATGTGGTTTAGAATAGATGATGGTACAGTTAGGTGAAATCGAAACTGGTTAATAGCCTAACCTTGTCACTGGGTAGCACTTCAAGAAGGTGAAGAGGTCTCTAGCAAAGTACCCAAGGGATCTATCTGAACACTTTATTTTTAAAACAGAGACATTGATAAAGTCTTAGATAGCATACTCATCAAATCTTGAGATAACTCCAAACATGAGAGAGATAAAGTTTATGCAATGGAAAATACAAAATCAATACAATACAATATAAATACAATTGTATTTGGGCCAAACAGGATATTGCCAAATTTAGTAAGATGAAAATGAATAAAAAGAAATGCAAAATCTTATACTTGAGTTCAAAGAATCAACTTCACAAATTTAGAAGATGGGGGAGATGACTATCCAGAAGTTCATATAAAAACAACAATGAAATATCTCATTGAAAAAAAAATAACTGACAGAAAATTGATGGAGAGATAGTTTAAGAATTTTTAATGGGCTAGCTGAAATCCATGATGAAAGAAAGAACTTAGATTTCATGTTTCAAAAAATTATCAAGGAAAACTGCTCCAGGATTTGAGATCCGGATGGTAAAAATAATAATGGAAAGAATCCACCAATTACCTTCTGAAAGAAATCTCAAAATGAAAACTCCCAGAAATATTATAGCCAAATTCCAGAACTCCCAGGTCAAGGAGCAAATACTTCAAGTAATCAGAAAGAAATAATTCAAATGTGGTAGAGCTACTGCCAGGATCACACAAAATTAAAGGAGCAAAAGGGCTCAGAATATAATATTCCAAATGGCCAAGGAGCTAGCATTACAACCAAGAACAACTTATCCAGCAAAACTGAGTACAATCGTTGGTGGCAGTGAGAATAGTTAATAAAATAGAGTACTTTCAAACATTCCTTATGAAAAGACCAGAGCTGAAAAATTGACATTCAAACAGAAAACTCAAGAGAAGCTTTAAAAGGTAAATATGAAAGAAAAGGTTTCAATAAAGTTAATCTCTTTACATTTCTATATGGGGAAAAGATACATGTAACTTGTAAAACTTTTTCATCAATAGGGCTGTTAAAAAGAGTTTACCTAGACATAAGGTATGGATGTGAGTGAATTGATTATTTTAGAATGATCTCCAAAAATGATGAGAAAGAGGGATGCACTGGCAGAAAGGGGAAAGGAGAGTTAGAATGGGAACTTTTTCCTCACATAAAAGAGGTGTGCAAGGAAGAGCTTTTACACTGAAAGAGGAAATGTAGGTGAGGGTTAAAGAAAAGGAACTGTATGTATGAAATATTTATTGTGGCTTATTGGTGGCAAGGAACTGGAAATCGAGAGGATGCTCATTAATTGGGGAAATGACTAAACAAGATGTGGCATATGATTGTGATAAAGTACTATTGTGCTGTTGGAAGTGATGAGGAAGGTGGTTTCAGAAAAATATGACAAGATTTATATGAACTGATGCAAAATGAAGTGAAAAGAATCAGGAGATCCTTGTACACAGTAATAGCAATGTTGTAATGATGATTAACTGTGAAAGAATTGGCTATTTTGATCAATATGATGATCCAAGATATTTTCAAAGGAATTATGATGAAAATTGTCATCTACATTCAGAGAGAGAGAGAACTGAAGAACTATGACTGCAAATTGAAGTATAATTTTTTCACTTTCTTTTTTAAATACGGATAACATGGAAGCACTTTGCATGGTTTCACATGTATAATCAATATATGACTTGCCTCCTCAATGGGTAGTGGAGGGGTGGGAAGAAAAGAGAGAACTTGAAACTTACAACTGAAAAAAAAAACAAAATTAAAAAGAAATAATAAATTTTTAAATGTTTGAAAAAAAATCTTTGGATTTTAATGAACTTCAAACTCAATGAATTGACAGCGCAATATGGCAACAAGGAAGGCTAATGTAATTTCATGTGTTTTTTCTTTTTTGCCTTTCTAAATGTCTTCAGATTTTGGTGCAATACCTGACACATCGTAGGTACTTATTAAATACTTGTTGATTTGATTAGGAAACTCCCATTCTGTTCTTCTCCAGTCAGTCCATATCTGGTCTGCTTTGTTCTGTTCTAAGTTCTTTTATAAACTGGAGAGTGCCCAGAGCAAAGTGACCAGAATAGTGAAGGATCTTGAAAAAAATAACATGTTTGAAGGCACTAAAGATCTTTAGTCTAAAGAAGAGAAAACTTGATGGGGTACATGAGAGCCATGTTCAACTGGAGAGTTGTCATTTGGAAGACGGATCTGATTTTTTGATTCTGGTTCCAGAAAATAGAAGTAGGAACAGGTGGTAGAAACCTTGACAAGGCATATAGACTTGATAGGGATCACAACTTATCCTGACACTATGAGATCTCTATAAATGACATGGGCTACTCAGGAGAAGGTTCCCTCCTTATCACTGGAGATCCTCAGACAAATACTGAATGACCACCTGAAAGACATATTATAAAAGTGGGACTTGTGTAAGTACTCTTGAGGACTGTATGACTCTGGAGACCCCTCCGACACTGAGGCGCTGAGATTTCTAGAAAATGTCATCCCTATTTAGTGCCTCTCCTTCCCAATCATTTCTCAACTCTGCAGATTTTACTTTCCAATCCCCCACACAAGATGCACTTTTAGTCCAAAGTTACCAATGACTTCTTAAGCATTAAATCTGATAGAATTTCTCAATAGTTATTTTCCATTGTCCTTTCAGCAACTTTTAACTTATTGTAAACTAATCCATAGCAGCTCAGTGATATATTGGAGAGAGTTCTGGCACATGGAGTCAGGGAGACCTGAGTTCAAATCTCACCTCAGAAATTTCCTAGCTACATGGCCCTGGACAATGATGACCTCTTTCAACCTTAGTTTTTTCTTCTGTAAAATGGGGATAACAATAGCACCTATCTCAAGGGATGTTGTGAGGGTCAAATGAGATGTTTATAAAATATTTTGTAAACTTTCCAGGGTTATAGAATTGTTAACCAAGGAAGGGGAAAGGAATAAGCATGCATTTGAAGAACCACTATGTGTCAGGCACTATGCTAGGCACTTTATTTGAGCTTTCATTATTGTTATTGCCATTATATCTCTTCTGGAATACTCTCTCCTAATGCTCTTATGTTTGATTATTCCTCCTCAATCTCATTTATGATTATTTCTACAATTCCACCACTGAAAACATGAGTGTTCCCAAGGCTGTTTTTGCCTTTAAATTTCCTTTTCCTGTCTTTCTTCCTTCTCTCTCTATTGGTGATCCCAATATGTGTTTGATTATTCTTTAACCATAAACTTCCCACCTTCACTATTCAGCCCTCCTAAACTCTAGACTAGCATTTAACTTCTACTGGACATTTCACCTGAATGACCTTTCACTTTCTCAAACTTGACATGTCAAAATAAAACTCACCATCTTCCATACTAAGTAATCCCTTCTCCAAACTTCCCTATTAATATTGTATATACCAACATACTCTCAGTCACTTAGACTTCTTGCTGTTGTTCAGTCATTTTCAAGCTTTCCCAACTCTTCATAACCTACTTTGGGGTTTTCTTGGCAAAGAAACTGGCATTGTTTGCCATTTCCTTCTCCAACTCATTTTACAGACAAACGGAGGCAATCAGGGTTATGTGACTTGCCTAGGATCACACAGCTAGTAAGTTTCTGAGGCTGGATTTGAATTCAGGAATACGGCCCAGACTTAAAATCTTATAATCATCTCTAATTTTTTCCACCATTCCCATACCAAATCAATTTTGAAGTCCATCAATTTTCCCTGTATGACATCTCTCAAATTTATCCCCTTCTCTCCATTCATCTAGTCATCTCCCGGCTCAGGTCTTAATCACTGAAGTGTCTTTGATGGTCTATTGCAAGAACTTTCTTATTAGTCTCCTTGCTTCTAATCTCCCCCCTTCCAATATATCCTCTACTTATCTGCCAACATGCCATGTCCAAAATGCAAGCCCAAGCCTCCATTATGTCCTTCTCCTGCCTGATAATCCCCAGCAAGTCCTTTTGTCTCTAGAATAAAGCACAAAGTCTTAGTTCTGATACTTAAGGTCCTTAACCATAAGCCTCCAACCCACCTTTCCAATTATACCTGGCATCATTCCCTTTCATGGATTCTACTTTCCAGCCAAGAAAGATTTCTAATTGTTCCCTGGAGTTAGAATAAGAACTAATGAGATTAAGGAGATTGCCCAGGGTCATGCAGCTAGTAATTGTATAAAGCAGAATTCACATCCAAGTCTTCCTGAATCCAGGCCAGAACCTTAGTCACCATGCCTTGAACATATTGAATATATGCCTAATTTAATTGGATTAAATTACCAATGGCTTTTAGGCTAACATTTGTAGATTGTGCAAAAACTGGATTTCTTAGAGTATTCTGCACAATTTTTTCTCTACTCCACCTCCATAAGATAAAAGAGGCAATATCTATTAGAAAGTTCTTAGCTAGTACCTGGCACTTAGTATGTATGTGCCATATAAATACCAATTCTCTTCTCTCCCCCTTCCTATGTATTTGGGTTGAGGAAGGGCAAAGAAACCTGAGGTTCACTATCAAGCTTTGTTTCTTGGGTTGACCAGTAAGACAAGATTAAACATACACATTCAAGGAGCTCCAATGATGCAAGTGAAAAAATCATTTAATAAGAAATGGACAATAACAGGGCATCTGCTCACCCTCACTACTGAAACAGTGCACAGAATTGAAATGGATGTTATCTGTCAGCATCAGGGAAATAACATGATCAGGCAAAGCAGATAGATTAGAATGTGAGTATCGGACTATCTACCAGATGACCATCTCCTAGACTAGTAGATAGAATAAGAGCAAAGGAAAACCAGTGGATGTCTCTCAATGTCAGGAGATATGGAGGTCGGTCTCAGATGTTGGGCTGCCACCTGCACCTTCCCTGGGATATTTAAAGGTGGGTACAGACAAGGGAAATACAGCCTATGGAAGTGTAGATGTCTTGTGCCATTTGAAGGTGTAACTACATTAAAGAAAGCACAAGTCCTTCAGAATATGGAGGTCCTATGTGGTGAACTCTCTGCAGCCTTTAACATGATAACCATTCTCAGCAACCTCTGAAACCCAGGGACATAATGCCTTCCAGGATCTCCTCCTATTTCCCTGACAATACCTTCTCTGCTATGAGCACCACTCTCCTTCTTAATCCCCAATATGTACATTTAAAGGCAGCCGTATTTAAGACTCAACTTTCAGCCCTATGTTCTCTTTCCACTCTTACATTTTCAAGTGAATTTCAGCCATAATCTCAGAATCTGGCTAAATTCTCATGTTAACATACCCAACAAGTCTTTTTCCAGCTTCTACATGAAGGGGAAGCCGCTCCATCTATAGAGAAAACCCACTCCACACTAGGTCAACCCTCACTGTTAAAAGCTTCCTGATTTAAAATTTTAAATAAAATATCAGAGAGATTTCAGAAAGTCATCCCTAGGATAATTCATCATGACCAAGTAGGATTTATACCATGAATGTAGGAGTAGTTCAATATTAAGAAAACTGTTAGCATAATTGACTAAATCAATAACCAAACCAACAAAAATCATGTGATTATCTCAATAGATACAGAAAAAGTATGTGATAAAATCCAACACCCATTCCTATTAAAAATACTAGAAAGTATAGGAATAAATGGGCTTTTCTTAAAATGATCAGTGGCATCTATTTAAAAAAAATCTAGAACCATTCCCAATAAGATTAGGAATGAACAAGGCTGCCTGCTATCACCATTACTATTCAATATTGTATCAGAAATGCTAGCTTTGTCAATAAGAGAAGAAAAAGAGATTAAAGGAATTAGAGTAGGTCATGAGGAAACCAAATTATCACTCTTTGCAGAGGATATCTGGTATACTTAGAAAACCCTAGAGAATCAACTAAAAATCTACTAGAAACAGTTTACAGCTTTAACAAAGTTGCAGGATACAAAATAAATCCACACAAATCACCAGCATTTTTACATATTATCAACAAAGTACAGCAACAAGAGATACAAAGAGAAATTCCATTTAAAATAATTGTCGATAGTATAAAATATTTGGGAATCTATCTGCCAAGGAACAGTCAGGAACTATATGAACACAACTACAAACCACTTTCCACACAAATAAAATCAGATCTAATCAATTGGAAAAATATCAAGTGCTCATGGGTAGGCCAAGCAAATATAATAAAAATGACAATACTACCTAAATTAATCTACTTGCTAGTGTCATACCAATCAAACTCCCAAGAAATTATTTTACAGATCTAGAAAAAATAACAAAATTCATCTGAAAGAACAAAAGCTCAAGAATTTCAAGGAAATTAATGAAAAAAATGCAAATGAAGGTGACCTAGCTGTGCCAGACCTAAAACTATATTATAAAGCAACAGTCATCAAAACCATTTGGTACTAGTTAAGAAATAGAGTATTCAATCAGTGGAATAGGTTAGGTTCACAGGACAAAACAGTCAATGATTATAATAATCTAGTGTTTGACAAACCCAAAGACCCCAGCTTTTGGGATAAGAATCCACTATTTGACAAAAACTGCTGGGAAAATTGGAAACCAGTATGGCAGAAACTAGACATTGTACCATATCTAATACCACATATCAAGATAAGATCTAAATGGGTTCATGATTTAGACATAAAGAATGATATTATAAGCAAATTAGAAGAACATAGTTTACCTCACAGATCTGTGGAGAAGGAAGGAATCTGTGACCAAAGAAGAACTAGAGATCATTACTGAACACAAAATAGATAATTTTGATTATATTAAGCTAAAAAGTTTTTGTACAGACAAAACAAATGCAGACAAGATTAGAAGGGAAGCAATAAATTGGGAAATCATCTTTACATTCAAAGGTTCTGATAAAGGCCTCATTTCTAAAATATATAGAGAATTGACTCAAATTTATAAGAATTCAAGCCATTCTCCAATTGATAAATGGACAAAGGTTATTAACAGACAATTTTTAGATGAAGAAATTAAAACCATTTCTAGTTATATGAAAAGCTGCTCCAAATCACTATTGATAAGAGAAATGCAAATTAAGACAACTCTGAGATACCACTACACACCTCTCAGATTGGCTAAGATGACAGGAAAAGATAATGATGAATATTGAAGGGGATGTGGGAAAACAGGGAGGGACACTAATACTTCGTTGGTAGAGTTGTGAATAGATTCAACCATCCTGGAGAGCAATTTTAAACTATGCCCAAAGAATTATCAAACTGTGTAGACCCTTTGATCCAGCAATATTTCTGCTGGGCTAATATCCTGCAAAAATGTTTGTGGCAGCCCTTTTTATAGTGGCAAGAAATTGGAAACTGAATGGATGCCCATCAATTGGAGAGTGGCTGAATAAATTATGGTATATGAATGTCATGGGATATTATTTTTCTGTAAGAAATGATCAGCAGGATCATTTCAGAGAGGTCTGGAGAGGCTTACAGGAACTGATGCTGAGTGAAGTGAGCAGGACCAGGAGATCATTGTATATGGCAACAAGACTATATGATGATCAATTCTGGTAGACATGGCTCTTTTCAACAATGAGATGATTCAGACTAGTTCCAATGATCTTGTGATGAAGAGAGCCATCTACACAGATTGTGGGAACTGAGAGTGGATCACAACATAATATTTTCATTTTTTTGTTGTGGTTTGCTTGAATTTTATTTTTTTTCTCATTTTTTTTCTTTTTGATCTAATTGTTTATGCAGCAAGATAATTATATAAATATATATGCCTATATTGAATTTAACACATATTTTACCATGTTTAACATATATTGGATTACTTACTATCTAGGGGAGGGGTCAGGGGAAGGTGGGGAAAATTTGGAACATAAAGTTTTTCAAGGGAAAATATTGAAAAATTATCCTTTCATATGCTTTGAAAATAAAAAAACTCCAAAAAAAAAAGCTTCTTGCTTTTCTGGATATCAGTCTTACATTGGATTCTTTCATAAAGAGGCAAATCTCCACATAAACAATTCCCAAATTGGTAGAGGCAATTCAAGCTTCTTTCTCCAGAACCCAGGGAAGGATTTCAGCTGCTTAATTAGCAGTTCTGCTTTGGTATCCCTTGATCACTTGATATTAATATTTAAAATGGAAACTATCATCTTGGACTAGGAGCTGAAATATAATCTTGGCTTTGCCACCTTCTGGATATTTGGAAGAAGATGGGCCACTCAGTCTCAGGTCTTAGTTCAGTCTACATTCATTTTTTAAATTACATTTTTAATTACATTTTACTATCTTTATCATTCTGCCATGGATTCAGCCTTTTAAAGTTTTCTAAGCAAGCATGGTACAATGCAGGGCTTCTTAAACTTTTTTCATTTATGACTCCTTTTCTCCCAAAAAATTTTTAGATGATGCCAGCTATAAAGGTATATAAAATCAATCTACAAATCTAGCATTTACTGATAATGAATCATCATTTCACAATCCCCATATTCAGTTACAAGACCCCATATGGTGTTGCAACCCACAATTTAAGAAGCTGGGGACAGCAAACTAACAATGTGATTTAAAGTGAAAGAAACTCTCTTCCTACTACCTGGGTCATCCTGAACAAGTTATTTAAATGCTTTGGTTCTCAATTAATGAATAAACAAACAATGAATAAAACAAAGAGTTTGAACTAGATGCCTTAAATCTATGATCCTATCATCATATATTCTCATTTAAGTCTTACAACAAGTCAGTACAATGGGTTTGTGATTATTGCTGTTCCCATTTTACAGATAGTGAAGTTAAGGCTCAGAGAGGTTAAATCTCAGAGGTTATATTTCACATTTATTTTGACTCTGTTGTACAGATTGAGGCTGGTACCTACAATGCTCTCAGTCTATAACACAGAATCAAAATAAATGGGAACATGAGATTGGGAGACCCAGGCTCCATCCTAGGTGTCGGTCAGAGATTTCACAGTCTCAGTTTCTTACTCTGTTCATAGAAGCTATTGAGGGAGCCTGGCAGCTAGAGATGCTCTGACACTTACAGTTACTGTGTAATTCTGGGTTAATACGCTCTAAGCCATGTCCTCAAGACTTAATTAGGGAACCATGTAGCTGGATTCTGGGTTGGTAGAGGGAGTTCCCATTCTGGGAGTCCCCCGAGTTGTTGCCATGATACAATGGGGCAATGGGCAGTTTCTTAACTTCACAGCCCCATGATGTGGAAAGCACCAACCTGAAAGGTAGGGAAGTTCTTTTTGATTGGGCCAATGTGTTTTCAGGGCACCAATTGCTGATGTTAGTTTCAGGATGCTGAGGCAGCATTTCCCAGGTAGGGGTTTGCTCTTTTAAGGCCCAATCGTTTGCGGACAGCAGAGACTCCCCAGAAGCAATTAGCCAATGAACATTATTCCCCAAAGTCAATTAGGAGCTTATGAAAGAAAAATGAGTGTATTCATGATAGAACGTGAAATGTGCCGAGCCAGGCAAGAAACACTGACCCTTTGCCAAAGTCAGGGCTGAAAGCAGGAATATATTTATGAAGTCCTTCAAATGAGGGCAATTATAAGTTGGCCACCATGAAAGAAAATTCATTTTCTCCACGCACTCCCTGACCTGTGTTAACAGATGGTTGCCCAGACCTTTCCACTTTCAAAAGGGCTTCTGAAGGGAACCATGTTCTTAGGGAGAAGACAGGAGATGCTGACTTGGAGCACCTGGAAATTGCAGACCTAGCCATTGCTATGCCCCTTCCACCCCGGCTCCTGAATCCCCCATCTGTTCTTAGAAGGTCACAATAAGCAATGGCGTTTGGCCCTATCACTAGAGATCTCAGCATCTGTTTGAGCACGAAGCCATTTTCTGCTCATTCATCACCAACTGATGGGACATTGTTAATGCTCTTAGGAGAGACTTTGAGTGTGAATCACAGCATCTCAGAGAGGGAATAAGGCCTTGATGCTCCACTAACCCAGGGAATCACCTCAACAACAAATCGGGGTGTGCTGGGAAGACTGCTTGATTTATAGTCTTGGGAGCTGGGTTCAAATCTTGTATCTGGCAAAGTCATTACCTGAACCCCTTTCAGCCTATGAGTGAACCATTCTAAGAACAAAATAATATCTATAGGATAAGAAAGGGCAACCAATTATATTGAAATGCAGTTATCAAATATATTTTCCCATCCAAGTTCATGAACAGCCTGAAATCTACACCCAGACCCTTGGATCCAAGGTTAAGAATAATGTTGATTTTCTCTTATATTAAATAAAGGAATTGGACAAGAGGGCTGGAATAGCTCTCCTACAAAGTGTCAATCTGAAATGAGTCATGAGAAAGCCAGAGATTCTATGAAATGGGAGTAGGGAAGCAGAAGGTTCCAACCACGCACGTCAAGCATTTTTAAAACTATAACACCAGAGAAACAGGGGCAATTACGATTTTCAGAGCCCAGGATCTGAGCAGTGCTAGAAATGACTATGTGAGCTCAATTTTGAGCTCTCTGCTTATAACTCATTCTTGGATTCCCCCCCCCCCTCATGAAGACAGTCTGACCCAGCCTCTTTTTCCTAATGTGACTGCCTCCCCTGGGCCTTAAATCCAGATTTTTCTTCTCATACTCTTTGGTTTTCTACTTTCAAACTCTAACTTGACCCACTTCTTTTTTTTATAAAGGTTTTTATTTTCAAAACATCTGCGTGGATAATTTGACAACATTGACTATTGCATAGCCTTATGTTTCGGATTTTTTCCTCTTTTCCCCCACCCCCTCCCCTAGATGGACAGTAATCCAATATATGTTAAACATGTTAAAATATATGTTAAATCCAATATGTATAAACATATTTATGTAATTCTCTTGCTGCACAAAAGAAATCAGATTTAAAAAAAGAAAGTAAATGAGTAAAAAAACAAAATGCAAGCAAACAACAACAAAAAGAGTGAGACTGTTATGATGTGATCCAAATTCAGTGCCCATAGGCCTCTCTCTGGGTGTAGATGGCTTTCTTCATCATGGAACAATTGGAACTGGTTTGAGACATTTCATTGTTGAAGAGAGCCATGTCCATCAGAATTGATCATCATGTAATACTGTTGTTGCTGTGTACAATGATCTCCTGGTTCGGCTCATTTCACTCAGCATCAGATCATGCAAGTCTCTCCAGGGCTCTCTGAAATCGTCCTGCTGGTCGTTTCTTACAGAACAATAATATTCCATAACATTCATATACCATAATTTATTCAGCCACTCTCCAATGGATGGGCATCCATTCAGTTTCCAGTTTCTAGCCACTACAAAAAGGGCTGCCACAAACATTCTTGCACATGTGGGGCCCTTTCCCTCCTCTAAGATCTCTTTGGGATATAGGCCCAATAGAAACTGGGCTGGGTCAAAGGGTATGCAGTTTGACAACTTTTTGAGCATAGCTCCAAATTGCTCTCCAGAATGGTTGGATCCGTTCACAGTTCCACCAACAATGTATCAGTGTCCCATTTTTCCCATGTCCCCTCCAACATTGTCTTTTCCTGTCATCTTAACAAATCTGAGAGATGTAGCATTATCTCAGAGTTGTCTTAATTTGTATTTTTCTGATCAATAGTGCTTTAGAATAGTTTTAATTATTATATGTTTAGAGATAGTTTTAATTTCTTCATCTGAAAATTGTCTGTTTATGTCCTTTAACCATTTATCAACTGAAGAATGGCTTGGATTCATATAAATTTGAGTCAATTCTCTGTATATTTTAAAAATGATATTTAGAAATTTTAGAACCCTCAAATGTAAAAATTATTTCCCACTTTATTGCTTCCCTTCTGATCTTGTCTGTATTCATTTTGTTTGTACAAAAACTTTTAAACTTAATATAATCAAAATTATCTACCTGGTGTTCAATCATGGATTCCAACTCTTCTTTGGACATAAATTCCTTCTTTCTCCATGGAGCTGAGAGGTAAACTATTCCAATTTCCTCTAATTTGTTTATAATATCTCTCTTTACATCTAAATCATGAGCCCATTTAGATCTTACCTTGGTATGTTGTGTTAGGTGTGGGCCAATGCCTACTTTCTGCCATACTAGTTTCCAACTTTCCCAGCAGTTTTTGTCAAATAGTGAGTTCTTATCCTAAAATCTGGGGTCTCTGATCCCACTTCTTTTGTATGTCCCATCCCAGGTCACTTCAGATCACAATGGCCATCATGGATCAATCTCTTATCTGGCAATCCAGTGTCCTTCATTTGCTTCTGGTTGAAGTCACAAGGATGGAAGGTGAGCCAATAGATCTCATCTGAGGCCACTGGATGTGAATGAGGAGGAAGAATGTCAGCTGATCTTTCTACTGTGCTTGAAGATTTCCAAGGTGCTACATCTAATGGACTCCATTTGATCCTCTCAGGAACCGTATGACATGAGATGCCTTGGAGGCTATTCTCCCTATCTAAAGGATGCTAAGGTCAAGAGAATTTTGAAAGAACAAAAAGACTAACCAAATGAGATGTTTTAGTCCTATAATAATCAAAATAGTTGCCATTTTAGGTTTTACATTTGAAAAGATCAATACCAATATGATTGCATTTGATTCTTACAATAATCCTAAGAGGTAAGTACTATTATTACTCCCATTTTATCTTTCAAGAAACTGAAACTGAAAAAAAATAGAGTGACTTGTCCAGAGATCCACAGCCACTAAGTGTTAAAGGTAGAATTGGAACTGAGATCTTTTTTTGAATCCAAAACCATTCTCCGTCCATTAAGTTGCCAAGTGCCTTTAAAAATCTAAAGGCTAATATACTTGAAGAGAAAAGCAACCAACATTGGATAGTAATTCATTGTTAGTGAAACTATGAACTGATCCAACCATTTTGAAAAGCAATCTGGAATTATATCCAGAGTTTTTAAGCTGTCTATACCTTCTGACCCAACAGTACAAAAGAGACCCATTACTAGAATTCTCTTTTTGTTTGTTTGTTTTGTTTTGTTTTTATTTATTTTTTTTGCTGAGGCAATTGGGGTTAAATGACTTGCCAGAGTCACAAAGTTAGGAAGTAGGAAGTATCTGAGGCCAGATTTGAACTGAGGTGCTCCTGACTTCAGTACTAGTGCTTTATAGCACCTTTCCCTGTGGTGACAAAGAACTATGATTGTAATGGAATACTACTGTACTATAAGAAATGATGTGCTTAAAAAAACAGGAGCAGACTTGAACAAAATATTGAAGAACCAAATGAGCAGAACCAAGAAAACATTATATACAGTAACAATAATATAGAGTGTGTTCAAGGAAAATTAGTACCTCTGGGGTGAGGGCTGCCAGGCCTTTTATAGGGCTGCTTTCTACCTTTGGGGTCCACCAACACTCACCTATGACTCCAAGAAGCTGTACCATACACAGTGGCCACACCCCAGTAAACCATTTCAGCAGAAGGGCTAAACCTTATTGAATATTGAAGATAACCCAGCCTACATGTCTCAGAAGTAAGATGTTTGGGGCAAAGGGAGGATCAAAAGTTTTAATGGTTCCATGTTGCCTCTAGAATAAAATTTTGGCTTTGGCAGTCCTTTATTACGTGGTTCTGACCTATCTTGACAAGATGCTTTATCCCTCCTCATGTATTTTGTGCTTCAGGCAAACTGACCTTTCTCTTCCTATTTTGAGACATATAGCCCCTATGCAACATAGATGGATAGACGATAGAGGATAGATAGTTGAATGCATAGATGGATAAAGAGGTCGAAGATAGAGATAGATGGATAGATAGATAGATAGATAGATAGATAGATAGATAGATAGATAGACGGATAGATGGATGGATGGATGGATAGATGATAGATATAAAAGACAGATAATTGGCTAAATAGATGGATAGACAGATAACAGTTCTATAAATAGATAATGGATAAATATATGAATCTATAGATATAGAGATGAGTTGATAGACATATAGATACAGACAGACATGGACAAAGACATAGATATAGATGTAGATGAAGATGTAAACATAGATAGACTTTCCATTTATTTATCTGTGTACGTGCTGTATCCTTCCAGAATGAAATCTTCCTGCGTGCAAGGATTACCTTTTCCCCATCTTTATTTGACTAGCATCTAGCTTATGATTTACACATAGTAGTGTACCAAACACACAGTTTTTGGTATACACTGATCAGATTGAACTGAAGTAAATTCAAAAAAGACATGGGCTACCTACATTAGTGGGTCAAGTACTTAGAGGGAGGAGTACCTGACTTCTAATCTTCCTTCAGAAACCCACTAGCTTTGTAGCCCTGGGGAAATCACATAACCTCTCAGTTTCTCACTGAAAATGAAAGGTGGAAGAAGCTGGACACAATCACCTCAACAGTTCCTTTTGGTTCCAACTCCCTGGGGTCTGATGGCCCTTCACATAAGTAAGGAGAATAATCATTACAGAACATCAAGAGGAGGCAGAACAGATCCCCACTGCTTTGGTTGTTTATCTCTCCCAAGAAAAATCTTTGAACTAAGAAAGAAACCCAAACTGACTGGTGGTCAATGGGGAATTGAGCCCTAAGATAAGTGAGTTGGAGGGTGGGGGGAGAAAGAGAGACCTGAAGAGAAGCCGCTTGGTCTCTCTGGGACCTCGGCTGACTCATCTGCTCAGTAGTAGCATTGACATTCCCACTGTGTATCTCCCAGGCTGTTCTGATACTTGAAAGAAAAAATAAATGAGAAAATATTTTTGCAGCAGGCAAGGCTGGATCCAAATGTAGGGAATTATTACTATCTTCTCTCTGCTAACTAGGAGATAAATGATATTGCCAAGGGCATTTAGCGGAAGGCAGAACTTCTGCACTCTCAAATCTGGAGCCTCAGGCCCTTTCTAAAATCCCTTTCCAAATATCCTTTTTCATTAACTTTGGAGAAGCCTCAGGCTCAATAGAATAGAGCAGCTCAGCCCCACTGTAAGAGAGAGAGAAGAAAAATCTAATTCTCTCTCCCCACCTATGGTACACAGCACATTCAAACAATGCTCTCAATCACTTCCAGAGGTGCAGTGTGATTTTTAGCAACATCAGATTGAGACTGAGCCAGGGAAGCCCACCAAGCCCAGAGCCATGGTGGAGAGACTTGTTAAGGGGAGAAGACAGAAAAACAGAGAATATAAATTCTATTTCAGATGATAGTGGATTTTTTTTAATTCCCTCTCTCTTTATCGCCATTTTTCATTTGGGGAATAAAACTAGTTTCCATGTGGGAAGAATAAGTGATGTTACTGTCCAACAACCTGCAAAGCCCAGTTTATTATCTCTTGATACTGCTTATCTTCCAGGTGTCATGCTGGTCTCTCCAGGCTTTCCCAGTCTGAGGGCACTCTAAGGAATGGGTGGGAAATGTTCCCAGTAACTGATGGCTTCCACACATCTTAGCAGATCTGAAGAGGCTGAGAATCCAGCTCCATCTCAATAGCATTTAGAAAAGATCATTTACCAGGCCTTAGGATTGCTGCTAGGGAGACAACACAAAACAGTCCCTACCTTCAGGGAGCTTACATTCTGCCTGACTGCTGAAGGAAGACCTAGGGTAAGGAGGCAGCTGAGTCATGATAGGAAGTTCCAAAGTGTCACATGCAAAATGAGGGAAAAGACAGAGTTTCTATGTCCCAAATGGTACTTCACTGGAATGGGTGTAGAGGTAGGGTACAAGGTTTTCTGTAGCTCCATAGCAAGAGTGTAGCATCAACAAACATGCTTAACATCATCAAACATCCTTCAGTGGTATCAGGGGAACCTTTGGGAGTGAAGCTCCCTGGAACTGGTCAGTTGGAAGAATCCTTCCTTCCTTCCTTTCTTTCTTCCTTCTTTCCTTCCTTCTTTCTTGTCTTCCTTCCTTCCTTCTTTTTTTCCTTATCTTCCTCTTTCACTCCTTCTCTACCTCCCTCCTTTCTTTTCTCTGTCCACATAGGGTATCATATTCTTACCTACACATACTCTTTTTCTCTCTCTTTTTTAATTGAAACTTTTTATTTTCAAAACATATGCAAGGATAATTTTTCAGCATTGACCCTTGCAAAACCTTGTATTCCAATTTCCCCCTCTTCTTCCCACCCCCTCCCCTAGATGGCAAGTAATCCAATATATGTTAAACATGGTGAATATATGTATATATATATATAAATTTAATATAGGCATACATACTTATACAATTATCTTGCTGCATGAGCAAATTTTTATTAAAAAGGAAAAAAATGAGAAAGAAAATAAAATTCAAGCAAACAACAAAAAGAGTGAAAATGCTATTGCAATCCACACTCAGGTTCCACAGTCCTCTCTCTGGGTGTAGATGGCTTTCTTCATCACAAGATCATTGGAACTGGCCTGAATCATTTCATTGTTGAGAAGAGTCACCTCCATCACAGTTGATCATTACATAATCTTGTTATTGCCAAGTAAATGATTCTACTCACTTCACTCAGCATCAGTTCTTGTAAGACTCTTCAGCCCCCTCTAAAATCATCGTGCTGGTCATTTCTTATAGAACAATAATATTCCATATCATTCATATACCATAATTTATTCAGCCACTCTCCAATTGATGGGCATCCATTCAGCTTCCAGTTTCTAGCCACTACAAAAAGGGCTGCCACAAACATTCTTGCACATGTGGGTTCCTTTCCCCCCTTTAAGATCTTGTTGGGATACAAGCCCAGTAGAGACACTGCTGGGTCAAAAGGCCCTTTCCCATATTCTGGGTGCATTGGTGCAGTTCCAAGGAAGGAGTGACAGTGGAAGGCTCCCCTTGTGCAGTCTGTTCTTAATCAGTGATTGTGGCCAATGAGGCGTTCTCTTCCTTGGCATCTCTACCTCACTTTCTCCACAGGAGACCCCAGATGCATGTTTTCAGAGTTACTAAAATGTAAATGCCACTTGTCTTCCCAGCATGAACCCTTCTCTTGGGCCCAGCATACTCCCTGCCAGAGCTGATTAGAAAAGGGGTGGGAGGAAGGAAACCTCTCCAGGGGATGAAGCTAAGCTCATGGAACAAAAAGGCAGAAACAAAAGTGGCCTCTTAGATGTTCCCAGGCTCAACTTAAAGTAAGAACAGAGGGCAATGTATAGCCAAGAGTTAAAGTGTGTTAGTGACCCTGAGGCCAGAAAAGAGCATGAACAGTAAGGAACTGGATGGTGTAGGTGAAAGACTCCTGGAGATTCTAGGCGCCCAACTTCGGACCTACCTTGGATGAAAAGCACAGGATTTAGAGCCGGAAAGCCAGAAAGATGCTGGTAGAAACCAGGTAGGTCACTGCTTTCCTTCTTTTTAGGGAAGTGGAGACTGAGTCCTATCAAAGTAAAGTGACTTTTCCAAGTAGAGCCAGAATTCAAACTCAGGTCTTCTGACTGCACATTCAGTATTGTTTGTTACCTGCCTTCACCCTGTACCTGTGTTGCCAATCATGGAACCCTAGCAAAGTCCCTTTTTTTCTGGATCTCAAGTTTCCTGAGAAACTGAAAACATTATCCTAGAGATTGTCAAAGTTTTTTCACAATTTAATGCCATCAATAAAGTATTTATTAAGCACCTACTATATGCTAGACATTAGGGACACAAATAAAAAGTGATCAGTACCAGTAACATACATGATAAGAGTGACTTTAATCATACAATATAGAGAGAGATGAATGTATGGTTCCTGACTAGAATTTTCCTATGCTAATGACATCACAGGTCTACTTCATATACATTGATGAACATATGCATACAATGATATAAATATTCATAATATGACTATAACTAAAGCAGAATGTACATATGTAATTTCATCAGTATTAGGTGGTATATTAATATATGTTAGAACTCATACAATGTACATATAACAACACATGCATGCAAGTAGAGGTAGATATTAATATAGATCAGAGTTTTTTTAAGTCTTTCAAAATTAGTCTAACAGTAGATAGAACAGCAGATAGAAGAATAAAACAGTAGATAGAATAGTAGCAGCTCCAGAAGGTGAGATCTTCATCCCTTTGCCCAAAATGAATTTGGGTCCCAATTGCTTGAGGGGGAAAATGATGTATTATAGCTTCTAGGGAGAATGTAGCAATAACCCTAAGGCCACCTGGTCTTGGGAGTGCTGTAGTTCCACAAACACTGCTGGCTGTCAGATAACAATCTTTTGGTCAATAATAACCAAATTTCTGAGACAATCTAATCCACAGAATTAAAAACTAAGATGACTCCTCCATTCTACCTGTAAGCTGTAAAATTAGTATGTCAGTCACATAAAGCACCTGATCTTTCTTTTTTTTTCCTATAAATTTATCTTCTTGTTCCTGGTTCTTTGCTTAATTCCTTTGGAACTTAGCCTGCTTCAACCCATGTTAAAATTATAATAAACTTTGTCCCTTAACTTGGAGAAGGGTCTGAGCCTGCAAATTCTTTTGAGACACCTCACACACCAGTCTGGAACTTTTTGGGTCTCCTTGAATCTCCAAAATGGAATTGTAGCTAGAACAGTAGAACAGTAGCTAGAACAGTAGATAGAGCAATGATACAACAGTAGATGGAATTGTAGACATAATAATAAACAGAACAGTAGATACAGCAGTAAATAGAATTGTAGATAGAATAATAGACAGAACACTGGAGTCAAGCAGATGTGCACTCCAATGTGGTCTCAGACATATCCTAGCTATGTGTCCCTAGGGAAGTCATTTATCTTTTATCTGTCAGTTCTAAATCTCTAAATGGAAATAATATCACTTCTCAAGGTGGTGAAGATACAATAAAATAATATTTGTAAGGCAACTTTATAAAGAAAAAAGCTAACTACTCTTTCTGGAGCACATCTTTTCCTAAACTACAGAAGACCTGGGTTTCTTCTTTTTAGAACTGCCTGTTCATATCCCTAATCCATTTGCTAAAAGGAAAATGGCTCTTGTTTTTATTAAATAGCATCAGTTTTGTATAGATCTTAGAAATGAGACCTTTCTCAAAGATGCTTACTGCAAAAAGAAAAATCTCTATATTTCTTCCCCCCCCCCAATTAACTGTTTCCCTTTTGATCACCCAGTGCCTTTGCTTGGAGACTTCCCACAGGAAATCTGACTAGGCCCCCCACTTCCAGGGGCTTCCAGCTGCCAGGACACCTGTGTAGGCTAAAGTCAGAAAACATTAAACCTGAACTCAAATAAAACTTTTGGAAATTAGACATATTTTGCAGAGAAAAAAAAAGTAGTTTAAGGCCTACATACAAATTGTTGTTTGTCCTTCATTCTGGAAGAGAAGCAAATAGAAATAGGAGAATCTTCCAAGAATAATCAGAGCATTTTGTGCCATGGACCTGAGTCCTGTGCAGCCCTTTCATTCAGCTGACAGGGACTTCTTGTCAAGACATCTTGCCTAGGCATTTGGGGGCAGCATAAAGACAAATGCAGATTGTGCCTTGTTTCTTCTGTCTATCCAGCTGTGCCCCATATGCCAGGTGCTCAATAAACACCCGCCTCTCCATCCTTCACTACGTTGCCCACTTTTTGCCAAAATGTTGCCCCTTTACTTGATTCCTCTGGGCTTCATCCTCAGTGGGTGAGTTCTACCCAGAATCTCCATTTGGGGAAGGGCTCAGACCAGCTCCAGGCTCTACCCTTATGATACCCTTGGGTATCTCCTTCACCTACTTTCTCACTTCCCTTTATAGGTTGTTGTTCCCATTGGAATGTTAGCTCCTTGAGGGCAGGAACGGTCTTTCTATGTGCTCGGATTTAGCACCATGTCTAGCACTTGGTAAGCACTTTATGAGTACTTATGATTATTAACTATATTATAACATTTTGTGTAATATGAAAACAACAAGGGGCAACTAGGCGGCACAGTAGAGAGAGCATGAGCCCTAAAATCAGGAGGACCTGAGTTCAAATCTGGTCTCAGATACTTCCTAGTGTGTGACCCTGGGCAAGTCACTTAATCCCAATTGCCTCAGCAAAAAAAAAAAAAAAAAAAGAAAAGAAAAGAAAAAGAAAAGAAAAGAAAACAACAAAACAAAGAACCAAGTGGATCTGTGGATTATTATATTGGCCCTAGGCTATGGAGCAAGCTTACTGTTATGCCTCCATGTGACTGATTATATCTCCAGAGGAAAGAGCTGGAGGATGGAAATGAGAGAAGGATTGAAAAATCATCACACCCCAAACCGCCAAGGCCATACCCCTTTCTAACTGGGTGGAGGGAGCTGCTTCTCTCTATTCTCTGAGGCAAGATTCACCCAGATTCACTATATGTGAGCTCAGGCAGACATAGTGGGTAGGGAGGATAGAGCCAGGAAAGTCTTTCTCTTCCACAGACTAGCTGCGAGATTCTGGGAGAGTCATGTTCCATCTCAGTGCCATAGCCATAGACAACTGGAAAGACACTTAGAAAGACAATAGATAGATGAAGATGTAGTCGTTGTTCATTCATTTCTGTCATGTCCAACCCTGTGACCCTATTTGGGGTTTTCATGGCAAAGGTACTGGAGTGAATTGTCATTTCCTTCTCCAGCTCATTTTTCAGATGAAGAAACTGAAGCAAACAGGGTTAAGTGACATAAATGGTTGCCCAACTACGAAGCGTCTGAGGCCAGATTTGAACTCAGCAAGAGGGGAAGAGATGGATGGATAGAAAGACAGATGGATGAATGGATGGATGGATGGATGGGTGGGTGGGTGGGTAGATAGATAGATTGATAGATGGAGAGAGATAGAGACAGAGAGCGATGGATGGATAGATGAACAGATGGATGGATAAAGAGAAAAAGAGATAGATGATAGATGGGTGGATGGATGAATGGATGGATGGATGGAAGGAAAGGATAGGACACAATAGAATAGAAATACTATCTATGAGCACAACCAGCAAAATATGGAAAGGCTTCCCGTAAGAGAAGAGATTTAAGATTAACCTTAAAGGATACAAGAAGCAAAGGTGTATAGAGAATACCTTCCAAGAATGGAAAATAGCACATATAAATACTCAGAGGCTGAAGATTCTATATCCAGTTTAGGCAACAGGAGATCAAACAGCTCAACTTATCTGTGACCCTTTTTCTCCTAAGGTCTGGAAAACCACATTTTAGAAGGGATGTTGATGAACTAGGTCTAAAGGATAGCGACCAGGCTGGTGAAAAGTCTTGAAACCCAAGCCACCCAAAGAATGGTGGCAGAAATTGAGAACATTTCCCCTGGACAAGAGAAGGCATGAAGGGGCAAGGCTGGTATCTTCAGATATGGTTTTTCTTGCTCTGTAGAAAAGGAATAAGACAAGTTCTGCCCTGCCACAGAGGGAGGAACTCCAAGAAATGGGTAGAAGATGAAGAAGATAGACTTTAGCTCATCAAAGGAGGATTTTCCTCATAATCAGAAATAAGCAAAAAATGGAACAAGCTGCTTCAAGGAACAGGGAGCAGAATGGAGGATGGGTAATGAGGAAGAAGGTTGCATGAGAAGGTCCTGCCTTTGACATCAGCACTGGATTCAGATTCTGTATCTTTACTTTAATACTCATGTGACCTTGAGTTGGATATTTAGTCTCTCCATTTTCTCAGCTGTAAATCATGGGTTTGGTATATAAGGGACCTGGGGTCCTTTTTAGTTCTGATACTTGTAAATTATTTAACTTGAAAAGGCTACAAGCCAAGACTAAAATGAGGGGAGTATTGGTGCATGATTTTTTGTCAGATGATTGTACACTCAGTGCAATCTCTGAAACTATAATGGAACAAAGTATGGATCAATTAATTGCTGTTTGTGCTCATTGAGGCCTAAAAATTAGCACCAAGAAAACCCAGGTTATCCACCAGCCAATACCGCATCATCCATACTTGGAACCATTGATTATTGTAATAAATGGAGAAGTTTTGAATACTGTGGCTAAGTTCACTTACCTTGGCAGTGCTCTCTCCAGGATGCATTCATTGATAGAGACTGGACATCCTCTTTTGGGTTAGTAGTACAAGGCCTTAATGCTTTGGCTAGAGATAGAATAATCAAGCAAACACATCTAATGAGCATAAGCAGATGATAGTCCAGCTCACTGGCTTTGACCATTCTCATGGAGATTGCATATATCTGGACCCATTTTAGAGACTCATTTGCCTCAACCGTTTCCTAAAGTCCTTTCATGTCCTGGCTCAGTGCTGGATAATTTAGTATTTGGAGGTGACAAGGCAACTGTTGGGAAGTGAAGTCCCTTGGTCCTCTCCGTGAGAATCAAGGTTACAATATCAAAGCCGCATAATCAATAATTGATTACAAAAGGAATTGCCCTCAGTAAAACTCAAAAGGATTGATTTTCTCCTGTAGGGATTTCTCTCCTCACACCTGCCAAGCATGTGAGGACTCTTGGAACCTGTCCACAGACTTCCCATGAGGGGTAAGGGAAAACGCCTTCCCCCATGCCAGCAGCAATGATGGCTGCTCCCATATGGCGTGAGCATGTGATGGCCAAGACAAGCATTAGTCCGAATTTTTGGCTCGCTCTCTCTCTCTCTCTCTCTCTCTCTCTCTCTCTCTCTCTCTCTCTCTGTATGCGTGTGTGTATCTTTCTGTCCAATCTTGGAGCTAATTTATGAATTTGAGATTCCATGGGCTGACTCTGGCTTCATTATGGGTGCTACCCCTTAAGAGCTACCCCAGACCTTCTAGGAAAAGAAGAAGCCCTTGAGTCTGCTCAGAATATTTGGATCTTGAGGCATACAGTGCATAGTCAAAGTCAATGTGCAATGCCTCCTAGGCAATGTTATGAAATGTCTAACGTTCTGATTTTTGAAGACCAGCCTATCTGAAGTTTTGTTATTGTTGCTTGTTTGTCAATGTTCTGGGTATCGTTACACAAGTATTTAATGCCAAATATTCTTAGGGACTATATGTGTCCGACCTGGGCCAGAGCATCCTGAGCTCGTATTGGTCTGGTCGGCCACTGTTGGGCACCCTAGCTTGCAATCACTTGACATAATGATACCGTTTTGGTCCTCTTCGAGAACAAAGGACATTAATCAACCAGCTGCCCAAAACTGTATACAAGGTGCTAGGAACATTAAGACAGAAGGAAAATGGTCCTTACTTTCATATTGTGTATATATTCTAAGGGGACAAGCAACATGTGCCTATGGAGGTATCCAGAAAGCATGAATCAATCAGATACAAGGTAGGAATGTTCTAGGCTTTGAACAGATTTAGAAGGAAGACTTGAAAGACAAGTCTTTCACCAAATAAGGCACCAAATAAGGCTTCATACAAAAGGAGGCACTTAACTTGAGATTTCAAAACAAAACCAAATAGGGATCCCAAGAGGTAGAGATCAAGGGGGAGAGAATTAGTCACTAGTGTACAAGTAAAAAGATGAACAGAAGGCAAATATGGTGGTACTGATGTAGACAGCAATGATTTTGAGGTCCTCTGATTTTAGGGGGGCTTCTGTTCTAATTAAGTGAATAATCCTAAATCTTCTGACTTTGGTTCTGATTTTGGAGTCTGCCTCAGCAAACTCCCATGTCCAATCTGTCTGATTACAAATGGACTGCTCCTCAGTCAGATAGCTTCTGGCCTCTGGATAGTCCCACAGATTAAACTCCTGAGACAAGAGTGAATAGACCACTCCTCAGTTAATCAATGACTGCCAGATAGATAAGTTGTTGGACAATGATGCCCAAATTCAGGAGACCGCTCCTCTGGGCCATAGAATCAGCCTGTCAATGATAGAAAGCTAGATAAAGGAGTCTCTTTGTTTCTGTTTCCTTGATAATTTCTTTTGGAACTGTAATGGCATTATAATTACAATAAAACTTTGTCCCTTGATTAGGAAATGGGTTCAAGTCTGCAAATTCTTTTGAGACACTTCACGTCACAGGTCTGTGATCCCAAACTTTTGGGGTCCCCTTTCCCAACCTCAATAATACCATAGAGAATGGAGGAGGAAGTAAGAAGACTGGAAAGGTGACAAAGGTTCAGATTATAAAGAGCCTTCAATGTCAAAGAGTAAGAGGGCTTTTAATTTTTTTTTCTCTAAAGGTTAATAGGGAGCCATTGGATTTTATTGAGTAGGGGGTGTGACATTGTCACACATATGAGTTTCTTTCTAAATCCCTGGTCTTGTGACTCTAGAATTCTTGGAGAAATTTGATTAAGTGAGAAACTAAGCCCAAGATGTCACCTCACCTCCCTCACCAACACCACACCTAAGAATATCTGTTAGAAGGATGAAACCACCTGACAATGGCTATGAATTCCCATTTTGAAATTCCCCTGGAGAGGACACACCTAAGGAAAGGTGGGTGTGGTCTATCTCATTAAGGGCTTTTCCCTTTGGGAGGATCTCATTTTCCCAGTGGGCATGCTTTGCTTAACTGGGGAGCTGGGATAGAGTTCAAACAATACCCCCCAAATATAGGAGAAGGTGCAGGGGCACTGGGGCCAGAATTTCTCATTGGGTATTAGAATTAGCCTCAGAAGTTCCCTTTGAAGCTGGCTTCCAACTTAAGTGGATGCCGGGGAGTTCCAAAATAAAGGCTCAAGACATTTGATTGACCTAGAATGCTAAGCTTGCTTCAGGAATCCATGTAGTTATTGGTTCTGGACATACAATTCCAAGGTATTTGCCTGGATGATGATCAATGAAGACACCCATCTTTTATCTCTAAATCCCCTTGTTCATCCAGCAGATTCTGACCTATTGAACATCCCCAAATCACAGTGCCAGAAAAGAAATGAAGGCGTGGACTTTATACTATTGCAATCAAGTTTCCTCAGGCCAATGAAAATCTTACCTTCAGCAAAATTACAATCAATCAGCAAGTATTTATTAAGCACCTACTATGTGCCAAGAAACCCTCTAGTGTTGGGGAGGTAAATACAATATAGAAACGGTTCCCACTCTCTAGTAGCTTATGTTCTAACAAGGGCAATATTATCTATATGTTACATATATAAATATTAACAAATAAATAAGACAGTGCAAAAGCAAGAGCACTAGCAGCTGAGATATTAGGAAAAGATCACAGGGAAAGTCATCCTTGAGCTGTCTTCCAGAAAATCAGAGGGTTCCGGAGAAAGAAATGTGGAGGGATTGGCTTTCTGGACAAATATTCTATGAAACAGTTGAAAAAGACTTCATCAAGCCACTCTTCAATAGATAAGTGGTCAAGGGATATGAACAGACAATTTTCAGATGATGAAATTAAAACCATCTCTAGTCATATGAAAAGTTGCTCCAAATCACTATTGATCAGAGAAATGCAAATTAAGACAATTCTAAGGTACCACTACACACCTGTCAGATTGGCTAAAATGACAGGAAAAGATAACGATGAATGTTGGAGGGGATGTGGGAGGGCTGGGACACTAATACATTGTTGGTGGAACTGTGAACGGATCCAACCATTCTGGAGAGCAATTTGGAGCTATGCTCAAAAAGTTGTCAAACTGTGCATACCCTTTGACCCAGCAGTGTTTCTACTGGGCCTATATCCCAAAGAGATCTTAGAGGAGGGAAAGGGACCCACCTGTGCAAGAATGTTTGTGGCAGCCCTTTTTGTAGTGGCTAGAAACTGGAAACTGAAGGGATGCCCATCAATTGGAGAGTGGCTGAATAAATTATGGTATATGAATGTTATGGAATATTATTGCTCTGTAAGAAACGACCAGCAGGACGATTTCAGAGAGGCCTGGAGGGACTTGCATGAACTGATGCTGAGTGAAACGAGCAGAACCAGGAGATTATCATGCACAGCAACAACAGTATTACATGATGATCAATTCTGATGGACATGGCTCTCTGCAATAAAGAATTGTCTCAAACCAGTTCCAATTGTTCACTGAAGAAAACCATATACACCCAGAGAGAGGGATATGAAATATGGACCACAACGTAACATTTTCATGATCTCTATTGACTTTTGCTTGCATTGTGTTGCCTTTCTCTGATTCTTTTTTTTTCTTGTAGATAGGATTTTTCTTGCATAACTTCTCAAGCATTTCAACATTATTAACATGTAGTGGACTTCCTGCCATCTAGGAGAGGAGAGGGGACTGGGGGTAAAATTTGTAATGGAAAGCTTTGTAAAGATCAATGTTGGGGAACTACCCATATATATGTTATACAAATAAAAAGATTTAATAAAAATAATTAATTAATTAATTAAAAAAAAAGAAAGACTTCATTCTCTTTCCTCCTAAACTCTCCTCTCATTGTACAGGGCAAGGCCATCCTCCCAGTGTCCCAGGCTCCCAGCCCAGGAGTCATCCTGAGCTTCTCACTGTCACTTAACTTCTGTATCCAAACCATGGTCAAGGTCTGTTGACTTCATATGTACAGCATCCCTTGAACACACCCCTTTTCTCTCCTATGACACGAACTCCACCCTGATGCAGACCATCACAACTCAACCTGGGCTATTACAGTAGCAACTGGGGGAGTCTGCCTACCTCAAATCTCTACCCAATCCAATTCATCCTTCATTCAGTCATTCACGTGAATTTTCTAATATATGTCCAATCATAGCACCTCCTACTCAGTTAACTCCAATAGTTTTCTATTGCCTCCATCATCAAATAAACAATTTTCAACATTCAAAAAGCCCTACTCCTTTCTAGTCTTCTCACATCTTACTTCTATCCAGTAACAATATCCCCCAAGTATAGCCTCTTAGCTATTCCTCAAACAAAATACCCCATCTCTGGGCTCTGGACATTTTCTTTGGCTATCACCATTCTTGGAACACTCTCTCCTTTTGTAATTGCTGACCTTCTTGGTTTCCTTCAAGTTGCTATCAAATCTCATCTTGTAAAGAAAGCCTTCTCTAACCCCTCTTAATTCTAACATTATCCTATATATAACTTGTTAGATAAATATTTATATATTTTCTTCCCTATTTGAATGTAAGCTCCTTGAGGATAGGGAACTGTCTTTTGATTCTCTGGATCCTCAGCACAGTGCCGGGCACAAAATAGGTAGTTACTAAATGTTTATTGATTTAACTGATCAATTAAGAGACAAAGAGGGATGTTTGAGGTATTTGAGGAACAGCTAGCTGGCCATTCTACCCAAACTATAGAATTTCTGGATAATAGCAAAGTATGAGAAGATTAGAAAGGTTAAAAAATATTAGCTTTAATGTAGAGAATTGAAAGGATTCAGAGGTTGACCAGGTGAGTCTCTTATCCAATACTTGGATTCCTGAAAGAATCTTCTCCCAAATTGCTTTCCAAGAGGAAGGAAAGGAAGGGGAAGAGAAGAAGGAATAAGCCATTTACATAGCTTTTCATAAATGTGATCTCATTGTATTCTGATAATAAATCTGGGAGATAGATACTATCATTATCCCCATTTTACACAGGAGGAAACTGAGGCAGACAACACTTAAATAGCTGTGTGAGGATGGATTTGAACTCAGATCTTGCTGACTCTTGGTCCAGCACACTTGCAACTTGTACCAATTGTCTGATAGGCAGAAAGTTGAACACAAAAGTCTGAAAACCAATAATTCTGTTTAAAAAGTTAGCAAATAATATCACTTTTGTCTCCACCTTTTTTTCCTCCCAAAGCAAACTAACTCTGATATAAGGTACTTGGTCCCCTGTGGATCCGGAAATGGAGGAGCATTGCCAATATTGCGACTCCCTGCGTGGAATAGCTGTTCCCTCTGCAGCTCTCAGCATTTATGCAGCAAAAGAAGCTGATGCTAGGGAGGCTTAATTGCAAAGGCTTTTTCATTGGGTTACTCAGAGGTGTCAGGGAGGAGGCAGGCTGCTGGGTAGGCCTTGATGACTGCAGCCACCAGCCATAATTTGGTGGTTGATGGAGAGTGGGTGAGGGAAAAGCATGTTGATATTAGTGCTATAATTAGGGAAGCCCCACGGGGACCTGGGAACCAGGTGAAATACATCTCGCACAAATGTGCTTTCATCCTAGAGTCTTGCAGAGGCAGCAGTAGCTGGGATATTTAAGGAAGAGGAAGAACAGTTACCAGCCACTAGCAGATAATTAGACAGGCCAACTTTGTCGTGTGGAGACGGCTTGGTTTATTCAGAGAACAGTCGTCAGACTCAGACCCAGGCAAGCCTCCTGGGAGCAAGAAGGGAACGGTTATATTGTTCATTTACATAGCTTTTCATAAATGTGATCTCATTGTATTCTGATAATAACCCTGGGAGATAGATACTATCATTATCCCCATTTTACACAGGAGGAAACTGAGGCAGACAGCATTTAAATAGCTGTCTGAGGATGGATTTGAACTCAGATCTTCCTGATTCTTGGTCCAGCATACAGGGAACAGTTCTATTGTTGAGAACAAGGGTCTCCAAAATGGGAGCCATGGCATGACTGCCAATTGGAAAGAGGGAAGACTGGTCACATCCCACCCTCCTCCTATTAGCTCCTAATAGCCAATGGGATTTTTCTCCAATACTCTACTCCACCCATGCCTTTCAACTGCTCCCTACCACCCCAACATAGGCTCCTCAGGAAGGTTAAAAACCTAACTTCCATCCGTACAAGCTAGAAAATTAACTCTGCCCTCTAAACTCCAAAACATACACAGAGTATATACCCACACTCTCTCTCCCTTCAGCTTATGGGGTACCCCCAAAGTAGGCACGTCAGGAAGGTTAAAAGCCTAACCTCCATCTGTACAAGTTAGAAAATGAACTC
>JAJPUD010002080.1:320135-356031 GCA_023553655.1 Myrmecobius fasciatus
AGTAGTAGTAGTAGTAGTAGTAGTAGTAGTAGTAGTAGTAGTAGTAGTAGAAGTAGAAGTAGTAGTAATAGTAGTAGTAGAAGTAAAAGGAGTAATAGTAATAAAGTAGTAAAAGTAGTAGAGGTAGAACTTGAAGTAGTTGGAATAGTAGTAAAGGTAGAAGTAGATGTAGACATAGAAGTAATAGTAGTATTAGAAGTAGAAAAATGGTAATAATAGTAATAAACATAGAAATATAAAGAGTGGTAATAGTAGTAGTAGCAATAGTAGTAATAATAGTAGTAGAAGTAGTAGAAATAAAAGGAGAAGTTGAAGTAGTTGTAGTAGTAGTAAAAGTAGAAGTAATAGAAGTAGAAGTTATAGTAGCAATAGAAGTAAAAGTAGAAAAATAGTAGTAGAAGTAGTAGTAGTAGTAGTAATACTAGTAGTAATAAAAGTAGAAGTAGTAGTAATAGTAGCAGTAGTAGCAGTAGAAGTAGTAGTAATAGTAGTAGTAGAAGTAAAAGGAATAGTAGTAATAAAGCAGTAGAAGAAGTAGTAGTAGAAGTTGAAGTAGTTTTAGTAGTAAAAGTAGAAATAGTAATAGTAACAGTAAAAATACAAGTACAAATAGTAGTAATAGTAGTAGTAAAAATAGAAGTAAAAGTAGAAGTAGAAGTAGTAGTAATAGTACTACAGAATAGTAGTAATAGAGAGTAAACTAAGACCAAGACCCAGGGAAGGGAAGTTATTCAAGATTAGTGACTTCCCATTGTGGCAGAGCTTCAACTCCTTGACCAATGTTCCTTCCACTCTACTACATTGAATAAGAAATGTTCTAGACCAAGAACTTTGAGACAGTTCCAGGTAGAGCTCTTCCACTAATTTGTTGATGACCCTGGGGATCTTAGGGAGGTTCATTTCTTTCTCTAGGCAAAAGAGTCCTCCCCTTCATAATTAAAAGAACTAGGATCTAAATGGTATTCTGAGATCCTTTGCAATTCTGAAACTCTCATTCTAAGATTTTACCCTTCTCTGCAACTGTGCTTTGTATTCTGACATTCTGTGTTCTATGTGCTAATACCCTTCCCAACTCTGACACTTAATTTTTTTGGTTCTAGGTTCCTTTGATGTCTCACATTCTGTTTTCTGTAGAGCTAGAAGGGACCTTATGGGACATTGAGTGCAAGCCTATTATTTTTCAGACATAGAAGTAACATGAATTACATAGAGCTATCGAGTCATACAACTAATAACTGGTTCAAGATGGGATTTGAACCCCAGCCTTTCAGGCCCTAAAGTGAGCCCTCTCTACTCTAGCATGTTACCTTCTTTCAGGCTTAGGTGGGGAACTGGTCCCCAGTCTCCAGGGCGCCCATCAAGAGTTCTTCTGTTAAACAGTTCAAGCATTTCTGCTGGGAAGTCCTTTTCAGTTCTGTCACGCCCTAGCTGAGGATTTCAAATTTACAAAGTTATTAACAATTGAGCAATCTTGCCTTGCCTAGCCTTTCTTTCCTAAATTAAGAAGTGTGATGCTTATGGTGTGACTCGCAGAGGGAAAGGTATATTTAAGGGAATCAATGTTAACTCCCATCTCCTCTCTCCTGACTCCTATCTATCTTGGACAAGCACCCCCACCCATGATCCCCCTCCAGTCTGTGGCAAAAAATTAAAGTCCTTGCTCCTCCTTCCCTCACTTCACACAGATGCTGAAAGGATGGGCTTCATGAGACCTTAACCAGGTCTGTTACTAGGATTCCCTCTAAGTCAGAGGAGCCCAGAGGCCAATGAGAGCTGGGGGATGCCCAAGTGCCTGCAGGAGCTGGTCTTCCCCTTGCTCAATTATGGAGGTCATAGGAAGCCACTGAAATTGTCCCTACGCCTCCATCTGTGCCCAAAGATCACAAATGAATACAGCCTTCCTGATCCCTAGGATCCATCTAAGAGGTCTCTGGTTCACATGGCACTAAAGAGGAAAAAGAAGCTGAGGAGGAAGAGAAAGCTTGCAGCCTTTGCCAGCTCAGCCTGCAGAACACTGGTCCTATAAGACAAAACAGTCTCCGGGACTGGTTTTAATTCTGATTCTGCACATCCGTGGCAGGGTCTCAGCTGAAAACAGCAAGCCTACTAGTGCTCTCTGTCCATGGGAGAGATGGGCAACTTGTCCCATTCAGAATGAACGTGAATCCTTCCTTGACTAAATGGTTATCAGGCATCCAGTGCAAACAAAGAACTGGACCAAACGGTCCAAGGACACTACTGAGCTTCCACTGGCACAGGGAGTTCCCACGTCACCCATGCAGGGTTAGGTTTTCTCTGTCATTTATAGCCAAAGACAGTTGTCTACGCTGTATCAAGATGCAAATCAGAACAGATCTCTGTGGGCCACACAGTGACTTGGAAAACCAGAAGTTAACATTATTTCAGTTGTGTTTTTATTTATTTTGTTAAATGTTTCCTGATTACCTTTTAATCTGATTCATTTAAGAGCTTTTCATTGAGTGGTCAAGTGACTTGCCTAGGATGACATAGCCAGTACATATCAGTCAGCACTTGAACCCCACACAACCTGACTTTGAAACCATCTTTGTGTTTTCAGTATGTCACACTTCTACCTTCCCCTAATTCCTTCATCCTTCTATCTCTCTGTCTTGATCTTAGTTTCTGTGTCTTTTAGTCTCTGTCTCTTTATGTCTCTCTCTTTCTCTGAATATTTTTTTAATTTTCCTTTCCTTTCTTCTTCCTTCTTTTTTCCTTCTTACTTTGCTTCCTTCCTTCCTCCTTCCACTTCCCTTCTTCCTCCTTCTCTCCCTATCTTCCTCCCTCCTTCTCTTTCTCTGTCTTCCTTCTTTCCTTCCTTCCTTCCTTCCTTACTTTTCTTCTTTCTTTCTTTCTTTCTTCCTTCCTTTCTCACATCCCTCATTCCAGAGTAAAGGGTGAAAAGTAAGCCAGGTGCTCCATCAAGATTCTTCATCATCAGGCTAACACAATGTGTAGCTCCTCCTAATGAATTCTATCTACTCCAAAGCAACTTCTTCATAAGGGAAGCCCAGTCACTGATCAACCCCAACATCAAGTACCACATTTAGAATTCAAGTCCAACCCATCAAGCAACAAAGATTCCATGAGCCAACTACAGTGTACGACACTAGATGTATGAGTGCAAAGAATGAAAACTCCTACTCATAAGAAGCCTACATGTTAAAGGGGAAGAATACAAGGACTCCCTATGAAGGGCTTCTTCCAAATGGCCAAAATGAAAGGAGTGTTGTATTGTAACCCATATTATAGAAGAACAACAAAGTACTTTCTGTGAGAAGCTCTAGGGGCAGTGTAATCCTCTGCTCCCTAAAGTCTACAGGCAAAGCGTTGCTTGGTTGGCTACTTAGTTGACTACTCACTCTCTCTCTCTCTCTCTCTCTCTCTCTCTCTCTCTCTCTCTCTCTCTCTCTCTCTCTCTCTCTCTCTTTCTGTATATATATATATGTGTGTGTGTGTGTATGTGTGTGTGTGTGTTTGTGTGTGTGTATTGCACAAATGTAGCTGTGTACATGTCTCTAGAATTAGAATATAAGTCACTTGACAGAAAATCATTTTTAAGCTTTCTTTGTGTTTTTACTACTGTCGAGAATATCCTTGGCCAAGTATGGATTGGACCAGATGTTTTTGAAGTTCCATCCAGTTCTGACAGAATTTACTATAACTATTTCATGGGTGTTGCTGCAGGCCAAGTGGAGGAAGTCTTGCTTAATCCAGGAAAGTCTTACCATTGAGAAATGTTGGGGTGTTGGAATCTGGTTGTTCTGTCAAATATGGCACCATGAGAATGAGTAGGAAATTGCCCAGGACCAGCTCACAAAGGGGAGAGAGCTAGGCATTCTGTAGCAAGCGGGGCTGGCCAGCCAGCCATCCACCCCTAGCTTGTGAAGGTCAGCACTGAAGCATTATCACATTTAGCTCTAATATGGAAGGGTCTGTCATCCATTCCAACTCTAATAAGTCTTAATTCAGAACTAATATCCTAATGTTCTCTGTTCTAAAGCACTTTTGTTCTTTTACAGACTCTACTCTTGACTCTGTAGACTTTCTCCCCTATCACCCTGCAGGAGATATCTTCTATTGCTACTCACAAACTTGTTTTTTCAGCTTTTTATATTGTGTCTTCCCTTCCCCATCTCCCATTCTACCTCAGAGGCAGCTGGAAGTGCTGTGTATAGAGTGTTGGTACTGAATTCAATTCAAGTCCAAGACAGTCCCTAGTCATGGCCCCTTAAATGATAAGTCATGAATCACTTCTGCCTTAGTTTCCTTAACTATAAAATGAAGATAATAATCTCTCAGAGCTGTTGGGATTCCATATTTGTAGACACTATTTCCCACAGTGCCTGCCTCAAAGTGAGAACTGAATAAATGCTCATTGACTTCCAATTCAAATATTTGCTTTTTGTTGTTGCTGCTATTATATGCTCTAAGGTCCCGTTGAATTTTTTTTGTGTTTTGTGTTTTGGCTCTGACATTCTAATGTCAGATAACTCTATGAACCTAAAATTCTATGATTCCATAATCTAAAGAACGCTCCCAGGCAAATACTCAAATCAGAAAACCAATCTCATCTGCAATGCTAAGAGGCTCTAATTGAAATTCTGATGAGCAGAAAAGCCAGTCCAGAGAATGTCTGCTGCTGAATGTGACTTTGAAATCTAGCAAAAGCCTAATTTCTAATATCCATTCACTCGTTCAAGAATATGGGCATCAAGTAAATCAGAATTATAGAACCAGAGATGCCTCTTGGGGACCAGCCCACACTGAACTGTGGAGGAGTTGGATATGTCATGTATATATATGTGTGTGTGTGTGTGTGTGTGTGGTTTGTGTGTTTATAATGTGGGTGTAGAGGGAAGTAATTTAAATTTGTTTTGAAAAGCATTCTAGGTCAGGAGATTTGCTGAGATCTCAGACTCTTCTTGTTGCTCATGCCTCCCCCTTTCAGATTGCCTTCCACTTACTCTCTCTCCCTCCCTCCCTCCTTTCTTCATCCCTTCTTTCATCTCCTCTCTCCTTCTCTCTCTCTCTCTCTCTCTCTCTCTCTCTCTCTCTCTCTCTCTCCGTATACATACACATATATGTATGTATATTGCATATATGTAGTTGTGTGCATAGTCTCCAGAATTAGAATATAAGCCCTTTGAAAAGAAAATCATTTTCTAAACTTTCTGTGTTTTTACTACTTAGTGCAATGCATAACACATAGTAGGTACTTGAGAAATACTCATTGACTTGACTTAAAAGGAAAATGATTAGCCTAGAAAAGAAAAGATCGCTGTACATGATCATTCACCTTGTGTTTTTTGCTGTCCTTTTATTAACATAGACTAAGGTTATCTCTAGGGATGCTCTTACCAAGGAATGCTATAGAATGTCAACATAAAACACCAGCACAAGCCTGGCAGATGTTTTGTTGCATAAGAGCTTTAAGAGCTGAGTCAAGATAATAGAGAAAAATCAACGACTCAGCTGAGGCCTTTCAAATTCTCCTCCAAACAATTCTAAATAATGCCTCAAAGTGAATTCTGGAGTGGCAGCACCCAGAAAAGGATGGGGTGAAACAATTTTCATCCCCAAACAACTGGAAAGTTTGGTAGGAAAATTCTGTCTCATTGAGGTGAGAGTGGGGCAAAAGTTCCACCTCATCAAGCTAGCAGGTCTTCGGGTAAATGAATCATCAGCACCAGCTTCCAGAGTTCTCAGCACACAAACATAAAGGTGATTGAACAAGTAGTCAGAAAGAGATTACAAGGGCTCCTTAATGTCACTGGGTGCAGGACTCTGTTTCTTTGTCCATACTCAACAGTCTGAGGCCATAGTCCCTTGGTGTAGAGAAGCACTACCATACAGAAATTGCTATGTCAGGAAAACAGGGACCCTAGTCACAGTTCAGTTCCAAAGCAAAAAAGAGTGTTTGTGGAGGATAGGAGAATAGCAAGCACAGTTCTCCTTAGATTATACCTCCTTAGAAGAACTGAAAACTCACAGGTCTCCAGAATTCTCTCTAGAAAATAGATATACAAAAACCTGAAACTTGATTCAGTGCCTCTTCCACCCAAAGATCTGAACCCAATTTTAACATAAAGTTAAAAGTCAAGATATAAGTTGGAAAGAATAAGCAAATAAGAACAAAAAGAACCTGACCATGGAAAATTACTGTGGTGACAAGGCTTATCAAAAAACAAACTCAAAAGCAAAGAACAAAGTCAAAACTGCTAAATCTAAAACCTGAAAGAAAAATTCATCTAAGGCCCAAAAAAGAATTCCTGGAAGCTCTCAAAAGAATTTTAAAAATCAAATCAGAGATATGGAGGAAAAAATGAAAAATAGAAAATGATACAAAAATAAAATCATAAGAGTCGACAACTTGGTAAAAGAGAAAAACACAAAGAAACTGAAGGAAATATTTTGAAAGCATAATAAGCCAAATGGCAAAGAAACACAAACAACCAGTAAAGAAAAGAACTCCTTAAAAAGAAGAATTAGCTATATGGGAAAAAATATTCAAATATTCACAGAAGAAAAGAAATGCCTAAAAAGCAGAATTGACCAAATAAGAAAGGATGTACAAAAGCTTATTGAGGAAAATAATTCCTTCAAAATTAAAATTGTTCAAGTAAAAGCTAATAATTCCATGAAACATCGAGAAATAATAAAAAATGAAAAAATAGAAAAAATGTGAAATATCATTTTTAAAATGATAGTTAGAAAACAAATTGAGGAGAAAAAATTAAAATATTAATTGCACTTCTTGTAAACCATGATGAAAAAAAAGAATCTAGCATCATCTTTCAAGAAATTACAAAAGAAAACTGCCCTAATATTCTAGAACTAGAATAAAAATGAAAAGAATTCAGTGATCACCTTCTAAAATGAAAACTTCCAGTAATATTATAGTCAAATTTCAAAGTTTCCAGGTGAAGTGAAAAATATTGCAAACAACTAGAGCTAGAATTACAAGCAAGAATTACCTACTAAGCAAAAGTGAATAGAATCATTTGGAAGAGGAATGTATTTTCAGTGAAATAGCTAACTTTCCAACATTCCTGATGAAAAAAACAGAGTTGAATAGAAAAACTGACTTTTAAATACAAGACTCAAGAGAAGCATAAAAAATAAACAGGAAAGAGAAATCATAAGGGATTCAATAAAATTAAACTATTTATAGTCCTACATGGGAAGAAGAGGCTTTTAACTCCTAAGAATTGTGTCATTATTAGGATAGTTAGAAGGGGTATACATGGACAAAGGGCACTGGTGTGAGTTGAGTATGATGGGGTGATATGAAAAAGAAAAATAAAATAAAATAAAATAAAGGAGTGAGAAAGAGTAATAACACTGGGAGAAGGGGAAAGGGGGAAATAGAATGAAGTAAAGTATCTCACAAAAAAAGAGGTGCTTCTGCAAAAGCAGGAAAGCTGGAGAGATGGAGTACTCTCATCAAAATTGACTAAAAGAGGGAATAATGTCCACACTCAATTGAGTATAGAATAGATATATGGATATCTATCTTTCCCTTTAGAAAAATAAGAGAAGAGAGCAAGTGGATAGAAAGGAGTGAAATAGAAATAGAAAGGAAGTGGTAGTCAGAAGAAAATAGATAGCCAAAGGCCTGTGATGGAGCAGCCTCTTTCAAGACACAGAGACAATCTGTGAAATTCAGAGAGGAATGAACCTATAGGTTTAACCTCTTTCTACTAGCTATGACTATTTTTGGCAGCTAGGGAGCATGGTAAAGTAGTCTGGGAGATCTGAACTCAAATTTCACCTAAGAGGCTCACTAATTGTGTAATTCTGCATCAATTGCTCAGTTTCTCTAAAGGATAATGATAGCACGGATCTTATAGGATTAATTTATCATTCAGTCAAATCACATGTTATTTAGTCTTTTTTTTTCAGTCATATCTGTCTCTTCATGACCCCTTTAGGGTTTTCTTGGCAAGTATACTAGAAAAGTTTGTCATTTCCTTCTCCAATTTATTTTACAAATGAAGAAACTGAGGCAAATGGGGCAGTGATTTGCCCAGGGTCATATAAACTAGTAAGTGTCTAAAGCAGGATTTGAACTCAGAAAGATGAGTCTTTCTGATTCCAGCCTGGCACTCTGTCCATTGTGCCAACTAGCTGCCCTGCATACACATACATATTCATAAATATGTAAGCATGTATATTTATAACATGTTCAAGGCACTAAGTATACGGAGTTTGTCTTTTTTTTTAATTTTATGACCCATACTCTGAAAGACCAGGGACAAAGGCAGGATGTGATGTGAATTATCCTAAACATAATACAAGTCTGTGCCATGGTGGTATGGGGGTAGATAAATACTTTTGAGCTGTCTAATTTTATGCAAAGACTATTTTAGCACAAGATAAAGGTTAGGTTGAAGTTGAAATAGTCTGGAGTCAGGGAGACTTTAGAAGGCTAAAGTAAGCAAAAATAAAATTCTTATCCTCAAAGAACTTACATCCTAACAATGGAAGATGCATAAAGAAAAGGTAGAAAATGGGGATGGAAAAGGTGAAGGTTGAAGAAGAAGTCTCAGGACACAAGAGCAGAGTCTTAAGAGGAATAAAGCCCTGGCCTGGTCACTTCCTCAAAATAAAATTTCCAGGAGGAACTTAACAATAGGAAGAAAGGATCCCAAGGGTGGAGAGGCTTTCCAGGGTAAAAAGAGTTAGCACAAGGAAGAAAAGCCTATCTCTCATTCCCATTATTATATCCCTAAGATAGATAGATAGATAGATAGATAGATAGATAGATAGATAGATAGATAGATAGATAGATGGATGGATAGATGGATGGATAAAAAGAAACAAGACATTCAAATCCTCCATGAGAATAAAAGCTCCATGGATGCAAGAACTGATTCAGTTTTGTCCCAGCATCCCCAGCTTTCTTGCAATACCTTGCACATAATAGGTACTTAATAATACTGATTAAATTGAATTAACATAATGATTGCTGCTGATAGAACATATTCGTTTCCATTCTTCAGTTTGCCATTTCTTAACAGAAGGAAAGGATATGTGCTTTAGATTCAATAACCCAGAACCAAATGTGGCCATTTTGTTTGACCCAAATACGGTTGCTCTCATTTACATTATTGAAGCCGGTGTATATATATTGCTCTTTTTGTTCTGCCTTTTGGCTTTGCATCAGTTCATATAAATTGTCCCTTGTGTCTCTGAATTATTCATTTCATGATTCCTTATTGTAAAAGCACATTCCACTACATCCCTATGTCAAAAGTTGCTTTATGCATAAGTTATGTCCAGCTTTTTGCAAGTACTAATAATATTACTATGAATCTTTTTGTACATCTGGGACCTTTTTTCCTATTTTAACCTTCCTGAGGCATACATGTAATAATGGGATCACTAGATTGAAGGCTATGAACAAATTAGGAACTTGCTTGCATAATTCCATTTTCCCCCATAATGGTTTAAAGTCATTACACAGTCATTCATTGCTCCAGCAGCTGTGTATTAGTATGCCTGTCTTCCAGCAGCCTTTCCAACATTAGCTTTTTCCCTATTTTGCTGTTTTTGCCAATTTGATGGGAGTGAGCCAATTCTTTAGAGTTGTTTTAATTTGCATTTTTCAGATTATTAGCAATTATGAATGCTTTTTCATATGTTGTCACTAGTCCATATTTCTTCTTTCAAAAACTGTTTATTCTTGTCCTTTGATCAGATTGAGGGATAACTTAGTTTTATATATTAGTGTCAATTCTCAGTAGATTTTGGAAATCAAATTTTTACTAGTCATGTTTGTTGTTCACTTATTCTTCAGCCATGTCAAAATACACACACACACACACACACATTCACATTCTTTGGATATTAATGCATGTCTCATTCTGCACTTGGAGTCCTTCACTTTTCTTTATCAGAGAGTGAGTAATATGCTTTATTATTAGTTCTCTGCTACCTTCCTAACTGCAGATCTACAGATCTGTTGTGTTGACCTCATTGTTGTAAGGTTGCAAACTGAACAGTCTACCGGCATTGTATCAAAAAACTGAACCATCCATTTGAATTTTTAGAGAAAATTCTGAAGATCACCTGGCAAGATAAGATATTGGTCCCTAAAGTCTTTCTCAAGCATTCAAATTTTACTGCAAAGAGTGCAACTTTGATGGGCTGCCATGTTGTTGAAATATGTTTGTCTAAAAGACAGTTTTACAGAGAGTCACACGAGAAGAGGGCTCACATGGAGGTTAGAAGAAGTGATTCACATCTCTCAGTTTGGCTAAGATGACAGGAAAAGATAATAATGAATGTTGGAGAAAATGTGGGAAAACTGGGACACTAATACATACATTGTTGATGCATTAGCAGTATATATCCAGAATGGTGATCCAACCATTCTGGAAAGCAATTTACAGCTATACATTTGATCCAGCAGTGTCTTTACTGGGCTTGTGTGCCAAAGAGATCATAAAAAAGGGAAAAGAACCTCCATGTGCAAAAATGTTTGTGGCAGCCCTTTTTGTAGCGGCTGGAAACTGGAAACTGAATGGATGCCCATCAATTGGAGAATGGCTGAATAAATTATGGTATATAAATGTAATAGATTATTATTGTTCTATAAGAGACTAAAGAAAGAAAAGTGAGATTTAAGCATTTAGAGACATCTCCATCCCAAATGTTCATATGGATTATTTACACCTGATGTGTGGTAGATCCTTCCAAACTCATATTGGTTTGATCAGCCACAGTCAGACACACTGCACCTTGGCCCATTTTGGTCCTCCTTGAATATGAAGGAAATGTTCTCTGGCATCATATTTTGTCATTAGGCTAATAAGAGTTTCTAATTCTTTCACTTATTTGCCTTTACCATATTGTCATTGTTCTGGTTTTGTTCATTTCACTCTGCAGGTTGATATATTGTTTTCCAGTTTTCTCTAAAGCCATCTCCATCATTTCTTTAACACAAGAGTTATTTTCCATTGCATTTATATACTTTTTCATTCATTTTCCAAATGATGGGTACCCCCTCAGCTTCCCATTCTTTGTCCCCTCAAAAAAAACTGTAAATATTTTTGTATATTGTGAGAGTTTATTTCACTTAGAATTAATCCCTTTTTTAATATGTCTTTCCTCCAATTTCTTCTGCCTCTTCTCCCCTTTTCTTTCTATTTACTTCTGGAAGGAAATGTGTTTTGTATCTTAATAGCTATATGGGTATGTTGTTCTTCTTTTAACCAGTTAAAATGAAAATAAGGTTGAATTGTCAGCTGATCTCTCCATCCCTCCTCCTTATCTATATAGATATCTACTTGTATTAAGAGGTATTTTCCTAAATCTTTTTTCTCTTCTCCACTCCTCTAGTATATTCCTCTTTCTTGTTTTTCAGTATTATCTTGAGATCATTAAGACAAAACCACTCCCAAGCCTTATATAATTATCCTTATATTATTATACTTATATTGAGGGGATTATCTTTAATAATGATGTAATTTAGGAGAGGATACATATATCATCTCTCTATATTACAATGTGAGTTTATCCTTGTTTAATCAATTATCACTATCTGTTCACATTCACCTATCTATATTTCTTTTGCTCCTATTTTTGAACTTCAAAGTTTTTAAGAAGATCTGGTCTTTTTCATCAGGAATACTAGTAACTCCTCTATTTAATCAAAGATCCATTTTTCTTCCAAAAGCATTATGCTTAATTTTGCTGAGCATTCTTGGCTGGGAGCCCACATCCTTAGCTTTCTGGTATATTATATTCCAAGTTCTCTGCTCTTTTATGCAGTAGTTGTTAAATCCTAACTATGGCTCATTGGTACTTTAAATCTTTCTAACTAAATAGAGCATTTTTTTAAACCTGGAAAGTCTGGTTCTGCCTATGATGTTCCTAGAAGTTTTCATTTGGGGATTTCTTTTCAGAAATGACTACTGGATTTTTTTTTCTACTTCCATTTTACCCTATGATTCTAAGAAATCTGGGCAGTTTTATGTTTCTCAATTTTTTGGTCATTTCACTCAGATAATCTAATGATTCCTACATTTTTCTCCCCTCAATATGTTTTCCAGGTCAATTGATTGTGCTATGAAATACTTTACATCTTCTGTTATTTTTTTCACACTTGCCTTTGTTTTGATATTTCTTGTTGCCTTGTTGCCAAGTTATTGGCTTTAATCTAAATCTTCCAAATTTACAAATTTGTTGCTTGAACAAGTTTTGTGCCTCTTGTGACACGTTGTTAATTTCCTTTCCAATTCTTACTTCCATAACTTTCATTTCCTTTCCTAGTTTTCCAAGTGTTATCATTTTATGTACTGAAAATAAAATTTAACTCTTGTTTCAACTCTTCCAGGATTTCTAATTGAGCTTGAATTCAAGCTGTGTTTTTCTCTAAAGCTTTGCTTATAGATGTTTTGCAATAATCCTGTTCTTCTCTGTCTTGAGCATCACTATAACAGATTATTATGGTGGGATTCTTTTTTGTTTTCCCATTCTTCCGGCCTACTTCCTGACTTTGGACTTGAGCATAGGGACTAGGTTCTGTCATTCTTCTGGACAAAAGGTCTGGGCTGGTTCTATTACTGCTTCTTTGGTCTGTAGAGTGTTATATAATCCCAGGATCTCAGAGACACACTGGGCACCTGCAAGCTTGCAGTATTCCCTAAGTAATCTGATCTTGGGCAAAGTCTAATTGCTGCTCCCATGGTAGCCAGTTTGAGTTCTGCTATTTTTTGGCCTTGATAATAGTAGAATTACACTCAACTCTGACTCTTCGTGCAAAAACCTTTGATTTTAATATTACCAAAATTATCTTTTTTTTTGGTCTTTCATAATCCCTTTGTGTTATCATTTTCATAGTAGTGAAAGATATGTAGGATTTCTTTCTCCTCTATTTTTAATGCTATGATGTTTATATTTATATCATTTATTATTTAGGAAAGTAAAGTGCCCATCCAAACCTATTTTTCAATTTCCCTTCTCAATTTCCCTGCAATGCGCTTTGATTTGTCACACATTTGACTACTTACATATTTGTTCTTATGTCTTGCCTATTTGGTCTATTGCACTGACAATAATTTACTTCAAAACCAGTACCAGATAGTTTTTCAAAATATTTATTACTCAAAATGTGCTCTGAGATCTTGAAACTCCAGGTGTTCTCCTGTTCCGCCTCTATCACTTAGATTTCTAAGTCTCCTTCAAGGTTCAGCTCAATTTCTACCTTCTTTATACATGAAGTATTTCCTGATCCCCTCAGCTACTAGTATCTACCCCTCCAAGGTCACATTGGGCTTGAATTATATATGATACATACATGCTTGTATATGTATGTGTTCACTACTCATTTATATATAAATTTCTTGAGGACAAAGATTGTTTTGTTTCTATCTTTGTATAACCATATTTTAGCATATTATAGAGTACATACTAAGAACTTATTCATTGAATAATTAATTGATTAATTGATGCTATTTCCCTAATACTTGAAAGTATCCCCTTGATAATTTGATTAATAGAACACCACATTTTGTACATTCATTAGGAAATGCTATAATTTTTTTTTATTTTAAAGTGGTAAAATCTCAAACCTTAAACATCCTACCCATATTGTTTCTATTATTCTCATAAAATAATTTTACGATTGCACTTATATAAATTCTGTAAATTTTGGTTAAATCTCTAATATTTTATTCATTTTGTAGTTCCCTTAGTTGAAATGTTTCTTTAGATCTTTCTCCTCTTTTTTTAGTAATACAATATACAACAATACTGATGATTTGGGGGATTTGTTCTGTAGCCAGTTATTTTGCTGAAGCTTCTCACTGTCTTGATTATTGTTCTCATTAATTCTCTAGGCGTTTGTAAGCAAGCCATCACATCATCTGGAAATGTGAATCATTTTGCCTCTTTTTTGTCAATTGCCCAATTGGTATTTTTTTCTCTTATTGCCATAGCCTGCCATGGTATCTCAAATCATATCATTGAGAAGGGCAAGTCTACCCCATCTATGATCTTAATGGCAAAGTTCTCATTGTTTATCTGTAATATACACTGCTGGCTCTCAGCATTAGATGAATCCTTTAATTGTTTTTTAAAAAACTTTTCTAATCTTGTGGTGTTCAGCATTTTTTACATAAGCAAGGGATCTCTACTGTTAAAGGGTTGAAGGATTTTTACTGAATTGATTCACATAATCATATGATCTTATTTTATTAATATAATTAATTAACTTTTTCTTACATGAAACTGTTCATTCTCAGCATAGATTCAACATGGTTATTATAATAAATATGAACATGGTGCTATAGACTCCTTGCTAATTATTTTAAATTGTTTTTTATATTATTTTTGAAAAGACATTATTCAAAAATAGAAAATGAATAAAGAATCTTTATAGAGTTCTGTAATATGAGGGTCATCAGAGTGGAAGCCCAAAAAAGCTACATCTGAGCAAGGATAGATGTAGGATTTTATTACTCTGCTTCATGGGGCAGATGCATCTTTAAGAAGGGGAGAAATGCTCCTCGGAAACAAAGGAATAGTAATGACTGATGGTACTCAAAATACAGAGTTGCTAAATACCTATCTAGTCTCTCTTTTCTCACAAAGAATAATGATCTTTGGATTTAAAATAAGATAACAGAGAGCAAAAATAGATACCCAAGTGAGGAACATCTCAATATCCTTGATAAAGTCCTTGATCCAAATGAGATAATTCAAGTAAAGTGCTTTGCCAATCTGACATGTTACTCATTATTATTGGAAAACTCAAGGCAGCAGACCCAAATTCACCATATTCTCAGATGCTAAAAAACCTTGTGGAAGAGTGCACTGTTCAGCCATACAATCAATGATCTTCAAATGGTCATGGAAATCAACAGTCCCATATCATTGGAGATGGGCAAATACTGACTATAGTTTTTTTGTTTTTGTTTTTTTCTGGGGCAATTGGGGTTAAGTGACTTCCCCAGGGTTGCACAGCAAGGAAGTGTTAAATGTCTAAGGTCAAATTTGAACTCAAGTCCTCCTGACTTCAGGGCTGGAGCTCTATCCACTACACCAAATAGCTGCCCCATGACCCAGTTTTTCAAAAAGAAAAAGAAAATCTTTCCTGTAAATTATAAACTCGTGAGCTTGACTTTCATCCTGGCAAAATTTGTAGAATATTTTATTTTAAAAATAAAATTATTTATTAAATAAATTATTAAAATAAAAACATTTTAAATTTTTATTTGTTTGGTTTTTTATTATTTTGGTTTTTTGTTTGTTTTTTATTTTTTTTATTTGTTGTTATTATTTTGTTATTTTTATTTTTTTATTATTTTTATTTTTTTATTTGTTATTTTTTTTGTTTTTATTATTTTTATTTTTTGTTTTATTATTTGTTAATGTCTAGAAAAGGAAACAACAGTTTAGCATAGATTGATCCAGAAGTACTGCCTACCTGAGTCCATTTCCTTTTTTTGATTTAGAGTAACCAGACTGATAGATCAAGGAGAGTGTTGAAAATTTAACCATATTTTAGTTAAAATGGTTGGCAAAATCTTTCATCCTATTCTTTTATTTTTTACCTTAATCTTTCTTTTAAGCTACCCTATTGTTTATATCAATCTTATATATACAATTCTAAAAAACCATAAACAAATTGCCCATCCTGAGTTCAAATCTGGCCTCTGATACTTAATACTTCCTAACTGTCTGACCCTGGACAAGTCACTTAACCCCAATTGCCTCAGCAAAAAAAAAAAAACTGTCCATGTTCCTTCATCCTATTCTTGTAGAAAAGATGGGGATGAGCCAGCTAGAAGATAGCACAATTAGACTTGGAGCTAATTGAATAGCCAGGCATAAAGCATAGACGGGCATTAATGGCTCCATGTTAGCTTGGCAATCCAGTGGAGTGCCCCAGGGATGTGTGCTGTTTTATTTAGACACAGGTGGAGAAGCCATGTTCATTGAATTTGCAGTTGACAAAGTTGGGGGGGGGAGTCCAAAAGGGGAGATAGGGATAGTTGACCCGTCAGGTAAGAGAATTTAGAATGTTAAAAAAAGTCCCATTGAGCTAAATCATTGAGCAAACAAAATAATGGCAAATCTAATAGCAATCAAGGTAAAGGTTTATTTACATGTTACATTAAGAAACTATGAATTTGGGGCAGCTAGGTGGCACAATGGATAGAGCACCAGTCCTGAAGTCAGGAGGATCTGAGTTCAAATCTGATCTCAGACACTTAACACTTCCAGGCTGTGTGACCCTGGGCAAGTCACTTGACCCCAATTGCCTTGGCAAAAATAAAAAAGAAAAGAAAAAGAAACTATGAACTTTCTAAGCACAAGATTGGACAAGCTTAGCTATTCAGAGGTTTATCTGAAAACATTATCTACTTTATGGAGAAGTCTTCGTATAAGAGGTGGGATTTTAGTTAAGTTTTTTTTTATTTGTTTGATTTTTCTGAGGCAATTGGGTTTAAGTGACTTGCCCAAAGTCACATAGCTAGAAAGTATTGTGTCTGAGGTCAAATTTGAACTCAGATCCTCCTGACTTCAGGATGGGTGCTCTAACTACTGCACCACCTAGTTGCTCCCTTAATTAAAATTTAATGGAAATCAGAGTTCAGTAGCCAGAGCAGAAGAAGGAAAGCACATGGAAGACAAGCAAAGAAAGCGCCCTGATTCAGGAGATGGATTGTCTTGTTCAGGGAATAGCCAGTGTCATTGGTCAAAGAGGATGTACAAGGGAATAAGATATAAAATGACTGGAAAGGTAAGCAGAGGTATAAAGGGCTCTGAATGTCAAATAGAGGATTTTGTATTCATGTCCAGAAGCAATAGGGAGCCACTGGAGGTTACTGAGAGGGGGAGTGACATGATCAGACCAGATCACTTTAGTGGAAGAATGGAGGATAGACTGGAGGGGGGAAAAGATCCAAGGCGGGCAAATCCACCTGTAGGTTAATGCAGTACCGGGTATGAGGCGATAAGGGTGTGTCCCAAGCTGGGACAGTGTCAGAGGAAAGAAGGGAGCTTCTTGGAGAAATGTTGCAGAGGTAAAGTCAAAAAGCCTAAGGGTGAGAAAAATTGAGGAGTCCAGGATGACTCCTATGTTAGGAACCAAAGGAGCTAGGAGAACAGGGGTACCCCCAACAGTCACAGGGAAGATAGAATGAGGGAAAGGGATTGTCTAGGAGGGTTTTGAACTCAAGAAAATGGGCTGATTGGTCTCTAAGATTCCTACTAGCACTAACATTCTGAGTTCTAAAGTTCCTCCCAAGGCTAACATTCCCTGTTCTCAGGTCACTTTCAGCTTTGACGTTCTAGGTTTCATATCGTATGTTCTGAAGTGCCTCCTAGCTTTGATGTTCTAGGTTTTAAAGTCCTTTCCAGGGCCAACATTTACTGTTCTCAGCTCCAATAACCTTTATCTCTGGATTCTTTGAAGCAAGCTTAAGGGTCTTAAATGTGGTGTAGATGTATTGTGTACGTATTTTTACAAAAACCCCAAAGTATCACTTCAGGTCTACAATGTCCCTTAGTCTTATGTGTCAAAGGCAAGCCTGGAACCCTTCACAAGGGGGCTTCTGTGGCCACTGCACTGCCTCTTATTAAAATGAGCTCACAGCTCCCAAAGAGAGACCCTGATTTTAGAATTACAAATATTATCCCAGGGCAAAACACCTGAAATCCAAATGCTATTCCTTCAGCCAAATACATCCCCGATGAGGAAGCATGGCAGACATTTTCTTTTATTGTCCCTTGTGAACTATGACCATAAATGTCCACACCTGTCAACAGTCCAGATTCTGCCACATCATCAAGATATTATTAAGTGGCTCAGAAACTAACCAGAGTCGGCAGTTAAAGGGGCCACGGGATCTGGCCATGTGGTCATGATGAAAAACTCCAGCTCTGCTATGGCCTCTCCTCAACCTGTGCCTGTAATATTCCAGAAAATGTTTCCTAAGTTGAGAAACCTTTCTTGGACCGGACAGTCTAGTGTCTATTAATTGGAACACACGAGCTGCCAGTGCCGTTAGGAAGGGCTGTTATTTGCAGCAGACTAAGCTGGGGCTATTTAGATAAGTCCCTTGGTCCTCACTGAAGAGAAAGAAGCTTGTCCCAGAAGCTCTGGGTTCAAGATCTCAAGATCCCAGATGGTCATTTAATAGATACACGAAAATGGAAAATTACCTTATTCTTCTAAATGTCAAGTAATTTATTCTGGAGCTCTTCTTGACTTGATGGTTTCTTTCAGTGCTGTGTCCCTGCAGAGAGAAAGTTTTGATCCCTTCAGGGTTATAATACAAATATGACTCCCTGGGCTTTCCCTAGCAGTCCTACTCACAGGCCTGTGACAATGGAAAAGCAGCTTTGCAGCTCTCCCTAACCCAAACAGACAGCAACAGCCCACTTGAAGACGTAGTGGGAGACTCCATAGATAGTTCTGACAAGAAGCTCCTTCACCTCCAGGGGTCTGAGGACTTAGACCACAGCAACCTAGGCAGGGGGGGGTGGATCCATGTGGGATCCCCTCCTTTACTAGCTACTTCTAAGCTTTGATTCCAAGATCTTTTGATTCTAAATGACCTTGCTCACACAAGAGGATTTTGGAAAATCATCAATTTCACTGATATCGTTTATTTCTTTCATTAGTCATTCCCTAAGAAGCTTCCCCTCAACTACTATTGAATCCTCTCTTATTATTACCCCCCCCAAAAAAAAATTAGCTAGCAAAACCTACAGACAAAAATGACCTCATCATTTAGCGGATACAATATTCTTCCTCCAAGGTTCTCTACCTTTCTTACTATTACCCCCCCAAAAAAAAATTAGCTAGCAAAACCTACAGACAAAATGACCTCATCATTTAGTGGATACAATATTCTTCCTCCAAGGTTTGCTACCTTTATACTAATTTTTCTAAATAGTTAATTTCTAAAATAATACAAATATATTTTTCATATGTTCTCTGGAACCAAGATTTCTCATAATTTCAGTCAGCACTGGCTACCTTTTAGAGATGTTTTAATTTACATTTTTGTGACCCCCATATACATACTGTTCTCCTGGATCTCCTTTCTTGGTTCTGTATCACCTCATATAAGTTTGTCGATGTTTTTGTCATCCACTTGGAGTACCCAGGAAGGATTTTACAGAGCAGATTTTGCAAAGAGAATTTTCCCTTAATGACTATGTGATGTTTCCAGTCCTACTGCTATATCCATTCTAAGTTGGGGGCTCCAGTGAATCTCAATGTTCTTTTAAAATACTCAGTTGAATAGTAGAGTTAGAAAATATGGAAAGATATCAATATATTAAATACTTCCCTGAGGGCTTTGTAGCATATATTCTCTACTGCCATTGGCTGAGCCCCTATTGGGTGTGTTCCCTATAATGCTGGGATAGGGCTCCAATTCCATTTAGCCATTTACCACAAATTAGCTTTTTTAAAAAGACATTAATTTCAAAGATAGAGCAAAAACAAATGTACAAATGCCAACTTCCCACCCCCAACAGCATGAATATCATACTCTTCCTTACGCAACTTCTGTTCTAGAAAACATCAACTCAAAACTTAGCTTACTTTCTAGATGGCTTTGGTCCTACCAAGTTCATGCCCAAATTTAATATTACTACCAGATGAGTCCTTTTCTGAGCTTCAAATAGCCTGGGTGCAGAAGATCACCCCCAAAAGCTGCTTCTTTCTTCTTGAGTCATCGATGCTTGCCTGGCTGCAAAAACCCAGCCTGGACTCTTAGTCCTGGTTTCCTGTGACTCTCTCTCTTCTGGCCTCTTGAAATCCCCAGAGTTGGAGAGTCGACTCCCTTTACCTAGAATGGAAAATAACAAACCCAGAAGTCAAGGACTGAGGCCAGTTTTGGGGGGCCACATGGCCTCAGTGGGAAAAATGCCCATAGTCTCTCTCCTGATGGTACATTCTCTCTCTCTTAGACTCCATGTGATAATGAATCACGAAGTGAAGCAAAGAATGGTGTCCAAAGCTGACTCAGACCGCTAGAAAGATGCCCCAATTTTGGCTAAGCAGCCAGACCAAAAATGGTCATATGGGTAACAGACTAGACTCAGTTGTCAAATGTCTACTCTTGTTCCACTGTGTCTCCAAGGTGTTTGTCCTTTACTTGCCTCCTAATTCTCCCAGAAGAATGCTCCCTCTCATGCTGCAAAATGTCATCAGCCAGACAAGCTGATGGAGTCTGCACATCCGCCAGATCCCAGCTATACAAAGTTCATGCACCAGGACAGACCAGGTGAGTTCCCTTAGCCATCCCCTCTGCCCTTTTTCTCCATACATTGTGTCTCTTCTAATTTCATCCTCACAGCCTTAAATTTAATTCTCTTTTCATCCTTTCCTTCTCCCAAACATGAGCTTTTACAGATCACAGAACACTGAACTTGAAATTAGAAAGATCTGAATTCAAACCTTACCAGTGACCTAACTTCTCTAAGACTCAGTTTCTTCATCTGGAAAAAGGATAATAATTTCTTAATACTGACCTCACAGAATGATTGTGATGTTCAAATAAGCAAATAAAGGTGTCAGTCTGGATAAATGTCAGTTTAGCATTAATGTCATGTTGCTGGGAAAGCCTTTTGGGCAAATGTGCTTCCCTGAGTTAGATAAAGACAGAAGAAAAAATGGAGTTATACAAAGATCTTTGAATTTTGAGGCAAAGGACTTGGATTCAAATCCTTTCTTGGTTACTTGTGTGACCATGTGACCATGGCAACTTAGATAAGTTTCTACCTCTGTACAGTAAGAGTTTCAGAGAATATAGCTTGTATGTTCCCTTCCGACTCTAAATGTGTGTGTGTGTGTGTGTGTGTGTGTGTGTGTGTGTGTGTAGGGATTCCCACTATAAATGTGGCTGATCAGTTGTTCATAGTTTGCCCTAAGGATTGTGGGAAATGTTCTGATCCTGAGGAAAAAGACCGGATTGTATAAAAACTGCTCTTGTTGGGAAATGTTTGGGGTATACTTTGAGACGTACATTTTCTGAGTGTCTGTTTCCACATTTGAAGCATCATGCAATATGGTTGGTTTACTTATGAGAGGGGAAAATCTGCTTGGAGAGACTTGATTTAGGGCCAGAAAAAGTAAATTTCACTTAGACCTGACAGACAAAACCTGAGTTCTTTTATTGAAATAGCGAGGAATGGCCTAAAGGGCAATGAATCCTAAAAGGTGGACACAGAGCACCTGTAAGTCCAAGTCATGCTTTCTCTCTATCCTACTGTAGCCAAACTAATTGCTTGCTATTCACAGTATCTCCATCTCTATACCTTTTGTCCAGGCTTCCTTCTATTCTTGGAAGATCCAGTTCAAAAATCGCTTTCTACATGAAAAGAAGCGAAGTGTAGTTCAGAAGCAAGAGTTCTGACCTCAGAAATCAGGGTTCAAATCCTGCCTCTAAGATTTACCAGCCATGTGATCTTTGGCCATGCACTCAATCTCTCTGAAATTTAATTTCTTCATCTGCAAAATGGGCATGATAATATAATAATAGTATCTGCCTCACAGGGTTGCTGTGATGATCAAATAAAATCAAATGGAAATGCCAAGCTTTCGAGACATGTGAATTAAACCCTGCAAACATAAATATAAAGTCTATGAATTGTAAAGCTTAGCGAACTTCACTATTATAAGGTCTCCCTTAATTCCCCAGTTGTCAATACCCTGTTTCTATCAAAATTACTTTGAACATATTTTTCACTGCAAGTATCTTAGATGTCATATATCCAAAATGTGTCATAGATGGGAGTCGAACCCAGTTCTCCTTAACTCGAAATATAGCTCCTATCTACTGCTAGGTGGTATAGTAAATGTGGATGTGAATTCAAAAAGAACTGATTTCAAATCCAGCTTCAGACCTTTCCTACTTGTATGACCCCAGACAAGTCACTTGATCATTATCTGCCTCATTTTCCTCATCTGTAAAATGAGAAAAAGAATGGCACTTAATTGCCATGGGTTGTTGTTATTGTGAAGATAAAATGAGACAATATCTGTAAAGTGCTTTGCCAACCTTAAAGCTTACCATAAAGGCTCGTTATTACTTTTATCATAATATATTAATAAGACTTTAAAGTTTTCAAGACTACTTCCATTACTATATTATGAACTAGGCAATGGAGATATTGCCTTTGTCATTTTGCAGAGGATCAGGGGATGGAGTGGCGACCCATGTTACAAAGATAAGTATGTCCAATGGGAGATTTGAAACTAAACCCTTCTAACTCTGAGGGCAAAGAGACATTTTGAGGCATTGGAAAGGCAACTTGAAGCTATAGGATCCAAGATGGAAGAGCAGTAAGGGGCTTTAGAAATAAGCTTGAGAAAACTTTTCATTTTATGGCTGAGGACCTGAAGCCCAGAGAGTTGAAAGGATCTGCCCAATCGCATTATAAGAGTCATAAATGTGAAACCATATCCTCTGACTGTAGAGTTAGCATCCTTTTCACTGCTCCACATTGCCTCCTTGGGCTCAGGTCCTGAGTGACACTCTTGGTGCTCATTATCAGTAATCATGTCATTAATCAATTATTGTTAATTACACACTATCTAATTATAAGGCATATTAATAACTATATATTGAGCATGTGAAAGTTTGCAAATTGTTATACAAATATTATCCTCACAACAAACCATGGTGGCAGAGGGGGGTGGGTGTTAATATAAATGCTAATATCCTTCCCACTTAGATAAAAAAAAAATCGAGGCAGACAGAAATTAAATGGATTTGCCCAGGATCATATTGTGATGAAGCATCTGAAGTTGGATTTGAACTCACTTCTTCTGGACTCCAAGTCACCACTCTGGCCTTTGCACCAGCTGGCTAACTGAGTAACCCTGAACAAGCCTCAGTTAATTCATCTGTAAAAAAGGGAGAAGGACAAGTGGCTGGATCACCTCCATTCTGGACTTTAGGGAGATCAGAGTGGGCTTTGTCTATTCTAAACCACTTTAAATATGCAAGGGATTGCTAGGAAGCCACTTTTCCAAGGGCAACTTCCCCCATGGGGCCTCAGAAGGTTTAACTCACTCACTCCCAAGACCTAAAACTGAACAGGAATTATGGACTCTGGAAAGTTGGCAACCAGTCCCATCCTACGTCTCATTCAGTTTGAAATGTTGATTTAAGATCTCAGTTGAAAAACACTTTGTAAATGGAGAAAGCATGAGTGCGGGCTTTAATGACAATCTACAGGAAAAGGAATGAGTTATTTGGGGTGTTTTTCTTTTTTTCCCCTAAGGAGCCCCTTCCCACATCCTCTCTGGGGCTGCAGCTATGTCAGCAAATTGCCACATGTGGGGAGAAGCCAGCAGAGAGCTGAGCTGTTGGAGGGGGTGGGAGGAACCACACCATCCTTCATGCAAAGAAGCCCAAACAGAACCCAGCATCTCAGAAAGCCCAGAGTTGACTGCAGATGGCAGGGGCACGAGGAGAAGTCATCATTGTTTGGTTTGAAAGGGTCCCAGCAGAGCCTTTTTTTACCCAAGAACCAAGATCTCTGTGCTCATCCTATTTTAGATAAAGAAGGGAACGGGGACCAGGGAGGGGACAGATCTTCCATCTGACCTCTGCCCTCATAACTGGAGGCAGCAGAATTTAGGAATGACCCCAAGAATCCAATATGAAGGCATGAGGAGGCATTGATTAGACAATATTAATGGGACAATAATTGGACATTAAATTTAGACAAAGTCCATAATTCATAGCAAATCACTGAAGGAACTGAGGAGACTGAGCCAGAAGAGAAAATTCACAGTTGTCTGGGGATAATTGTCTTCTCATATCTGAAAAAATCTTCCAACAAGAGAAATATGACCCAGAGGACAGAACTAGGAGCCGTGGGTAGACAGAAGCCGACCAAGGTGGATTTTTGGCCTTCACTCAGGAAAAACATCCCAACAAAAAAACTATTGACAGAGAAAGGGGTGTTTTAGAAGGTAATGGATTCCTCTTTACTGGAGATCTTAACTATCAATCAACCAACTAATTAGCAAATATTAATTGAAGACCTACTCCATGCTCAGATGCTGTTCCAGGTTCTAAAAATACAGAATCCTAGGGAAGGGGCAGGGGGAACGGTCAGAGAAACATTTGGGAGCCAAGGTAAATGCTGAACATTATTTTTGCATATATTTTGAAAATTAAAAGCTATTATCAAAATGAAATAAAAATAAAAGATACAGAATCATAAATCAAACAGTCCCTGCCTTCAAGGAGGCTTTTCATTAGGAGGGATGATATATATCCTGAGGGGCTGGTATTAAAATATATACAGTATAGATATAAGATACAAAGTAATTCTGGTGAGTTTTGCTTCCTTAGAAATCTGTAAATGGAATTAAAGAAACATTTGTCAGAATGTTGCAGTGAAGAATCCTTTCATGTGTCACTTGAATTGATAAAGTCCCTTCCCAAGCCCAAATTCTGTGATTCGGTCATTTCAAGATGGAAGTAGAGCCACTGGTGGTTTGGGGATAAGGAAAAGTCTCAGGTAGAAAATGGATCATAAATTGAACTTTGAAGGAAGTTCAAGATTTTAGGTGGTGCAATAGGGGATAGAACACCAGGTCTGGAGTCAGGAAGACCTGAGTTCAAACCCAGATACTTCTAGCTGTGTGACCCTGGGAAAGCCACTTAACCTCAGTTTCTTCATCTGGAGAATAAAATGACAAACCACTCCAATATCTTTGCCAAGAAAACCCCAAAATGGAGTCACAAAGAGTCACATACACAAAGAACATCAACAAAAGAAAATTTAGAAGGCAGAGGTTTCAGACCCAAGAAATGGCCTGCAAAGGCCTGGAGATGAGAGAGAAAATTCTATATTGCTCAATTTACCTGGTTCATGAAGAAGAATCATGTATAATCATTCCTGAAAAGCCAGATTATGAAGGACTTTCAGTGTCAAATGAAGGATCTTGAATGTGAAATCAGAGAGAATGGGGAGTCACTGGAACTCCTTCATCTTGAAAGTGAAATGATATAAATTAAGTGTTTTAGGAATATAAATTTAGCAACTGGATGGAGAATGAGATAAAGAAAGGAGAGACTTGAGCAGGGAGAAAACAGCAGGGGCTTTTCCAGGAGTTTTTTTTTTTTAATGACAGCCTGAACTTGTAATAAATGAACAAAGAATTGGGATAGGCGAGAAACATTGTGGAGATGGAATGAATATGGTTTGGGAAATGATCGGGATGTCATGGGGAAAAATTCACCATTTGCAATTTAGGATAACGTCAACCCCGGTTTTATTCCATCTTCAATCACCAACCAGGGCAAGAAGAAGTGTCCATTGGAACACTGAAAAAAAAAGAAGAGTATCTGTGAGGTATAAGTAAGTGTCTTTGGGGCAGCTAGGTGGCGCAGTGGATAGAGCACCAGCCCTGAAGTCAGGAGGACCTGAGTTCAAATCTGGTCTCAGACATTTAACATTCCCTAGCTGTGTGACCCTGGGCAAGTCACTTAACCTCAATTGCCTCAACTCAAAAAAGCAAATAATAATAATAATAATAATAATAATAATAATAATAATAATAATAATGTGTCTCAATATAAACTAGGTTTGCAGGACACTCGGTATTGGCTTGAAGCCCTTAAAAATAGGAGTGATTTGCCCATGGTCAGCTAGTAAGAGACAGGATTCGAATGCAAGTGTTCCCCATTCAAGGCCGGCTCTCTAACACTGTGTTGTTTTTTTCTCATCTATCCCAATGAGTCTGTGATTTCATTGAGGAGGTGTGAGAGTTCCAAACAATGCCTTCTCCTTTCTCTTGCTCTCTGGAGTGTATCATGAGTCGTCCCCCACTCTTGCCACATGGCCCTGCCATCTATTTTTAGTTCCTACATTTTTATGACGTCTTTAATTCCATCTCTCCTTTGTCATCCTTTGTCTGTAATGCATTGTCCCCTGATTGAAGCCACCATGAGCCTCTCCATTACTCTTTGGTTGATTTTCAATATCAATTCCTCTAAGACCGTCATGTTCCGTGACTCATTACCTATACAATGACACTGGAAGAATGAGTCCTGCCCATGCTTTCAGCAACCTTACAATGGGGAGCTGGGACCCACGCACAAAATGCCTTGCTGTTCAACTCCAGATCTATAATGAGGAGTAGGGTGAATGACAACTAGAAAATGGTAGGATTTCAGCTACACTGTGCTTCATTGTCTAGTTTCCTTGATACTGCAATAAGCAATCCTTGGTCCAGCTATAAATAGTTATAATTATTTTCTTTCTTTAAAATCTAAACCACTAATTAGAGTAATTACTACAAAGGGTAGTTAACGCAGATTGAGCTGGCATGGAATAAGCCATTTCCTAATTCCTCATGGCTGCAATTTCCTGCAAGTTTCTTAGTCTTCATTTACTTTTTCTGTGTTAGCCCACCAACCAAAACATTTCTCTAGGTCCCTCTTCAGGAATAATTGGCCATAACTGGGGAGATCAATGTGTTCTGAGCCAAATGTGTACTCCTACCATTTTTCATACCAACAGTGTTGCCTTGGGAGGACTAAAGGCCATTGAAATGGTGCCAAAGGGTAAATTCTACTGCTAGGTATAAATATAATAGAAGTCCAAGATGTAGCCAATGGTCCAACACAAAATAACATATGCCTAGCAGTATGTTTTGCAGCAGCAAAGAACTAGAAACAAAATTGTCATCCAATATTTCTTCTCTGCCTCTCAGGCTTGTGTCACCTACAAATTTAATAAAAACACCATTATTCATCCCTTGAGTAAGGGATGGATTTTTAAAAATATATTGGATTTTTTTACAGAAATTGTAAATATGAGGAATTTAGAGAAACATGGGGGATTTGAATCAACTGATACAGCATGAAATTAGCAGTTAAGCAATGACAATTTAAGTAAATACAAGTTTAAAGCACAAAAGCGAAGATGGATGTGGAATAGAAAAAAAAAACAATAAAGTGCTCAGAAAAGAAAAAAAATCTGCATTATCTCTCATGGCAGAAAGATGATATTGGGGAGAGATCCTAGAAAAGATTATTGCATATATTAAAAGGCAAATTTTTGTATCAATGGTTTCAATTTGCTTTTTCTTTGTTTATTTTGGACATGAGAGAAGGATTTAGTCTGAGGGAGAGTGGGAAATATCTAGGCCATAAAGACAAAATGCAAGTATAAAAAGTTTTAAGTTGCTAGAATCTCCTGAAGGATTCTAAATGAAATAGAATCCAGGCTCAAAACAATGCCAACAAATCTGAGGGAGGAAGCTTGCCTGGTAAGACTTGGCCTCTGGGACTGGAGGCTGTTTCAAGAGACTATTTCTAGAATCAAAGATTTTGAAGCTGAAATGGTCCCCAGAGAGATGCTAGGAGGATTTTGCAGAGAAGAACATTGAGATCCAGAGGAAGGATGTGACTGGACAAACATACTACCATAAGTAACATTTAGCAGCCAGAACTGGAAATCACACTGAGTAAAGTTGCAATGGGGAGAAAGGTTTCAGTGATCTAGATATCTGCTCCTCCTCTCCCTCTGTGGGGGCAAGTGTGGGCAAGGAACGGAGGCCCTGATAAATGTGGAACTTCCCTTGGGGGTAATTGCATCCTTCAAAAAGTTGAGAAAGAAATAGGAAAAATTGTTCTAGCAGATCTGTTAACCAAACACAATAGGAAACTTGTTCCCCAAATTAAAAAGGCAATAATCTTGAAGAAAAGAGACCTCATCCTCACAAAATTCATGAAAGAGAAGACCCTCAAGAAGGACAGAATCTCAGAGTTTCAAGAGACTTTGAAGGCCATTTGTCCTAAAGCATACCCAAAGAAAAAATCCCTCTAAAACATTTCTGAGCCTGGCCACAAGAGGGACAACTAATATCTACCCAGAACTGAGCCCTGTGCCCCTCAGTGCAGACTAAAATTGTATTGGGGGAAGGAATGACTGCGATACCATGTTGTTGACTCATGTTGAACTTCAAGTGCATGAAAGGTTCCATGTCCAAATCGGAGAAATGATCCCATCTTGAATTAGTAATGTTGATTTTGGAACCCAAGGAGAAGGAAGGCACATTCATCACTAGTATATTTAATTTTTTTAGAATTTGTCCAGTCTGCAAGATCATTTTTTTTGGATACTGAATTGTCATCCAATATTTCTTCTCTGCCTCTCAGGCTTGTGTCACCTACAAATTTAATAAAAAATACCATTGTTCATGGACAGTCACTGTTAGAAATTGTTGAATGAATGGCCAAATCTAAGTATTTGGCTGGTTTTTCTTGTCCCCTCCACAGAGGTCAAACCTAGACCTACTGAGTAGCTGTTCCTATTTTTAAAAAATTAGAGAGCATAGAATTAAATGGAGCTTTCCTTAAAATGATAAATAGTATCTCCTTAAAAACTATCAGCAAGCATGATCTGTAATGGAGAGAAACTAGAAGTCTTCCTAATAAAATCAGGGGTGAAGCAAGGATGCCCATTATCATCACTTTTAGTTAATATCACACTAGAAATCCTAGCTAAAGGAATAAGACAAGGAAAAGAAATCGTAAGAATTAGACTAGCAATGAAGAAACAAAACTACCAGTCTGTAGGTGACATGAAAGTATACTTAAAGAATCCTAGAAAATCAACTAAAAACCTTGTTGAAATAATTAACAATTTAAGCAAAGTTGTAGGATAGAAAATAAACCCACATAAATCATCAGGAATTCTATATATTACCAGCAAAGTTCAGCAGCAAGAGATAGAAAGAGAAATTCAGTTAAATTAACTGTAGATAATATAAAATATTTGCAAATCTTCCTGTAAAGATAAACCCAGGAGCTATATGAACACAATTTTAAAAAACACTCTTCAAATAAATTAAGTCAAATCTAAACTACTGAAAAAAATAAATTGTTCATGGGTAGGTCAAGCTAATATTTTGAAAAATGACAATTCTACATAAAATAATTTATTTTATTCAGTGCCATAGAATTCAAACTACCAAAATTAAGTTTAAAGAGCTATAAAAATTCATCTGGTAGAAGAAAAGGTCAAAGATATCAAGGGAATGAAAGAAAAAAAAGTAAAGGAAAGTGATCTAGTTGTACCAGATCTTAAAATGTATCATAAAGCGGTAATCACAGAACAATCTGATACTGGCTAGGAAATACAGTGGTAAATCAGTAGAGATTAGGTACACAACACATTATAATAAATGATCATAATAATTTATTTTTTGATAAACTCAAAGATCCAAGTTTCGGGGACAAAAACTGCTGAGAAAACTGGAAACTATCTTGGCAAAAAATAGGTATAAACCAACAGCTCACACCATTCACCAAGATGATGTCAAAATAGGTACATGATTTATACATAAAGAGTGGTCCCATAAGCAAATGAGAGGAGCATGGAATAGTTTACTGTCAGATCTATGGATAGAGGAAAAATTTTAAATCAATTAAGGGATCTAGAGCATTAAGAAATGCAAAATAGATCAATTTGATTACATTAAGTTTAAAAGGGTTTGCACATACAAAGCCAATGCAACCCAAATTAAAAGGAAAACAGAAAACTGAAAAAAAAAAACTGTTACAGCAAGTAAAGGCCCTGATAAAGGCCCCATTTCTCAAATATATAGAAAACTGAGTCAAATTTAGAAAAATGCAAATTATTTTCCAAATGATAGATGGTCAAAGAATACAAATAAGCAGTTTTCAGACAAAAAAATCAATGTTATCTATAGTCATATGAAAAAATTCTCTAAATCACTATTGACTGAAGAAATGCACATTAAAACAGCTCTAAGCTACCATCTGGTACCTATCAAGTTGGATAATATCACAGAAAAGGATAAATGTTAGAGGGGAGGTGGGAAAATTGGGATAGTAATGCACTGTTGGCAAAGTTGTAAATTGATTCAGCCATTCTAGAAAATAATTTGAAACTACGTCCAAAGGGCTATAAAACTGTAAATACCCTTTAACCCAGAAATACTCCCACTGGGTCTTTATCACAGAGAGAATGATTTTTAAAAGAAAAAGGACTTGCATATACAAAAATATTTATACTAGTTCTTTTTGTAGTGGTTAGGAATTGAAAATAAAGGAAAGCCCACTAATTAAGGAATGGCTGAACATGTTGTATTATATTATTGTAGTAGAATATTATCATGCTATAAAAAATGACAAGCAGGATGATTTCAGATTAACCTTGAAAAACTTACAAGAACAGATGCAGAGTCAAGGGAGTAGAACCAGGAGAGCATTATATACAGAAACAGCAACATTATCTGATGATCATCTGTGAATGACTTAACAATTCTCAGTAATATAATGATCATGGACTCTAGATGAAAAATGTTATCTGCCTCCAGGGGAAAAAAACTGATAAAGTCTGAATGCAGACTGAAGCATGCCATTTTTACTTTCTTTTTTATTCAACTTTTCCTTCATGAAATGACTAATATGAAAATACGCTTTACGTGGTTGCACATGGACAACCTATATCAGATTGCTCACCATCTCGAGAAAGAATGAGGGGAAAAAAGAAGAGATAGAACTTGGAACTCAAAACTTTAAAAAAAAGAATTAAAAATTATTTTATATGTAATTAGAGAAAAATAAAATATTATTTGAAAAAGAATCATTATGTTTATTTAAACAAGAACTAAGGCATTTTTAAATGTGAAGGAAAGTCTACAGCTGGGTCCACTTAATTCCTCCTTAAAATGTTGCAAGACTCCCAGAAGGTTGTTTGGGTTTGTCACCAAATGCAAGAGTATACGATGTGGAATTCAGCTCTTCCCAAGAGGGCTTCCCTAGCCAAGGCTGGAGGAAACTCTTGGTCCGGGTTGGTCACAAAAGGATGATGGCCTCTAACAGTAGTCTTTGCGTCTTTGTCTGTCCCTTATGGGTTTGCCCATGGCTCATACAGCCTATATGAGTCTGCCAGACACATACACACACACAAAGGAGCTACCCATACTAAAGATGCAATAATAATATTGAGAGCTTATAGTTCCATATTCAGTTCCACTCAATAAATGCTTATCACTTGCTTATCACATACTGGCCCTGGTTTTACTTGAATTGATACTTTATGGGACCTGTGGTCCTATCAATATAGATTACAGGAGTTACCCAGGACAGACAGATAGATAGTGTGTGAGGTGACATTTGCACTCACACCTTCCCAGCTCTGAGATCAGTTAGTTCTCTGGCAATTTGGCCATTGATTTCTTAAATACAAAGTGGACAATTTTGTTGGGGAGAGAACCTTCCACATTTGAGAACTCAAAGCTCTTTGAACTTACTGCTTTTTCTGCTAATTATTTGGTGCAAAAAGGCAGCATGATAATAGCTAGCATTTATGTCACACCTACTATATACTTAGCACTGTCCTAAGCACTTTACAGTTGTTATCTCATCTGATCATCACAACCCTGGAAAGTAGATGCTCTTATCATCCACCTTTGAAAGTTGAGGGGAAAAAGGTCATAGAACTAGTAAGTATCTGAGAAAGAAGAGGAATCTTACTGATTCTGTAACATTGGCCACTATGGTACCACGTAGCTAACCCGGAATATAGTGGAGGCTTAATTAATGTTTATTGACTGATTGATCACCCAGTGTGGATCCTAGCAGTTGACCTGCATCCAGTTGTCTCCTGGAAATCACCAAAGCTTCCAAGAAAGGTGGTTGTTTCCTCCTAAGACTTGTTGGTCACCAACTTGGTGGCTCTGGAACCACATGACTTCCGCTCACATTTTTCAGCGTGGGCTCCGAGTAGATCTTGGCACTTCCACGGGGGCTCGTGCCTGATCACTGGACACACATCCTGTCACTGAGTGAAGTGTCTTCCCCCTAAACTAGAACCATCTGTATGCAGTCACTGAAAGGCGAGCGAAGTGCCAGGACCGCAGACCTTCACTTTGGGTCTCTGGCTCCTGCCAGCACAGAAGAAAACCTCAGCTCAGCCTTCCCCAAATAGTTCCTCCCAAAGCGTCTACTCCAGTCTTCCTGTGTTCTCCAGCACAGAGCTGCTATTCTTCACGGCCCATTAATGCAATTCCCATTAGAAATGCGCTTGGAATGCATGTTAAAATAATCCTATTTTTGTAGGAGAAAAGCCGCCTCAAAAAGATATTTCAAATATTCTAGCTTAATTCTCCACAGGTGTATGGGATCACAGCACACGATTTTGTGCCAAGAAGATACAATTACGTTTCAGCAGTCATGAGATTCTAGATGATCCGGGCTGGGCAGGACCTTACCAGACCTTACCAGAATGTCAGGGCTGGGAGGGACTGTGGACCAGAGAATTTCAGGGTTGGTAAAGAATTTAGAACATAGAATGTCGGAGCTGGGAGAAACCTTAGAACATATAATGTCAGAGCTGGGAGAAACCTTAGAACATAGAATGTCAGAGCTGGGAGAAACCTTAGAACATAGAATGTGAACTAGGAGAACCTTAGAATATAGAATGTTGGAGCTGGGAGAAACCTTAGAACATAGAATGCCAAAGCTGAGAGAAACCTTAGAACATCGAATGTCAGAGCTGGGAGGGACCTTAGAACATAGAATGTCACAGCTAGGAGAAACCTTAGAACATAGAATGTTTAAGCTGGGAGAAACCTTAGAACATGGAATGTCAGAGCTGGGAGAGACCTTAGAACAAAGAATGACAACTAGGAGAAGCTTAGAATATAGAATGTCACAGCTGGGAGAGACCTTAGAACAGAGAATGCCAACTAGAAAAAACCTTAGAACATACAATGCCAGCTAGGAAAAACCTTAGAACATGGAATGCCAGCTAGAAAAAACTTTAGAATCTAGAATGTTGGAGCTGAAGAGACCTTTTGAACAGAATTCCAACTAGGAAAAACCTTAGGACATAGAATGTCAGAGCTGGCAGTGGAACCTCAAGAAAATAGAATGTTAGGAAAAACCTTAAGACATAGGATGTCAGAGCTGAGAGAGATCTTAGAACAGAATGTCATCTAGGCAAAACCTTAGAACATAGAATGTCAGTGAGGAAAAACCTTAGAATATAGAATGTCAGCTAGGAAAAGCCCTAGAACATAGGCCATTAGAGCTGAAAGGAACCTTTGATCATTAAATACCGTAGCAGGAAAAGATTTTAAAATTTGGTTTGTCAAGCTGGAGATAGATCTCAAAGCACAGAATCTTAGAACTGGAGAAGATTTAAAACACAAAATGTTTCTCCCAGACGTGGGAGAAACCTCAGTATATAAATGATATAGGGCCAAAGCCTTTGAGGGCCCACTGTCCAGAGACAGAGAGATTGGTCTCTGAATTTTGTGCATCTAGTCAGCGCCTGTACCCCTGATGCTGCCTATCAGACAAAAGACGGTAATCTAGGGAAAATAGAAGGGCAGAGATTTAAACGCATCCACCGCATTTCGCCTAAAATGGTTTTCTCCTTATTGCCTCCTCTTGATTCTGATTAAAATTCCCCCAGACCACTTCCTAGCTAGCCTTGTCATTAAGGCTGGCCTCCAAGGCACGGCCCAATATCCAGGGGTTTATATGCACCCAGTTGTTTACAGGGGCCGTGCTAGACACTGGAAATCTCATCCCCTTCCCAGCCAGAGGCAAGAGTGAACATCCAAAGCAAACGAAAGGCTCTTCAAGTTTCACCAGAAATAAAAAGTGGTTTGGGGCTGCAGGAAGCATTCACCATACAAAAATAAACTTTGCTTTGTTCTGATCTGTGTAATCCAAGCCCAAATGGTGTGGGATTGCATCATGCTCTTGGCCATTCCAGCTTCAGGGTCTGAGATAAAGGCTCTCATGGAAGAGAACTTTCCATCCAAAGCCATGAACTTGTGCTTTGCTTCAGTCTCCCACCCCTGTGCCTTTCCCAATGGGTGCCCTGGGCTTGGCGGGTTCTGACTTCTGTCTCTTAGTTGCCATTTTCCCCAATGGCTCAGCTCAAGTTCCACCTTCTGCAGTCCCTGGTCACACACTTGCTGTCACCTTCTGAGATCACCTCCATCTGCTCCATATGTGTATTCATAAAACTCTCCCATATCCCCTTTTCTGTGAAGTTTTCTTCACCCCATCCACAGTCAGGCTCCGTCCTGTCTCATTTGCCTTCAGAACACGGATAACTAGTATGGGTGTCCATACCCAAGATGCTAATTCCCACTCCCCATCCTTTGCCCAGGTGGCAAAGTGCCCTGTAACTCAAGTGCCCTCATTTCTCACCTCTGCCTTGTAGCTTCCTTTCCTTCCTTCACCACATAGCCCAGGGGCCATATCCTGAAGGAGTCCATTCTTCCTATACTAAATTGTGAATGGTCTCTGCCACCTGAAATTAATATGGATCCAGATACTTGTGATAATAAATGGAGCAATAATAGCTTTGACGTCAGGTAGACATGAATTCAAATCCTGCCTCAGACACTTGCAAGCTGTGTGACCTTGGACAAGTATTTTTGCCTCAAATCCTCATCTATTGACTGGTAATGATAACAATACAAATATCAAAGCCTTATTATGAGGATCAAATGAAATAATGTGTAAAGTTCTTTATAAACCTTAATGTTCAATAGAAAAATGAGCTATTAGTATTATTATTGCTTTGTAGCTACTACTACATACTGATCCCTGTACATGCTGTGTGTCTCACTACCAGCACCCCTAGTAAAATGAAAGGACACACTAGTTTGGCTCTCTTTCTCTCCACCTCCTGAGCTTGACACATAGTAGGTGCTTAATAAAAGCTTACTGAATGAGAAGAGTGAGCACAGAAAGCACAGGAAATGTGAGAGGAAGGAGAAGGAGACAGAACATGAGGGACAAACAAGTGATCACACACCCCAGCCCTGTTTGTCCCTCACTCAGCATCCATGTGGTTTGTAGTTATCTATTGGTCCCTTTTCCTTTTAGTAATAAATGCTCATAATTATCTCCCCCCCATTATTGATTACAATATTTTGCCAATAACTATACAAATACAAAGGTCCACTCCTGCCTTCATGGCGCTCCCATTCTAATGAGTAAAAAATCACGAGTGAAAATAAATGGGAAAAGAGTGTCCATCATGAGCCAGGCACTGTGACAAGAGAAAAGGAAAGATGGCAGGAGACAATGAAAGTCGCAAGGATGGTGCAAGAATGTTTGTGGCAGCCCTTTTTGTAGTGGCTAGAAACTGGAAACTGAATGGATGCCATCAATTGGAGAGTGGCTAAATAAATTATGGTATGTGAATGTTATGGAATATTGTTGCTCTGTGAGAAATGACCAGCAGGACGATTTCAGAGAGGCCTGGAGAGACTTGCATGAACTGATGCTCAGTGAACTGAGCAGAACCAAGAGATCATTATTCACGGCAACAACAAGACTATATGATGATCAATTCTGATGGACATGGCTCTCTTCAACAATGAAATGTCTCAAACCAGTTCCAATTGTTCGGTGAAGAAAGCCATATACACCCAGAGAAAAGGATGTGAAATGTGGACCACAACATAACACTTTCATGGTCTCCATCAATGTTTGCTTGCATTGTGTTTCCTTTCTCTGATTTTTTTTCTTGTAGATACGATTTTTCTTGTACAACAAGATAAGTATGGAAATATGTATACATATATTCAACTTGTCAAGTATCTTAATATAATTAACATGTAGTGGACTTCCTGCCATCTAGGGGAGGGGAGGGGACTAGGGAGAAAATTTGTAAAGGAAAGCTTTGTAAAGATCAATGTTGAGGAACTACCCATACATATGTTATGCAAATAAAAAGCTTTAATAAAAAATAAAATAAAATAAATAAATAAATAAAATAAAATCTAATATCTAGTAAAAAAAAAAGAAAGAAAGAAAGAAAGAAAGAAAGAAGGAAGAAAGAAGGAAGAAAGAAGGAAGAAAGAAGGAAG